>JAUJYP020000131.1:600000-1142500 GCA_030674075.2 Linum usitatissimum | reverse complement strand
CACTTAAGTTGAAGAGGTGCGAGAAAGGGTGCATGCGGTATGGTCTCACCTCATCTTCACGCACTTCCGTAGAGTCGAGCCTATATGTTCACGAGATTTCATGTGTATCATCAATCACACAATTGCATCTTGGAACATTGGTGAGCTCTTCATTCAACAACTCAATTACCCATAAGCTGTCTTAGTTATTCAGATACTCGAGCGGTTGGGCATATTTGGTTTCTCCTTGACCCTTGGGGTGTTTTACGTTTTTTTCACGTTTTGGTGAATTTCAGGTGTCATACGACGTCTTGAGATCAACTAAACCATAACGGTGAGGCTAGAACAATATAGAATGGTCGAAATGGTCGGAAAACGTCACTGTTTAGTATTTTTGAGATAACACGGCGTTCAAAAGTTCGATTGATGCAAGACCGGCGTCGTTCGAAAGCTGGTTTGATTGACTACAACTTTTATTTTCATGTCCAAGAAGCATTATGGCGAGATTCACCAGAAGGATGAGATTTCCGTCTGACCCAAATCGTCAGCTTGGTAGGAAAATGTCGCGGTTTGGTATTTTTTACATAACTTATCACTTGAAAGTCCGATTAATACAAGACCGGCGGAGTTGGAAAGCTACTTCAATTAGCTACAAAGTTCATACCCTAAACCATAAACCCTAAACCCTAAACCCTAAACCCTAAACCCTAAACCCTAAACTCTAAACCATAAACAAAAAATCTAAATATTAAACTCTAAACCTTAAACACTAAACCGTAAACACTAACTATAAACCCTAAACCGTAAATCCTAAACCCTAAACCCCAAACACTAAATCTTAAACTTTAAAACCTAAATCAGAAATCCTCTACCCTAAACTCTAAAACCGGAACACTAAACCCTAGACACAAAATTCTAAACCCTAAATCCTTAACAAATAACCCTAAACACTAAACACGAAACTCTAAACCCTAAACCCTAAATTTTAAAACCTAAACCTAAACTTTAAATATTAAACACTAAACTCTAAATCCTCAACCCTAAAATCTAAATCCTGAACACTAAACCTTAAGAAGAAAACTATAAACCCTAAACCCTAAACCATAGACACTAAATGCTAAAATCAAAACCCTAAATACTATACACTATATCCTAAACTCTAAACCCTAAATCCTAAACCCTTAATCCTAATTCTAAACCCTAAACTCTAAACCCTAAACCTAAAATCTAAATATTAAACACTAAACCGTAAAATATAAACCCTAAACCCTACTTCCTAAAATACAAATTCTAAACCCTAAACCCTAAACCCATTACCGATAACATCAAACTTGTTGATGAGCAGCCCATGTAGTCTGACGGGGATATGGGGAAAACAATTTCACTTAAGTTGAAGAGGTGCGAGAAAGGGTGCATGCGGTATGGTCTCACCTCATCTTCACGCACTTCCGTAGAGTCGAGCCTCTATGTTCACGAGATTTCATGTGTATCATCAATCACACAATTGCATCTTGGAACATTGGTGAGCTCTTAATTGAACAACTCAATTACCCATAAGCTGTCTTAGTTATTCAGATACTCGAGCGGTTGGGCATATTTGGTTTCTCCTTGACCCTTGGGGTGTTTTACGTTTTTTTCATGTTTTGCTGCATTTCAGGTGTCATACGACGTCTTGAGATGAACTAAACCATAACGGTGAGGCTAGAACAATATAGAATGGTCGAAATGGTCGGAACACGTCAACCGGTTAGTATTTTTGAGATAACACGGCGTTCAAAAGTTCGATTGATGCAAGACTGGCGACGTTCAAAAGCTAGTTTGATTGACTACAACTTTTATTTTCATGTCCAAGAAGCATTCTGGTGAGATTCACCAGAAGGATGGGATTTCCGTCTGACCCAAATCGTCGGCTTGGTCGGAAAATGTCGAGGTTTGGTATTTTTTACATAACATATCACTTGAAAGTCCGATTAATACAAGACCGGCGGAGTTGGAAAGCTAGTTCACTTAGCTACAAAGTTCATACCCTAAACTATAAACCCTAAACCCTAAACCCCAAACCCTAAACCCTAAACCCTAAATTCTAAACCATAAACCAAAAATCTAAATATTAAACTCTAAACCTTAAACACTAAACCGTAAACACTAACTATAAACCCTAAACCGTGAATCCTAAACCCTAAACCCCAAACACTAAATCTTAAACTTTGAAACCTAAATCAGAAATCCTCTACCCTAAACTCTAAAACCGGAACACTAAACCCTAGACACAAAATTCTAAACCCTAAATCCTTAACAACGAACCCTAAACACTAAACACTAAACACGAAACTCTAAATCCTAAACCCTAAACTAAACCTAAACTTTAAATATTAAACACTAAACCCTAAATCCTCAACCCTAAAATCTAAATCCTGAACACTAAACCTTAAAAAGAAAACTATAAACGCTAAACCCTAAACCATAGACACTAAATGCTAAAATCCAAACCCTAAACACTAAACACTAAATCCTAAACTCTAAACCCTAAATCCTAAACCCTTAATCCTAATTCTAAACCCTAAACTCTAAACCCTAAACCTAAAATCAAAATATTAAACACTAAACCGTAAAATATAAACCCTAAACCCTACTTCCTAAAATACAAATTCTAAACCCTAAACCCTAAACCCATTACCGATAACATCAAACTTGTTGTTGAGCAGCCCATGTAGTCGGATGGGGATATGGGGAAGAGAATCTCACTTAAGTTGAAGAGGTGTGAGAAAGGGTGCATGTGGTATGGTCTCACCTCATCTTCACGCACTTTCTTAGGGTCGAGCCTATATGTTCACGAGATTTCATGTGTATCATCAATCACACAATTTCATCTTGGAACATTGGTGAGCTCTTCATTCAACAACTCAATCACCCATAATCTGTCTTAGTTATTCAGATACTCGAGCGGTTAGGCATATTTGGTTTCTCCTTGACCCTTGGGGTGTTTTACATTTTTTTCATGTTTTGGTGCATTTCAGGTGTCATACGACGTCTTGAGATAAACTAAACCATAACGGTGATGCTAGAACAATATAGAATGGTGGAAATGGTCGGAAAACGTCACTGTTTAGTATTTTTGAGATACCACGGCGTTCAAAAGTTCGATTGATGCAAGACCAGCGTCGTTCAAAAGCTAGTTTGATTGACTACAACTTTTATTTTCATGTCGAAGAAGCATTCTGGCGAGATTCACCGAAGGATGGGATTTCCGTCTGACCCAATTCGTCGGCTTGGTCGGAAAATGTCGCGGTTTGGTATTTTTTACATAACTTATCTCTTGAAAGTCCGATTAATACAAGACCGGCGGAGTTGGAAAGCTAGTTCAATTAGCTACAAATTTCATACCCTAAACCCTAAACCTTAAACCCTAAACTCTAAACCATAAACTAAAAATCTAAATATTAAACTCTAAACCTTAAACACTAAACCGTAAACACTAACTATAATCCCTAAACTGTAAATCCTAAACCCGAAACCCCAAACACTAAATCTTAAACTTTAAAACCTAAATCAGAAATCCTCTACCCTAAACTCTAAAACCTGAACACTAAACCCTAGACACAAAATTCTAAACCCTAAATCCTTAACAAAGAACCCTAAACACTAAACACTAAACACGAAACTCTAAACCCTAAACCCTAAATTCTAAACCCTAAACCTAAACTTTAAATATTAAACACTAAACCCTAAATCCTCAACCCTAAAATCTAAATCCTGAACACTAAACCTTAAAAAGAAAACTATAAACCCTAAACCCTAAACCATAGACACTAAACGCTAAAATCGAAACCCTAAACACTAAACACTAAATCCTAAATTCTAAACCCTAAATCCTAAACCCTTAATTCTAATTCTAAACCCTATACACTAAACCCTAAACCTAAAATCTAAATATTAAACACTAAATCGTAAAATATAAACCCTAAACCCTACTTCCTAAAATACAAATTCAAAACCCTAAACCCTAAACCCATTACCGATAGCATCAAACTTGTTGTTGAGCGACCCATGTAGTCGATGGGGATATGGGGAAGAGAATCTCACTTAAGTTGAAGAGGTGTGAGAAAGGGTGCATGCGGTATGGTCTCACCTCATCTTCACGCACTTCCGTAGAGTCGAGCCTATATGTTCACGAGATTTCATGTGTATCATCAATCACACAATTGCATCTTGGAACATTGGTGAGCTCTTAATTGAACAACTCAATTACCCATAAGCTGTCTTAGTTATTCAGATACTCGAGCGGTTGGGCATATTTGGTTTCTCCTTGACCCTTGGGGTGTTTTACGTTTTTTTCATGTTTTGCTGCATTTCAGGTGTCATACGACGTCTTGAGATGAACTAAACCATAACGGTGAGGCTAGAACAATATAGAATGGTCGAAATGGTCGGAACACGTCACTGGTTAGTATTTTTGAGATAACACGGCGTTCAAAAGTTCGATTGATGCAAGACTGGCGACGTTCAAAAGCTAGTTTGATTGACTACAACTTTTATTTTCATGTCCAAGAAGCATTCTGGTGAGATTCACCGGAAGGATGGGATTTCCGTCTGACCCAAATCGTCGGCTTGGTCGGAAAATGTCGAGGTTTGGTATTTTTTACATAACATATCACTTGAAAGTCCGATTAATACAAGACCGGCGGAGTTGGAAAGCTAGTTCAATTAGCTACAAAGTTCATACCCTAAACTATAAACCCTAAACCCTAAACCCCAAACCCTAAACCCTAAACCCTAAACTCTAAACCATAAACCAAAAATCTAAATATTAAACTCTAAACCTTAAACACTAAACCGTAAACACTAACTATAAACCCTAAACCGTAAATCCTAAACCCTAAACCCCAAACACTAAATCTTAAACTTTGAAACCTAAATCAGAAATCCTCTACCCTAAACTCTAAAACCGGAACACTAAACCCTAGACACAAAATTCTAAACCCTAAATCCTTAACAACGAACCCTAAACACTAAACACTAAACACGAAACTCTAAATCCTAAACCCTAAACCTAAACTTTAAATATTAAACACTAAACCCTAAATCCTCAACCCTAAAATCTAAATCCTGAACACTAAACCTTAAAAAGAAAACTATAAACCCTAAACCCTAAACCATAGACACTAAATGCTAAAATCCAAACCCTAAACACTAAACACTAAATCCTAAACTCTAAACCCTAAATCCTAAACCCTTAATCCTAATTCTAAACCCTAAACTCTAAACCCTAAACCTAAAATCTAAATATTAAACACTAAACCGTAAAATATAAACCCTAAACCCTACTTCCTAAAATACAAATTCTAAACCCTAAACCCTAAACCCATTACCGATAACATCAAACTTGTTGTTGAGCAGCCCATGTAGTCGGATGGGGATATGGGGAAGAGAATCTCACTTAAGTTGAAGAGGTGTGAGAAAGGGTGCATGTGGTATGGTCTCACCTCATCTTCACGCACTTTCTTAGGGTCGAGCCTATATGTTCACGAGATTTCATGTGTATCATCAATCACACAATTTCATCTTGGAACATTGGTGAGCTCTTCATTCAACAACTCAATCACCCATAATCTGTCTTAGTTATTCAGATACTCGAGCGGTTAGGCATATTTGGTTTCTCCTTGACCCTTGGGGTGTTTTACATTTTTTTCATGTTTTGGTGCATTTCAGGTGTCATACGACGTCTTGAGATAAACTAAACCATAACGGTGAGGCTAGAACAATATAGAATGGTGGAAATGGTCGGAAAACGTCACTGTTTAGTATTTTTGAGATACCACGGCGTTCAAAAGTTTGATTGATGCAAGACCAGCGTCGTTCAAAAGCTAGTTTGATTGACTACAACTTTTATTTTCATGTCGAAGAAGCATTCTGGCGAGATTCACCAGAAGGATGGGATTTCCGTCTGACCCAATTCGTCGGCTTGGTCGGAAAATGTCGCGGTTTGGTATTTTTTACATAACTTATCTCTTGAAAGTCCGATTAATACAAGACCGGCGGAGTTGGAAAGCTAGTTCAATTAGCTACAAATTTCATACCCTAAACCCTAAACCTTAAACCCTAAACTCTAAACCATAAACTAAAAATCTAAATATTAAACTCTAAACCTTAAACACTAAACCGTAAACACTAACTATAAACCCTAAACCGTAAATCCTAAACCCGAAACCCCAAACACTAAATCTTAAACTTTAAAACCTAAATCAGAAATCCTCTACCCTAAACTCTAAAACCTGAACACTAAACCCTAGACACAAAATTCTAAACCCTAAATCCTTAACAAAGAACCCTAAACACTAAACACTAAACACGAAACTCTAAACCCTAAACCCTAAATTCTAAACCCTAAACCTAAACTTTAAATATTAAACACTAAACCCTAAATCCTCAACCCTAAAATCTAAATCCTGAAAACTAAACCTTAAAAAGAAAACTATAAACCCTAAACCCTAAACCATAGACACTAAACGCTAAAATCGAAACCCTAAACACTAAACACTAAATCCTAAATTCTAAACCCTAAATCCTAAACCCTTAATTCTAATTCTAAACCCTATACACTAAACCCTAAACCTAAAATCTAAATATTAAACACTAAATCGTAAAATATAAACCCTAAACCCTACTTCCTAAAATACAAATTCAAAACCCTAAACCCTAAACCCATTACCGATAGCATCAAACTTGTTGTTGAGCAGCCCATGTAGTCTGATGGGGATATGGGGAAGAGAATCTCACTTAAGTTGAAGAGGTGTGAGAAAGGGTGCATGCGGTATGGTCTCACCTCATCTTCACGCACTTTCTTAGAGTCGAGCCTATATGTTCACAAGATTTCATGTGTATTATCAATCACACAATTTCATCTTGGAACATTGGTGAGCTCTTCATTCAACAACTCAATCACCCACAATCTGTCTTAGTTATTCAGATACTCGAGCGGTTGGGCATATTTGGTTTCTCCTTGACCCTTGGGGTGTTTTACATTTTTTTAAATGTTTTTGGTGCATTTCAGGTGTCATACGACGTCGTGAAATGAACTAAACCATAACGGTGAGGCTAGAACAATATAGAACGGTCGAAATTGTCGGAAAACGTCACTGTTTAGTATTTTTTAGATAACTCGGCGTTCAGAAGTTCGATTGATGCAAGACCGGCGACGTTCAAAAGCTAATTTGATTGACTACAACTTTTATTTTCATGTCCAAGAAGCATTCGGCGAGATTCACCAGAAGGATGGGATTTCCGTCTTACCCAACTCGTCGGCTCTGTCAGAAAATGTCGCGGTTTGGTATTTTTTACATAACATATCACCTGAAAGTCCGATTAATACAAGACCGGCGGAGTTGGAAAGCTAGTTGAATTAGCTACAAATTTCATACCCTAAACCCTAAACCCTAAACCGTAATCCTTAAACCCTAAACTCTAAACCATAAACTTAAAATCTAAATATTAAACTCTAAACCTTAAACACTAAACCATAAGCACTAACTATAAACCCTAAACCGTAAATCCTAAACCCTAAACCCCAAACACTAAATCTTAAACTTTAAAACATAAATTAGAAATCCTCTACCCTAAACTCTAAAACATGAACACTAAACCCTAGACACAAAATTGTAAACCCTAAATCCTTAACACAGAACCCTAAACACTAAACGCTAAACACGAAACTCTAAACCCTAAACCCTAAATTCTAAACCCTAAACCTAAACATTAAATATTAAACACTAAACCCTAAATCCTCAACCCTAAAATCTAAATCCTGAAAACTAAACCTTAAAAAGAAAACTATAAACCCTAAACCCTAAACCATAGACACTAAACGCTAAAATCGAAACCCTAAACACTAAACACTAAATCCTAAATTCTAAACCCTAAATCCTAAACCCTTAATTCTAATTCTAAACCCTAAACACTAAACCCTAAACCTAAAATCTAAATATTAAACACTAAACCGTAAAATATAAACCCTAAACCCTACTTCCTAAAATACAAATTCTAAACCCTAAACCCTAAACCCATTACCGATAACATCAAACTTATTGTTGAGCAGCCCATGTAGTCTGATGGGGATATGGGGAAGAGAATCTCACTTAAGTTGAAGAGGTGTGAGAAAGGGTGCATGCGGTATGGTCTCACCTCATCTTCACGCACTTTCTTAGAGTCGAGCCTATATGTTCACAAGATTTCATGTGTATTATCAATCACACAATTTCATCTTGGAACATTGGTGAGCTCTTCATTCAACAACTCAATCACCCACAATCTGTCTTAGTTATTCAGATACTCGAGCGATTGGGCATATTTGGTTTCTCCTTGACCCTTGGGGTGTTTTACATTTTTTTAATGTTTTTGGTGAATTTCAGGTGTCATACGACGTCGTGAAATGAACTAAACCATAACGGTGAGGCTAGAACAATATAGAACGGTCGAAATTGTCGGAAAACGTCACTGTTTAGTATTTTTTAGATAACTCGGCGTTCAGAAGTTCGATTGATGCAAGACCGGCGACGTTCAAAAGCTAGTTTGATTGACTACAACTTTTATTTTCATGTCCAAGAAGCATTCTGGCGAGATTCACAGAAGGATGGGATTTCCGTCTTACCCAACTCGTCGGCTCTGAAGGAAAATGTCGCGGTTTGGTATTTTTTACATAACATATCACCTGAAAGTCCGATTAATAAAAGACCGGCGGAGTTGGAAAGCTAGTTCAATTAGCTACACATTTCATACCCTCAACCCTAAACCCTAAACCCCAAACCCTAAACCTTAAACCCTAAACTCTAAACCATAAACCTAAAATATAAATATTAAACTCTAAACCCTAAACACTAAACCATAAGCACTAACTATAAACCCTAAACCGTAAATCCTAAACCCTAAACCCCAAACACTAAATCTTAAACTTTAAAACCTAAATCGAGAAATCCTCTACCCTAAACTCTAAAACCTGAACACTAAACCCTAGACACAAAATTGTAAACCCTAAATCCTTAACACAGAACCCTAAACACTAAACGCTAAACACTAAACTCAAAACCCTAAACCCTAAATTCTAAACGCTAAACCTAAACTTTAAATATTAAACACTAAACCCTAAATCCTCAACCCTATAATCTAAATCCTGAACACTAAACCTTAAAAAGAAAACTATAAACCTTAAACCCTAAACCATAGACACTAAATGCTAAAATCCAAACCCTAAACACTAAACACTAAATCCTAAACTCTAAACCTTAAATCCTAAACCCTTAATCCTAATTCTAAACCCTTAACTCTAAACACTAAACCTAAAATCTAAATATTAAACACTAAACCGTAAAATATAAACCCTAAACCCTACTTCCTAAAATACAAATTCTAAACCCTAAACCCTAAACCCATTACCGATAACATCAAACTTGTTGATGAGCAGCCCATGTAGTCTGACGGGGATATGGGGAAAACAATCTCACTTAAGTTGAAGAGGTGCGAGAAAGGGTGCATGCGGTATGGTCTCACCTCATCTTCACGCACTTCCGTAAAGTCGAGCCTATATGTTCACGAGATTTCATGTATATCATCAATCACACAATTTCATCTTGGAACATTGGTGAGCTATTCATTCAACAACTCAATCACCCACAATCTGTCTTAGTTATTTAGATACTCGAGCGGTTGGGCATATTTGGTTTCTCCTTGACCCTTGGGGTGTTTTACATTTTTTTTAATGTTTTTGGTGCATTTCAGGTGTCATACGACGTCGTGAAATGAACTAAACCATAACGGTGAGGCTAGAACAATATAGAACGGTCGAAATTGTCGGAAAACGTCACTGTTTAGTATTTTTTAGATAACTCGGCGTTCAGAAGTTCGATTGATGCAAGACCGGCGACGTTCAAAAGCTAGTTTGATTGACTGCAACTTTTATTTTCATGTCCAAGAAGCATTCTGGCGAGATTCACAGAAGGATGGGATTTCCGTCTTACCCAACTCGTCGGCTCTGTCGGAAAATGTCGCGGTTTGGTATTTTTTACATAACATATCACCTGAAAGTCCGATTAATAAAAGACCGGCGGAGTTGGAAAGCTAGTTCAATTAGCTACACATTTCATACCCTAAACCCTAAACCCTAAACCCTAAACCTTAAACCCTAAACTCTAAACCATAAACCTAAAATATAAATATTAAACTCTAAACCCTAAACACTAAACCATAAGCACTAACTATAAACCCTAAACCGTAAATCCTAAACCCTAAACCCCAAACACTAAATCTTAAACTTTAAAACCTAAATTAGAAATCCTCTACCCTAAACTCTAAAACCTGAACACTAAACCCTAGACACAAAATTGTAAACCCTAAATCCTTAACACAGAACCCTAAAAACTAAACGCTAAACACTAAACTCTAAACCCTAAACCCTAAATTCTAAACCCTAAACCTAAACTTTAAATATTAAACACTAAACCCTAAATCTTCAACCCTATAATCTAAATCCTGAACACTAAACCTTAAAAAGAAAACTATAAACCTTAAACCCTAAACCATAGACACTAAATGCTAAAATCCAAACCCTAAACACTAAACACTAAATCCTAAACTCTAAACCTTAAATCCTAAACCCTTAATCCTAATTCTAAACCCTAAACTCTAAACCCTAAACCTAAAATCTAAATATTAAATAGTAAACCGTAAAATATAAACCCTAAACCCTACTTCCTAAAATACAAATTCTAAACCCTAAACCCTAAACCCATTACCGATAACATCAAATTTGTTGATGACCAGCCCATGTAGTCGACGGGGATATGGGGAAAACAATCTCACGTAAGTTGAAGAGGTGGGAGAAAGAGTGCATGCGGTATGGTCTCACCTCATCTTCACGCACTTCCGTAGAGTCGAGCCTATATGTTCACGAGATTTCATGTATATCATCAATCACACAATTTTATCTTGGAACATTGGTGAGCTCTTCATTCAACAACTCAATTACCCATAAGCCGTCTTAGTTATTTAGATACTCGAGCGGTTGGGCATATTTGGTTTCTCCTTGACCCTTGGGGTGTTTTACGTTTTTTTCATGTTTTGGTGCATTTCAGGTGTCATACGACGTCTTGAGATGAACTAAACCATAACGGTGAGGCTAGAACAATATAGAATGGTCGAAATGGTCGGAAAACGTCACTGTTTAGTATTTTTAAGATAACACGGCGTTCAAAAGTTCGATTGATGCAAGACCGGCGTCGTTCAAAAGCTAGTTTGATTGACTACTACTTTTATTTTCATGTCCAAGAACCATTTTGGCGAGATTCACCAGAAGGATGGGATTTCCGTCTGACCCAACTCGTCGGCTTGGTCGGAAAATGTCGCGGTTTGGTATTTTTTACATAACTTATCACTTGAAAGTCCGATTAATACAAGACCGGCGGAGTTGGAAAGCTAGTTCAATTAGCTACAAATTTCATACCCTAAACTCTAAACCCTAAACCCCCTAAACCCTAAACCCTAAACTCTAAACCATAAACCTAAAATCTAAATATTAAACTCTAAACCTTAAACACTAAACCATAAGCACTAACTATAAACCCTAAACCGTAAATCCTAAACCCTAAACCCCAAACACTAAATCTTAAACTTTAAAACCTAAATCAGAAATCCTCTACCCTAAACTCTAAAACCTGAACACTAAACCCTAGACACAAAATTGTAAACCCTAAATCCTTAACACAGAACCCTAAACACTAAATGCTAAACACTAAACTCTAAACCCTAAACCCTAAATTCTAAACCCTAAACCTAAACTTTAAATATTAAACACTAAACCCTAAATCTTCAACCCTATAATCTAAATCCTGAACACTAAACCTTAAAAAGAAAACTATAAACCTTAAACCCTAAACCATAGACACTAAATGCTAAAATCCAAACCCTAAACACTAAACACTAAATCCTAAACTCTAAACCTTAAATCCTAAACCCTTAATCCTAATTCTAAACCCTAAACTCTAAACCCTAAACCTAAAATCTAAATATTAAATAGTAAACCGTAAAATATAAACCCTAAACCCTACTTCCTAAAATACAAATTCTAAACCCTAAACCCTAAACCCATTACCGATAACATCAAATTTGTTGATGACCGGCCCATGTAGTCGACGGGGATATGGGGAAAACAATCTCACGTAAGTTGAAGAGGTGGGAGAAAGAGTGCATGCGGTATGGTCTCACCTCATCTTCACGCACTTCCGTAGAGTCGAGCCTATATGTTCACGAGATTTCATGTATATCATCAATCACACAATTTTATCTTGGAACATTGGTGAGCTCTTCATTCAACAACTCAATTACCCATAAGCCGTCTTAGTTATTTAGATACTCGAGCGGTTGGGCATATTTGGTTTCTCCTTGACCCTTGGGGTGTTTTACGTTTTTTTCATGTTTTGGTGCATTTCGAGTGTCATACGACGTCTTGAGATGAACTAAACCATAACGGTGAGGCTAGAACAATATAGAATGGTCGAAATGGTCGGAAAACGTCACGTTTAGTATTTTTAAGATAACACGGCGTTCAAAAGTTCGATTGATGCAAGACCGGCGTCGTTCAAAAGCTAGTTTGATTGACTACTACTTTTATTTTCATGTCCAAGAACCATTCGGCGAGATTCACCAGAAGGATGGGATTTCCGTCGACCCAACTCGTCGGCTTGGTCGGAAAATGTCGCGGTTTGGTATTTTTTACATAACTTATCACTTGAAAGTCCGATTAATACAAGACCGGCGGAGTTGGAAAGCTAGTTCAATTAGCTACAAATTTCATACCCTAAACTCTAAACCCTACAACCCTAAACCCTAAACCCTAAACTCTAAACCATAAACCTAAAATCTAAATATTAAACTCTAAACCTTAAACACTAAACCATAAGCACTAACTATAAACCCTAAACCGTAAATCCTAAACCCTAAACCCCAAACACTAAATCTTAAACTTTAAAACCTAAATCAGAAATCCTCTACCCTAAACTCTAAAACCTGAACACTAAACCCTAGACACAAAATTTAAACCCTAAATCCTTAACACGAACCCTAAACACTAAACGCTAAACACTAAACTCTAAACCCTAACCCTAAATCTAAACCCTCCTTTAAATAACACTAAACCCTAAACTTCAACCCTAAATCTAAATCGAACACTAAACCTTAAAAAGAAAACTAAAACCTTAACCCTACCATAGACACTAAATGCTAAAATCCAAACCCTAAAACTAAACACTAAATCCTAAACTCTAAACCTTAATCCTAACCCTTAACCTATCTAAACCCTCTCTACCCTACCTAAATCTAAATATTAAACAATAAAGTAAAAAAACCCTAAACCCTACTTCCTAAAATACAAATTCTAAACCCAAACCCTAAACCCATTACCGATAACATCAATTCTTTATGACAACCCAGTATCGACGGGGAATGGGGAAACAATCTCACTTAAGTTGAAAGGTGCGAGAAAGAGTGATGCGGTATGGTCTCACCTCATCTTCACGCACTTTCGTAAGTCAGCCTAATGTTCACGAGATTTCAGAATCATCAATCACACAAATCTTGGAAATGGTAGCTCTTCATTCAACAACTCAACACCCACAACTGTCTTATTATCGAACTCACGGTTGGGATTTTCTCCTTACCCTTGGGTTTTAAAATTTTTGGTCATTCGGGTGTCAACACGTCGTGAATGAACTAAACCAAACGTGAGGCTAAACAAAAGAACGGTCGAAATTGTCGGAAAACGTCTTAAAAAACTCCGTTCGAAGTTCGATAGCAAACCGGCGACGTTCAAAGCTATTGTTCTACAATTAATCCGAAGATCGCAATCACCGAAGGATGGGATTCCGTCACCCCTCGTCGGCTTGGTCGGAAAATTCCTTTTATTTTTACATAACTTATCACTTGAAAGTCCATTAAACAAGACCGGCGGAGTTGGAAAGCTATTCAATTAGCTACAATTTCATACCCTAAACCCTAACCCCTCTAAACCAAAGCCAAAAATCTAAATAAACTCGAAACCTTAAACACTAAACCGTAAACACTAACTATAAACCCTACCTAAATCCAAACCCTAAACCCCAAACACTAAACTTAACTTTAAAACCTCAAATCCTCTACCCTAACTCTCACGAACACTAAACCCTGACACATTGTAACCCTAAATCCTTAACACGAACCCTAAACACTAACGCTAAACACTAAACTCTAAACCCTAAACCCTATTCAAACCCTACCTAAACTTAAAAAAACACTAAACCCTAAATCCTCAACCCTAAATCTAAATCCGAACACTAAACCTTAAAAAGAAAACTAAAACCTTAAACCCTAAACCATAGACACTAAATGCTAAAATCCAAACCCTAAACACTAAACACTAAATCCTAAACTCTAAACCCTAAATCCTAAACCCTTAATCTAATTCTAAACCCTAACTCTAAACCCTAAACCTAAAATCTAAATAAACACTAAACCGTAAATAAAACCCTAAACCCTACTTCCTATACAATTCTAAACCCTAAACCCTAAACCCTACCGATAACATCAAACTTGTTGTGAGCGACCCATGTAGTCAGGGGAATGGGGAGAAATCTCACTTAAGTTGAAGAGGTGGAGAAAGGGTGCATGCGGATGGTCTCACCTCATCTTCACGCACTTCTAGAGTCGAGCTAATGTTCACAGATTTCAGGATATCAATCACACAATTCACTTGGAACATTGGTGAGCTCTTCATTCAACAACTCAATCACCCATAACGTCTTAGTATAGATACTCGAGCGGTTGGGCAATTTGGTTTCTCCTTGACCCTTGGGGTGTTTTACGTTTTTTAAGTTTTTGGTGCATTTCAGGTGTCAACGACGTCGTGAAATGAACTAAACCAAACGGTGAGGCTAGAACAATATAGAACGGTCGAAATTGTCGGAAAACGTCACGTTTAGTATTTTTAGATAACACGGCGTTCGAAGTTCGATTGATGCAAACCGGCGACGTTCAAAAGTAGTTTGATTGACTACACTTTTATTTCATGTCCAAGAAGCATTCGGCGAGATTCACGAAGGATGGGATTTCCGTCTACCCAACTCGTCGGCTTGGTCGGAAAATGTCGCGGTTTGGTATTTTTACATAACATATCACTTGAAAGTCCGATTAATACAAGACCGGCGGAGTTGGAAAGCTAGTTCAATTAGCTACAATTTCATACCCTAAACCCTAAACCCTAAACCCTAAACCTTAAACCCTAAACTCTAAACCATAAACCTAAAATCTAAATATTAAACTCAAACCTAAACACTAAACCGTAAACACTAACTATAAACCCTAAACCGTAAATCCTAAACCCTAAACCCCAACACTAAATCTTAAACTTTAAAACCTAAATCGAAATCCTCTACCCTAAACTCTAAAACCTGAACACTAAACCCTAACACAAATTTAAACCCTAAATCCTTAACACAACCCTAACCTAAACGCTAAACACTAAACTCTAAACCCTAAACCCTAAATCTAAACCCTAAACCTAAACTTTAAATATAAACACTAAACCCTAAATCCTCAACCCTATAATCTAAATCCTGAACACTAAACCTTAAAAAGAAAACTATAAACCTTAAACCCTAACCATAGACACTAATCTAAAATCCAAACCCTAAACACTAAACACTAAATCCTAAACTCTAAACCTTAAATCCTAAACCCTTAACCTAATTCTAAACCCTAAACTCTAAACACTAAACCTAAAATCTAAATATTAAACACTAAACCGTATATAAACCCTAAACCCTACTTCCTAAAATACAAATCTAAACCCTAAACCCTAAACCCATTACCGATAACATCAAACTTGTTGATACACCCATTATCGACGGGATGGGGAAAACATCTCACTTAAGTTGAAGAGGTGCGAGAAAGGGTGCCGGTATGGTCTCACCTCATCTTCACGCACTTCCGTAGAGTCAGCCTATATTTCACGAGATTTCATGTATATCATCAATCACACAATCATCTTGGAACATTTAGCTCTTCATTCAACAACTCAATCACCCACAATCCTCTTAGTTATTTAGATACTCGAGCGGTTGGCATATTTGTTTCTCCTTGACCCTTGGGGTGTTTTACATTTTTTTAATGTTTTTGGTGCATTTCGGGTGTCATACGACGTCTGAAATGAACTAAACCATAACGGTGAGGCTAGAACAATATAGAACGGTCGAAATTGTCGGAAAACGTCACCGTTTAGTATTTTTAGATAACTCGGCGTTCGAAGTTCGATTGATGCAAGACCGGCGACGTTCAAAAGCTATTTGATTGACTACAACTTTTATTTTCATGTCCAAGAAGCATTCGGCGAGATTCACGAAGGATGGGATTTCCGTCTTACCCAACTCGTCGCTTGGTCGGAAAATTCGCGGTTTGGTATTTTTTACATAACATATCACCTGAAAGTCCGATTAATAAAAGACCGGCGGAGTTGGAAAGCTAGTTCAATTAGCTACACATTTCATACCCTAAACCCTAAACCCTAAACCCTAAACCTTAAACCCTAAACTCTAAACCATAAACCTAAAATATAAATATTAAACTCTAAACCCTAAACACTAAACCATAAGCACTAACTATAAACCCTAAACCGTAAATCCTAAACCCTAAACCCCAAACACTAAATCTTAAACTTTAAAACCTAAATCAGAAATCCTCTACCCTAAACTCTAAAACCTGAACACTAAACCCTAGACACAAAATTGTAAACCCTAAATCCTTAACACAGAACCCTAAACACTAAACGCTAAACACTAAACTCTAAACCCTAAACCCTAAATTCTAAACCCTAAACCTAAACTTTAAATATTAAACACTAAACCCTAAATCTTCAACCCTATAATCTAAATCCTGAACACTAAACCTTAAAAAGAAAACTATAAACCTTAAACCCTAAACCATAGACACTAAATGCTAAAATCCAAACCCTAAACACTAAACACTAAATCCTAAACTCTAAACCTTAAATCCTAAACCCTTAATCCTAATTCTAAACCCTAAACTCTAAACCCTAAACCTAAAATCTAAATATTAAACACTAAACCGTAAAATATAAACCCTAAACCCTACTTCCTAAAATACAAATTCTAAACCCTAAACCCTAAACCCATTACCGATAACATCAAATTTGTTGATGACCAACCCATGTAGTCTGACGGGGATATGGGGAAAACAATCTCACTTAAGTTGAAGAGGTGCGAGAAAGAGTGCATGCGGTATGGTCTCACCTCATCTTCACGCACTTCCGTAGAGTCGAGCCTATATGTTCACGAGATTTCATGTATATCATCAATCACACAATTGTATCTTGGAACATTGGTGAGCTCTTCATTCAACAACTCAATCACCCACAAGCCGTCTTAGTTATTTAGATACTCGAGCGGTTGGGCATATTTGGTTTCTCCTTGACCCTTGGGGTGTTTTACATTTTTTTTAATGTTTTTGGTGCATTTCGTGTGTCATACGACGTCGTGAAATGAACTAAACCATAACGGTGAGGCTAGAACAATATAGAACGGTCGAAATTGTCGGAAAACGTCACTGTTTAGTATTTTTTAGATAACTCGGCGTTCAGAAGTTCGATTGATGCAAGACCGGCGACGTTCAAAAGCTAGTTTGATTGACTACAACTTTTATTTTCATGTCCAAGAAGCATTCTGGCGAGATTCACCAGAAGGATGGGATTTCCGTCTGACCCAACTCGTCGGCTTGGTCGGAAAATGTCGCGGTTTGGTATTTTTTACATAACTTATCACTTGAAAGTCCGATTAATACAAGACCGGCGGAGTTGGAAAGCTAGTTCAATTAGCTACAAATTTCATACCCTAAACCCTAAACCCTAAACCCTAAACCTTAAACCCTAAACTCTAAACCATAAACCTAAAATCTAAATATTAAACTCTAAACCTTAAACACTAAACCATAAACACTAAACTATAAACCCTAAACCGTAAATCCTAAACCCTAAACCCCAAACACTAAATCTTAAACTTTAAAACCTAAATCAGAAATCCTCTACCCTAAACTCTAAAACCTGAACACTAAACCCTAGACACAAAATTGTAAACCCTAAATCCTTAACACAGAACCCTAAACACTAAACGCTAAACACTAAACTCTAAACCCTAAACCCTAAATTCTAAACCCTAAACCTAAACTTTAAATATTAAACACTAAACCCTAAATCTTCAACCCTATAATCTAAATCCCGAACACTAAACCTTAAAAAGAAAACTATAAACCTTAAACCCTAAACCATAGACACTAAATGCTAAAATCCAAACCCTAAACACTAAACACTAAATCCTAAACTCTAAACCTTAAATCCTAAACCCTTAATCCTAATTCTAAACCCTAAACTCTAAACCCTAAACCTAAAATCTAAATATTAAATAGTAAACCGTAAAATATAAACCCTAAACCCTACTTCCTAAAATACAAATTCTAAACCCTAAACCCTAAACCCATTACCGATAACATCAAATTTGTTGATGACCAGCCCATGTAGTCTGACGGGGATATGGGGAAAACAATCTCACGTAAGTTGAAGAGGTGGGAGAAAGAGTGCATGCGGTATGGTCTCACCTCATCTTCACGCACTTCCGTAGAGTCGAGCCTATATGTTCACGAGATTTCATGTATATCATCAATCACACAATTTTATCTTGGAACATTGGTGAGCTCTTCATTCAACAACTCAATTACCCATAAGCCGTCTTAGTTATTTAGATACTCGAGCGGTTGGGCATATTTGGTTTCTCCTTGACCCTTGGGGTGTTTTACGTTTTTTTCATGTTTTGGTGCATTTCGAGTGTCATACGACGTCTTGAGATGAACTAAACCATAACGGTGAGGCTAGAACAATATAGAATGGTCGAAATGGTCGGAAAACGTCACTGTTTAGTATTTTTAAGATAACACGGCGTTCAAAAGTTCGATTGATGCAAGACCGGCGTCGTTCAAAAGCTAGTTTGATTGACTACTACTTTTATTTTCATGTCCAAGAACCATTCTGGCGAGATTCACCAGAAGGATGGGATTTCCGTCTGACCCAACTCGTCGGCTTGGTCGGAAAATGTCGCGGTTTGGTATTTTTTACATAACTTATCACTTGAAAGTCCGATTAATACAAGACCGGCGGAGTTGGAAAGCTAGTTCAATTAGCTACAAATTTCATACCCTAAACTCTAAACCCTAAACCCTAAACCCTAAACCCTAAACTCTAAACCATAAACCTAAAATCTAAATATTAAACTCTAAACCTTAAACACTAAACCATAAGCACTAACTATAAACCCTAAACCGTAAATCCTAAACCCTAAACCCCAAACACTAAATCTTAAACTTTAAAACCTAAATCAGAAATCCTCTACCCTAAACTCTAAAACCGGAACACTAAACCCTAGACACAAAATTGTAAACCCTAAATCCTTAACACGAACCCTAAACACTAAACGCTAAACACTAAACTCTAAACCCTAAACCCTAAATTCTAAACCCTAAACCTAAACTTTAAATATTAAACACTAAACCCTAAATCTTCAACCCTATAATCTAAATCCCGAACACTAAACCTTAAAAAGAAAACTATAAACCTTAAACCCTAAACCATAGACACTAAATGCTAAAATCCAAACCCTAAATACTAAACACTAAATCCTAAACTCTAAACCTTAAATCCTAAACCCTTAATCCTAATTCTAAACCCTAAACTCTAAACCCTAAACCTAAAATCTAAATATTAAACAGTAAACCGTAAAATATAAACCCTAAACCCTACTTCCTAAAATACAAATTCTAAACCCTAAACCCTAAACCCATTACCGATAACATCAAATTCTTTGATGACCAACCCATGTAGTCTGACGGGGATATGGGGAAAACAATCTCACTTAAGTTGAAGAGGTGGGAGAAAGAGTGCATGCGGTATGGTCTCACCTCATCTTCACGCACTTCCGTAGAGTCGAGCCTATATGTTCACGAGATTTCATGTATATCATCAATCACACAATTGTATCTTGGAACATTGGTGAGCTCTTCATTCAACAACTCAATCACCCACAATCTGTCTTAGTTATTCAGATACTCGAGCGGTTGGGCATATTTGGTTTCTCCTTGACCCTTGGGGTGTTTTACATTTTTTTAAATGTTTTTGGTGCATTTCAGGTGTCATACGACGTCGTGAAATGAACTAAACCATAACGGTGAGGCTAGAACAATATAGAACGGTCGAAATTGTCGGAAAACGTCACTGTTTAGTATTTTTTAGATAACTCGGCGTTCAGAAGTTCGATTGATGCAAGACCGGCGACGTTCAAAAGCTAGTTTGATTGACTACAACTTTTATTTTCATGTCCAAGAAGCATTCCGGCGAGATTCACCGAAGGATGGGATTTCCGTCCGACCCAACTCGTCGGCTTGGTCGGAAAATGTCGCGGTTTGGTATTTTTTACATAACTTATCACTTGAAAGTCCGATTAATACAAGACCGGCGGAGTTGGAAAGCTAGTTCAATTAGCTACAAATTTCATACCCTAAACCCTAAACCCTAAACCCTAAACCCTAAACCCTAAACTCTAAACCATAAGCCAAAAATCTAAATATTAAACTCGAAACCTTAAACACTAAACCGTAAACACTAACTATAAACCCTAAACCGTAAATCCAAAACCCTAAACCCCAAACACTAAATCTTTAACTTTAAAACCTAAATCAGAAATCCTCTACCCTAAACTCTAAAACCTGAACACTAAACCCTAGACACAAAATTGTAAACCCTAAATCCTTAACACAGAACCCTAAACACTAAACGCTAAACACTAAACTCTAAACCCTAAACCCTAAATTCTAAACCCTAAACCTAAACTTTAAATATTAAACACTAAACCCTAAATCCTCAACCCTATAATCTAAATCCTGAACACTAAACCTTAAAAAGAAAACTATAAACCTTAAACCCTAAACCATAGACACTAAATGCTAAAATCCGAACCCTAAACACTAAACACTAAATCCTAAACTCTAAACCTTAAATCCTAAACCCTTAATCCTAATTCTAAACCGTAAACTCTAAACCCTAAACCTAAAATCTAAATATTAAACACTAAACCGTAAAATATAAACCCTAAACCCTACTTCCTAAAATACAAATTCTAAACCCTAAACCCTAAACCCATTACCGATAACATCAAACTTGTTCATGAGCAGCCCATGTAGTCTGACGGGGATATGGGGAAAACAATCTCACTTAACTTGAAGAGGTGCGAGAAAGGGTGCATGCGGTATGGTCTCACCTCATCTTCACGCACTTCCGTAGAGTCGAGACTATATGTTCACGAGATTTCATGTATATCATCAATCACACAATTGTATCTTGGAACATTGGTGAGCTCTTCATTCAACAACTCAATCACCCATAAGTTGTCTTAGTTATTCAGATACTCGAGCGGTTAGGCATATTTGGTTTCTCCTTGACCCTTGGGGTGTTTTACGTTTTTTTAATGTTTTTGGTGCATTTCAGGTGTCATACGACGTCTTGAGATGAACTAAACCATAACGGTGAGGCTAGAACAATATAGAACGGTCGAAATTGTCGGAAAACGTCACTGTTTAGTATTTTTGAGATAACTCGGCGTTCAGAAGTTCGATTGATGCAAGACCGGCGACGTTCAAAAGCTAGTTTGATTGACTACTACTTTTATTTTCATGTCCAAGAAGCATTCTGGCGAGATTCACCAGAAGGATGGGATTTCCGTCCGACCCAACTCGTCGGCTTGGTCGGAAAATGTCGCGGTTTGGTATTTTTTACATAACTTATCACTTGAAAGTCCGATTAATACAAGACCGGCGGAGTTGGAAAGCTAGTTTAATTAGCTACATATTTCATACCCTAAACCCTAAACCCTAAACCCTAAACTCTAAACCATAAGCCAAAAATCTAAATATTAAACTCGAAACCTTAAACACTAAACCGTAAACACTAACTATAAACCCTAAATCCTAAACCCTAAACCCTAAACTCTAAACCATAAGCCAAAAATCTAAATATTAAACTCGAAACCTTAAACTCTAACCCCTAAACCCTAAACCCTAAACCCTAAACTCTAAACCATAAACCAAAAATCTAAATATTAAACTGAAAACCTTAAACACTAAACCGTAAACACTAACTATAAACCCTAAACCGTAAATCCAAAACCCTAAACCCCAAACACTAAATCTTAAAATTTAAAACCTAAATCAGAAATCCTCTACCCTAAACTCTAAAACCTGAACACTAAACCCTAGACACAAAATTGTAAACCCTAAATCCTTAACACAGAACCCTAAACACTAAACGCTAAACACTAAACTCTAAACCCTAAACCCTAAATTCTAAACCCTAAACCTAAACTTTAAATATTAAACACTAAACCCTAAATCCTCAACCCTATAATCTAAATCCTGAACACTAAACCTTAAAAAGAAAACTATAAACCTTAAACCCTAAACCATAGACACTAAATGCTAAAATCCGAACCCTAAACACTAAACACCAAATCCTAAACTCTAAACCTTAAATCCTAAACCCTTAATCCTAATTCTAAACCCTAAACTCTAAACACTAAACCTAAAATCTAAATATTAAACACTAAACCGTAAAATATAAACCCTAAACCCTACTTCCTAAAATACAAATTCTAAACCCTAAACCCTAAACCCATTACCGATAACATCAAATTTGTTGATGACCAGCCCATGTAGTCTGACGGGGATATGGGGAAAACAATCTCACTTAAGTTGAAGAGGTGGGAGAAAGAGTGCATGCGGTATGGTCTCACCTCATCTTCACGCACTTCCGTAGAGTCGAGCCTATATGTTCACGAGATTTCATGTATATCATCAATCACACAATTGTATCTTGGAACATTGGTGAGCTCTTCATTCAACAACTCAATTACCCATAAGCTGTCTTAGTTATTTAGATACTCGAGCGGTTGGGCATATTTGGTTTCTCCTTGACCCTTGGGGTGTTTTACATTTTTTTTTCATGTTTTTGGTGCATTTCAGGTGTCATACGACGTCTTGAGATGAACTAAACCATAACGGTGAGGCTAGAACAATATAGAACGGTCAAAATTGTCGGAAAACGTCACTGTTT
Source organism: Linum usitatissimum (assembly GCA_030674075.2). Lineage (NCBI taxonomy): Eukaryota > Viridiplantae > Streptophyta > Magnoliopsida > Malpighiales > Linaceae > Linum > Linum usitatissimum. Next base: position 1,119,288 of record JAUJYP020000131.1, on the reverse strand, counting down.
AGTATTTTTGAGATAACTCGGCGTTCAGAAGTTCGATTGATGCAAGACCGGCGGCGTTCAAAAGCTAGTTTGATTGACTACAACTTTTATTTTCATGTCCAAGAAGCATTCCGGCGAGATTCACCGAAGGATGGGATTTCCGTCTGACCCAACTCGTCGGCTTGGTCGGAAAATGTCGCGGTTTGGTATTTTTTACATAACTTATCACTTGAAAGTCCGATTAATACAAGACCGGCGGAGTTGGAAAGCTAGTTCAATTAGCTACAAATTTCATACCCTAAACCCTAAACCCTAAACTCTAAACCATAAGCCAAAAATCTAAATATTAAACTCGAAACCTTAAACACTAAACCGTAAACACTAAAATCTAAATACCTAAAATCTAAACCTTAAACACTAAACCACCAAAAATCTAAACACTAAACTATAAACTCTAAACCGTAAATCCTAAACCCTAAACCCCAAACACTAAATCTTAAACTTTAAAACCTAAATCAAAAATCTCAATATTAAACTCGAAAACCTTAAACACTAAACCCTAAACACTAACTCTAAAACCCTAAATCCGTAAATCCAAAACCCTAAACCCCAAACACTAAATCTTAAAATCTAAACCCTAAATCCTAAACCCTAAACTCTAAACCCTAAACACTAAACACTAAACCCTAAATCTAAACCCTAAACACTAAACTCTAAACCCTAAACCCTAAATTCTAAACCCTAAACCTAAACTTTAAATATTAAACACTAAACCCTAAATCCTCAACCCTATAATCTAAATCCTGAACACTAAACCTTAAAAAGAAAACTATAAACCTTAAACCCTAAACCATAGACACTAAATGCTAAAATCCGAACCCTAAACACTAAACACCAAATCCTAAACTCTAAACCTTAAATCCTAAACCCTTAATCCTAATTCTAAACCCTAAACTCTAAACCCTAAACCTAAAATCTAAATATTAAACACTAAACCGTAAAATATAAACCCTAAACCCTACTTCCTAAAATACAAATTCTAAACCCTAAACCCTAAACCCATTACCGATAACATCAAACTTGTTCATGAGCAGCCCATGTAGTCTGACGGGGATATGGGGAAAACAATCTCACTTAAGTTGAAGAGGTGCGAGAAAGGGTGCATGCGGTATGGTCTCACCTCATCTTCACGCACTTCCGTAGAGTCGAGCCTATATGTTCACGAGATTTCATGTATATCATCAATCACACAATTTTATCTTGGAACATTGGTGAGCTCTTCATTCAACAACTCAATCACCCATAAGTTGTCTTAGTTATTCGGATACTCGAGCGGTTGGGCATATTTGGTTTCTCCTTGACCCTTGGGGTGTTTTACATTTTTTTTTCATGTTTTTGGTGCATTTCAGGTGTCATACGACGTCTTGAGATGAACTAAACCATAACGGTGAGGCTAGAACAATATAGAACGGTCAAAATGGTTGGGAAACGTCACTATTTAGTATGTTTGAGATAACACGGCGTTCAAAAGTTCGATTGATGCAAGACCGGCGTCGTTCAAAAGCTAGTTTGGTTGACTACAACTTTTATTTTCATGTCCAAGAAACATTCTGGCGAGATTCACCGAAGGATGGGATTTCCGTCTAACCCAACTCGTCGGCTTGGTCGGAAAATGTCGCGGTTTGGTATTTTTTTACATAACTTATCACTTGAAAGTCCGATTAATACAAGACCGACGGAGTTGGAAAGCTAGTTCAATTAGCTACAAATTTCATACCCTAAACCCTAAACCCTAAACCCTAAACCTCCATAAGCCAAACCCTAAACCTAAACTCAAACCTTAAACCCTAAACCCTAAACCTTAAACCCTAAACTCTAAACCATAAACCTAAAATCTAAATATTAAAATCTAAACCTTAAACACTAAACCCTAAACACTAAACTATAAACTCTAAACCGTAAATCCTAAACCCTAAACCCCAAACACTAAATCTTAAACTTTAAAACCTAAATCGAAAAATCCTCAACCGTAAACTCTAAAATCCGAACACTACACCCTAAACACAAAACTCAAAACCCTTAATCCTTAACACAAAACCCAAAATTTAAACCTTAAACACTAAACTCTAAACTCTAAACCCTAAACCCTAAACCCTAAACACTAAACTCTAAACCCTAAAAATTATACACTTAATCCTAAACTCTATACCCTAAATCTCAAACCCTAAATCCTAAACCCTAAACCCTAAATTATAAACCCTAAACCTAAACTTTAAATATTAAACACTAAACCCTAAATCCTCAACCCTAAAATCTAAATCCTGAACACTAAACCTTAAAAAGAAAACTATAAACCCTAAACCCTAAACCATAGACACTAAACCCTAAAATCCGAAACCTAAACACTAAACACTAAATCCTAAACTCTAAACCTTAAATCCTAAACCCTTAATCCTAATTCTATACCCTAAACTCTAAACCCTAAACCTAAAATCTAAATTTTAAACACTAAACCGTAAAATATAAACCATAAACCCTACTTCCTAAAATACAAATTCTAAACCCTAAACCCTAAACCTATTACCGATAACATCAAACTTGTTCTTGAGCAGCCCATGTAGTCTGACGGGGATATGGGGAAAACAATCTCACTTATGTTGAAGAGGCGCGAGAAAGGGTGTATGCGGTATGGTCTCACCTCATCTTCACGCACTTCCGTAGAGTCGAGCCTATATGTTCACGAGATTTCATGTGTATCATCAATCACACAATTTCATCTTGGAACATTGGTGAGCTCTTCATTCAACAACTCAATCACCCATAAGCTGTCTTAGTTATTCAGATACTCGAGCGGTTGGGCATATTTGGTTTCTCCTTGACCCTTGGGGTGTTTTACATTTTTTTTTCATGTTTTTGGTGCATTTCAGGTGTCATACGACGTCTTGAGATGAACTAAACCATAACGGTGAGGCTAGAACAATATAGAACGGTCAAAATGGTTGGGAAACGTCACTATTTAGTATGTTTGAGATAACACGGCGTTCAAAAGTTCGATTGATGCAAGACCGGCGTCGTTCAAAAGCTAGTTTGGTTGACTACAACTTTTATTTTCATGTCCAAGAAACATTCTGGCGAGATTCACCGAAAGGATGGGATTTCCGTCTAACCCAACTCGTCGGCTTGGTCGGAAAATGTCGCGGTTTGGTATTTTTTTACATAACTTATCACTTGAAAGTCCGATTAATACAAGACCGACGGAGTTGGAAAGCTAGTTCAATTAGCTACAAATTTCATACCCTAAACCCTAAACCCTAAACCCTAAACCCTAAACCCTAAACCCTAAACCCTAAACCCTAAACCCTAAACCTTAAACCCTAAACTCTAAACCATAAACCTAAAATCTAAATATTAAAATCTAAACCTTAAACACTAAACCCTAAACACTAAACTATAAACTCTAAACCGTAAATCCTAAACCCTAAACCCCAAACACTAAATCTTAAACTTTAAAACCTAAATCAGAAATCCTCAACCGTAAACTCTAAAATCTGAACACTACACCCTAAACACAAAACTCAAAACCCTTAATCCTTAACACAAAACTGTAAACCTTAAACACTAAACTCTAAACTCTAAACCCTAAACCCTAAACCCTAAACTCTAAACCCTAAAAATTATACACTTAATCCTAAACTCTATACCCTAAATCTCAAACCCTAAATCCTAAACCCTAAACCCTAAATTATAAACCCTAAACCTAAACTTTAAATATTAAACACTAAACCCTAAATCCTCAACCCTAAAATCTAAATCCTGAACACTAAACCTTAAAAAGAAAACTATAAACCCTAAGCCCTATACCATAGACACTAAACCCTAAAATCGAAACCCTAAACACTACATCCTAAACTCTAAACCCTAAATCCTAAACCCTTAATCCTAATTCTATACCCTAAACTCTAATCCCTAAACCTAAAATCTAAATTTTAAACACTAAACCGTAAAATATAAACCATAAACCCTACTTCCTAAAATACAAATTCTAAACCCTAAACCCTAAACCTATTACCGATAACATCAAACTTGTTCTTGAGCAGCCCATGTAGTCTGACGGGGATATGGGGAAAACAATCTCACTTATGTTGAAGAGGCGCGAGAAAGGGTGTATGCGGTATGGTCTCACCTCATCTTCACGCACTTCCGTAGAGTCGAGCCTATATGTTCACGAGATTTCATGTGTATCATCAATCACACAATTTCATCTTGGAACATTGGTGAGCTCTTCATTCAACAACTCAATCACCCATAAGCTGTCTTAGTTATTCAGATACTCGAGCGGTTGGGCATATTTGGTTTCTCCTTGACCCTTGGGGTGTTTTACATTTTTTTTTCATGTTTTTGGTGCATTTCAGGTGTCATACGACGTCTTGAGATGAACTAAACCATAACGGTGAGGCTAGAACAATATAGAACGGTCAAAATGGTTGGGAAACGTCACTATTTAGTATGTTTGAGATAACACGGCGTTCAAAAGTTCGATTGATGCAAGACCGGCGTCGTTCAAAAGCTAGTTTGGTTGACTACAACTTTTATTTTCATGTCCAAGAAACATTCGGCGAGATTCACCGAAAGGATGGGATTTCCGTCTAACCCAACTCGTCGGCTTGGTCGGAAAATGTCGCGGTTTGGTATTTTTTTACATAACTTATCACTTGAAAGTCCGATTAATACAAGACCGACGGAGTTGGAAAGCTAGTTCAATTAGCTACAAATTTCATACCCTAAACCCTAAACCCTAAACCCTAAACCCTAAACCCTAAACCCTAAACCCTAAACCCTAAACCCTAAACCTTAAACCCTAAACTCTAAACCATAAACCTAAAATCTAAATATTAAAATCTAAACCTTAAACACTAAACCCTAAACACTAAACTATAAACTCTAAACCGTAAATCCTAAACCCTAAACCCCAAACACTAAATCTTAAACTTTAAAACCTAAATCAGAAATCCTCAACCGTAAACTCTAAAATCTGAACACTACACCCTAAACACAAAACTCAAAACCCTTAATCCTTAACACAAAACTCGTAAACCTTAAACACTAAACTCTAAACTCTAAACCCTAAACCCTAAACCCTAAACTCTAAACCCTAAAAATTATACACTTAATCCTAAACTCTATACCCTAAATCTCAAACCCTAAATCCTAAACCCTAAACCCTAAATTATAAACCCTAAACCTAAACTTTAAATATTAAACACTAAACCCTAAATCCTCAACCCTAAAATCTAAATCCTGAAAACTAAACCTTAAAAAGAAAACTATAAACCCTAAGCCCTATACCATAGACACTAAACCCTAAAATCGAAACCCTAAACACTACATCCTAAACTCTAAACCCTAAATCCTAAACCCTTAATCCTAATTCTATACCCTAAACTCTAATCCCTAAACCTAAAATCTAAATTTTAAACACTAAACCGTAAAATATAAACCATAAACCCCACTTCCTAAAATACAAATTCTAAACCCTAAACCCTAAACCTATTACCGATAACATCAAACTTGTTGTTGAGCAGCCCATGTAGTCTGACGGGGATATGGGGAAAACAATCTCACTTATGTTGAAGAGGCGCGAGAAAGGGTGTATGCGGTATGGTCTCACCTCATCTTCACGCACTTCCGTAGAGTCGAGCCTATATGTTCACGAGATTTCATGTGTATCATCAATCACAAAATTTCATCTTGGAACATTGGTGAGCTCTTCATTCAACAACTCAATCACCCATAAGCTGTCTTAGTTATTCAGATACTCGAGCGGTTGGGCATATTTGGTTTCTCCTTGACCCTTGGGGTGTTTTACATTTTTTTCATGTTTTTGGTGCATTTCAGGTGTCATACGACGTCTTGAGATGAACTAAACCATAACGGTGAGGCTAGAACAATATAGAACGGTCAAAATGGTTGGGAAACGTCACTATTTAGTATGTTTGAGATAACACGGCGTTCAAAAGTTCGATTGATGCAAGACCGGCGTCGTTCAAAAGCTAGTTTGGTTGACTACAACTTTTATTTTCATGTCCAAGAAACATTCGGCGAGATTCACCGAAGGATGGGATTTCCGTCTAACCCAACTCGTCGGCTTGGTCGGAAAATGTCGCGGTTTGGTATTTTTTTACATAACTTATCACTTGAAAGTCCGATTAATACAAGACCGACGGAGTTGGAAAGCTAGTTCAATTAGCTACAAATTTCATACCCTAAACCCTAAACCCTAAACCCTAAACCCTAAACCCTAAACCCTAAACCCTAAACCCTAAACCCTAAACCCTAAACCCTAAACCCTAAACCATAAACCTAAAATCTAAATATTAAAATCTAAACCTTAAACACTAAACCCTAAACACTAAACTATAAACTCTAAACCGTAAATCCTAAACCCTAAACCCCAAACACTAAATCTTAAACTTTAAAACCTAAATCAGAAATCCTCAACCGTAAACTCTAAAATCTGAACACTAAACCCTAAACACAAAACTCAAAACCCTTAATCCTTAACACAAAATTGTAAACCTTAAACACTAAACTCTAAACTATAAACCCTAAACCCTAAACCCTAAACTCTAAACCCTAAAAATTATACACTTAATCCTAAACTCTATACCCTAAATCTCAAACCCTAAATCCTAAACCCTAAACCCTAAATTATAAACCCTAAACCTAAACTTTAAATATTAAACACTAAACCCTAAATCCTCAACCCTAAAATCTAAATCCTGAACACTAAACCTTAAAAAGAAAACTATAAACCCTAAGCCCTATACCATAGACACTAAACCCTAAAATCGAAACCCTAAACACTACATCCTAAACTCTAAACCCTAAATCCTAAACCCTTAATCCTAATTCTATACCCTAAACTCTAATCCCTAAACCTAAAATCTAAATTTTAAACACTAAACCGTAAAATATAAACCATAAACCCTACTTCCTAAAATACAAATTCTAAACCCTAAACCCTAAACCTATTACCGATAACATCAAACTTGTTGTTGAGCAGCCCATGTAGTCTGACGGGGATATGGGGAAAACAATCTCACTTATGTTGAAGAGGCGCGAGAAAGGGTGTATGCGGTATGGTCTCACCTCATCTTCACGCACTTCCGTAGAGTCGAGCCTATATGTTCACGAGATTTCATGTGTATCATCAATCACAAAATTTCATCTTGGAACATTGGTGAGCTCTTCATTCAACAACTCAATCACCCATAAGCTGTCTTAGTTATTCAGATACTCGAGCGGTTGGGCATATTTGGTTTCTCCTTGACCCTTGGGGTGTTTTACATTTTTTTCATGTTTTTGGTGCATTTCGTGTGTCATACGACGTCTTGAGATGAACTAAACCATAACGGTGAGGCTAGAACAATATAGAACGGTCAAAATGGTTGGGAAACGTCACTATTTAGTATGTTTGAGATAACACGGCGTTCAAAAGTTCGATTGATGCAAGACCGGCGTCGTTCAAAAGCTAGTTTGGTTGACTACAACTTTTATTTTCATGTCCAAGAAACATTCTGGCGAGATTCACCGAAGGATGGGATTTCCGTCTAACCCAACTCGTCGGCTTGGTCGGAAAATGTCGCGGTTTGGTATTTTTTTACATAACTTATCACTTGAAAGTCCGATTAATACAAGACCGACGGAGTTGGAAAGCTAGTTCAATTAGCTACAAATTTCATACCCTAAACCCTAAACCCTAAACCCTAAACCCTAAACCCTAAACCCTAAACCCTAAACCCTAAACCCTAAACCTTAAACCCTAAACTCTAAACCATAAACCTAAAATCTAAATATTAAAATCTAAACCTTAAACACTAAACCCTAAACACTAAACTATAAACTCTAAACCGTAAATCCTAAACACTAAACCCCAAACACTAAATCTTAAACTTTAAAACCTAAATCAGAAATCCTCAACCGTAAACTATAAAATCTGAACACTAAACCCTAAACACAAAACTCAAAACCCTTAATCCTTAACACAAAACTGTAAACCTTAAACACTAAACTCTAAACTCTAAACCCTAAACCCTAAACCCTAAACCCTGAACTCTAAACCCTAAAAATTATACACTTAATCCTAAACTCTATACCCTAAATCTCAAACCCTAAATCCTAAACCCTAAACCCTAAATTATAAACCCTAAACCTAAACTTTAAATATTAAACACTAAACCCTAAATCCTCAACCCTAAAATCTAAATCCTGAACACTAAACCTTAAAAAGAAAACTATAAACCCTAAGCCCTATACCATAGACACTAAACCCTAAAATCGAAACCCTAAACACTACATCCTAAACTCTAAACCCTAAATCCTAAACCCTTAATCCTAATTCTATACCCTAAACTCTAATCCCTAAACCTAAAATCTAAATTTTAAACACTAAACCGTAAAATATAAACCATAAACCCTACTTCCTAAAATACAAATTCTAAACCCTAAACCCTAAACCTATTACCGATAACATCAAACTTGTTGTTGAGCGACCCATGTAGTCCGACGGGGATATGGGGAAAACAATCTCACTTATGTTGAAGAGGCGCGAGAAAGGGTGTATGCGGTATGGTCTCACCTCATCTTCACGCACTTCCGTAGAGTCGAGCCTATATGTTCACGAGATTTCATGTGTATCATCAATCACACAATTTCATCTTGGAACATTGGTGAGCTCTTCATTCAACAACTCAATCACCCATAAGGTGTCTTAGTTATTTAGATACTCGAGCGGTTGGGCATATTTGGTTTCTCCTTGACCCTTGGGGTGTTTTACATTTTTTTTTCATGTTTTTGGTGCATTTCGAGTGTCATACGACGTCTTGAGATGAACTAAACCATAACGGTGAGGCTAGAACAATATAGAACGGTCAAAATGGTTGGGAAACGTCACTATTTAGTATGTTTGAGATAACACGGCGTTCAAAAGTTCGATTGATGCAAGACCGGCGTCGTTCAAAAGCTAGTTTGATTGACTACAACTTTTATTTTCATGTCCAAGAAACATTCTGGCGAGATTCACCGAAAGGATGGGATTTCCGTCTAACCCAACTCGTCGGCTTGGTCGGAAAATGTCGCGGTTTGGTATTTTTTTACATAACTTATCACTTGAAAGTCCGATTAATACAAGACCGACGGAGTTGGAAAGCTAGTTCAATTAGCTATAAATTTCATACCCTAAACCCTAAACCCTAAACCCTAAACCCTAAACCCTAAACCCTAAACCCTAAACCCTAAACCCTAAACCTTAAACCCTAAACTCTAAACCATAAACCTAAAATCTAAATATTAAAATCTAAACCTTAAACACTAAACCCTAAACACTAAACTATAAACTCTAAACCGTAAATCCTAAACCCTAAACCCCAAACACTAAATCTTAAACTTTAAAACCTAAATCAGAAATCCTCAACCGTAAACTCTAAAATCTGAACACTAAACCCTAAACACAAAACTCAAAACCCTTAATCCTTAACACAAAACTCTAAACCGTAAACACTAAACTCTAAACTCTAAACCCTAAACCCCTAAACCCTAAACACTAAACTCTAAACCCTAAAAATTATACACTAAATCCTAAACTCTATACCCTAAATCTCAAACCCTAAATCCTAAACCCTAAACCCTAAATTATAAACCCTAAACCTAAACTTTAAATATTAAACACTAAACCCTAAATCCTCAACCCTAAAATCTAAATCCTGAACACTAAACCTTAAAAAGAAAACTATAATCCCTAACACCTTAACCATAGACACTAAACACTAAAATCGAAACCCTAAACTCTACATCCTAAACTCTAAACCCTAAATCCTAAACCCTTAATCCTAATTCTATACCCTAAACTCTAATCCCTAAACCTAAAATCTAAATTTTAAACACTAAACCGTAAAATATAAACCATAAACCCTACTTCCTAAAATACAAATTCTAATCCCTAAACCCTAAACCTATTACCGATAACATCAAACTTGTTGTTGACAGCCCATGTAGTCTGACGGGGATATGGGGAAAAAAATCTCACTTAAGTTGAAGAGGTGCGAGAAAGGGTGCATGCGGTATGGTCTCACCTCATCTTCACGCACTTCCGTAGAGTCGAGCCTATATGTTCACGAGATTTCATGTGTATCATCAATCACACAATTGCATCTTGCAACATTGGTGAGTTCTTCATTCAACAACTCAATCACCCATAAGCTGTCTTAGTTAATCATATACTCGAGCGGTTGGGCATATTTGGTTTCTCCTTGACCCTTGGGGTGTTTTACGTTATTTTTCATGTTTTTGGTGCATTTCAGGTGTCATACGACGTCTTGAGATGAACTAAACCATAACGGTGAGGCTAGAACAATATAGAACGGTCAAAATGGTTGGAAAACGTCACTGTTTAGTATTTTTGAGATAACACGGCGTTCAAAAGTTCGATTGATGCAAGACCGGCGTCGTTCAAAAGCTAGTTTGATTGACTACAACTTTTATTTTCATGTCCAAGAAACATTCTGGCGAGATTCACCAGAAGGATGGGATTTCCGTCTAACCCAACTCATCGGCTTGGTCGGAAAATGTCGTGGTTTGGTATTTTTTTACATAACTTATCACTTGAAAGTCCGATTAATACAAGACCGGCGGAGTTGGAAAGCTAGTTCAATTAGCTACAAATTTCATACCCTAAACCCTAAACCCTAAACCCTAAACCCTAAACCCTAAACCCTAAACTCTAAACCATACACCTAAAATCTAAATATTAAAATCTAAACCTTAAACACTAAACCCTAAACACTAAACTATAAACTCTAAACCGTAAATCCTAAACCCTAAACCCCAAACACTAAATCTTAAACTTTAAAACCTAAATCAGAAATCCTCAACCGTAAACTCTAAAATCTGAACACTAAACCCTAAACACAAAACTCAAAACCCTTAATCCTTAACACAAAACTCTAAACCCTAAACACTAAACTCTAAACTCTAAACCCTAAACCCCCCCTAAACCCTAAACACAACTCTAAACCCTAAAAATTATACACTAAATCCTAAACTCTATACCCTAAATCTCAAACCCTAAATCCTAAACCCTAAACCCTAAATTATACACCCTAAACCTAAACTTTAAATATTAAACACTAAACCCTAAATCCTCAACCCTAAAATCTAAATCCTGAACACTAAACCTTAAAAAGAAAACTATAATCCCTAACACCTTAACCATAGACACTAAACACTAAAATCGAAACCCTAAACTCTACATCCTAAACTCTAAACCCTAAATCCTAAACCCTTAATCCTAATTCTATACCCTAAACTCTAATCCCTAAACCTAAAATCTAAATTTTAAACACTAAACCGTAAAATATAAACCATAAACCCTACTTCCTAAAATACAAATTCTAATCCCTAAACCCTAAACCTATTACCGATAACATCAAACTTGTTGTTGAGCAGCCCATGTAGTCTGACGGGGATATGGGGAAAACAATCTCACTTAAGTTGAAGAGGTGCGAGAAAGGGTGCATGCGGTATGGTCTCACCTCATCTTCACGCACTTCCGTAGAGTCGAGCCTATATGTTCACGAGATTTCATGTGTATCATCAATCACACAATTGCATCTTGCAACATTGGTGAGTTCTTCATTCAACAACTCAATCACCCATAAGGTGTCTTAGTTAATCATATACTCGAGCGGTTGGGCATATTTGGTTTCTCCATGACCCTTGGGGTGTTTTACGTTATTTTTCATGTTTTTGGTGCATTTCAGGTGTCATACGACGTCTTGAGATGAACTAAACCATAAAGGTGAGGCTAGAACAATATAGAACGGTCAAAATGGTTGGAAAACGTCACTGTTTAGTATTTTTGAGATAACACGGCGTTCAAAAGTTCGATTGATGCAAGACCGGCGTCGTTCAAAAGCTAGTTTGATTGACTACAACTTTTATTTTCATGTCCAAGAAACATTCTGGCGAGATTCACCAGAAGGATGGGATTTCCGTCTAACCCAACTCGTCGGCTTGGTCGGAAAATGTCGCGGTTTGGTATTTTTTTACATAACTTATCACTTGAAAGTCCGATTAATACAAGACCGACGGAGTTGGAAAGCTAGTTCAATTAGCTACAAATTTCATACCCTAAACCCTAAACCCTAAACCCACCCTAAACCCTAAACCTTAAACCCTAAACTCTAAACCATACACCTAAAATCTAAATATTAAAATCTAAACCTTAAACACTAAACCCTAAACACTAAACTATAAACTCTAAACCGTAAATCCTAAACCCTAAACCCCAAACACTAAATCTTAAACTTTAAAACCTAAATCAGAAATCCTCAACCGTAAACTCTAAAATCTGAACACTAAACCCTAAACACAAAACTCAAAACCCTTAATCCTTAACACAAAACTCTAAACCCTAAACACTAAACTCTAAACTCTAAACCCTAAACCCTAAACCCTAAACTCTAAACCCTAAAAATTATACACTTAATCCTAAACTCTATACCCTAAATCTCAAACCCTAAATCCTAAACCCTAAACCCAAAATTATAAACCCTAAACCTAAACTTTAAATATTAACCACTAAACCCTAAATCCTCAACCCTAAAATCTAAATCCTGAACACTAAACCTTAAAAAGAAAACTATAAACCCTAAGCCCTATACCATAGACACTAAACCCTAAAATCGAAACCCTAAACACTACATCCTAAACTCTAAACCCTAAATCCTAAACCCTTAATCCTAATTCTATACCCTAAACTCTAATCCCTAAACCTGAAATCTAAATTTTAAACACTAAACCGTAAAATATAAACCATAAACCCTACTTCCTAAAATACAAATTCTAAACCCTAAACCCTAAACCTATTACCGATAATATCAAACTTGTTGTTGAGCAGCCCATGTAGTCTGACGGGGATATGGGGAAAACAATCTCACTTAAGTTGAAGAGGTGCGAGAAAGGGTGCATGCGGTATGGTCTCACCTCATCTTCACGCACTTCCGTAGAGTCGAGCCTATATGTTCACGAGATTTCATGTGTATCATCAATCACACAATTTCATCTTGGAACATTGGTGAGCTCTTCAGTCAACAGCTCAATCACCCATAAGCTGTCTTAGTTATTCAGATCCTCGAGCGGTTGGGCATATTTGGTTTCTCCTTGACCCTTGGGGTGTTTTACATTCTTTTTCATGTATTTGGTGCATTTCAGGTGTCATACGACGTCTTGAGATGAACTAAACCATAACGGTGAGGCTAGAACAATATAGAACGATCGAAATGGTCGAAAAACGTCACTGTTTAGTATTTTTGAGATGGCGTTCCAAAGTTCGATTGATGCAAGACCGGCGACGTTCATAAGCTAGTTTGATTGACTACAACTTTTATTATCATGTCCAAGAAACAATCTGGCGAGATTCACCAGAAGGATGGGATTTCCGTCTAACCCAACTCATCGGCTTGGTCGGAAAATGTCGTGGTTTGGTATTTTTTTACATAACTTATCACTTGAAAGTCCGATTAATACAAGACCGGCGGAGTTGGAAAGCTAGTTCAATTAGCTACAAATTTCATACCCTAAACCCTAAACCCTAAACCCTAAACCCTAAACCCTAAACCCTAAACCTTAAACCCTAAACTCTAAACCATACACCTAAAATCTAAATATTAAAATCTAAACCTTAAACACTAAACCCTAAACACTAAACTATAAACTCTAAACCGTAAATCCTAAACCCTAAACCCCAAACACTAAATCTTAAACTTTAAAACCTAAATCAGAAATCCTCAACCGTAAACTCTAAAATCTGAACACTAAACCCTAAACACAAAACTCAAAACCCTTAATCCTTAACACAAAACTCTAAACCCTAAACACTAAACTCTAAACTCTAAACCCTAAACCCCAAACCCTAAACCCTAAACACTAAACTCTAAACCCTAAAAATTATACACTAAATCCTAAACTCTATACCCTAAATCTCAAACCCTAAATCCTAAACCCTAAACCCTAAATTATACACCCTAAACCTAAACTTTAAATATTAAACACTAAACCCTAAATCCTCAACCCTAAAATCTAAATCCTGAACACTAAACCTTAAAAAGAAAACTATAATCCCTAACACCTTAACCATAGACACTAAACACTAAAATCGAAACCCTAAACTCTACATCCTAAACTCTAAACCCTAAATCCTAAACCCTTAATCCTAATTCTATACCCTAAACTCTAATCCCTAAACCTAAAATCTAAATTTTAAACACTAAACCGTAAAATATAAACCATAAACCCTACTTCCTAAAATACAAATTCTAATCCCTAAACCCTAAACCTATTACCGATAACATCAAACTTGTTGTTGAGCGCCCATGTAGTCCGACGGGGATATGGGGAAAACAATCTCACTTAAGTTGAAGAGGTGCGAGAAAGGGTGCATGCGGTATGGTCTCACCTCATCTTCACGCACTTCCGTAGAGTCGAGCCTATATGTTCACGAGATTTCATGTGTATCATCAATCACACAATTGCATCTTGCAACATTGGTGAGTTCTTCATTCAACAACTCAATCACCCATAAGGTGTCTTAGTTAATCATATACTCGAGCGGTTGGGCATATTTGGTTTCTCCATGACCCTTGGGGTGTTTTACGTTATTTTTCATGTTTTTGGTGCATTTCAGGTGTCATACGACGTCTTGAGATGAACTAAACCATAAAGGTGAGGCTAGAACAATATAGAACGGTCAAAATGGTTGGAAAACGTCACTGTTTAGTATTTTTGAGATAACACGGCGTTCAAAAGTTCGATTGATGCAAGACCGGCGTCGTTCAAAAGCTAGTTTGATTGACTACAACTTTTATTTTCATGTCCAAGAAACATTCGGCGAGATTCACCGTAAGGATGGGATTTCCGTCTAACCCAACTCGTCGGCTTGGTCGGAAAATGTCGCGGTTTGGTATTTTTTTACATAACTTATCACTTGAAAGTCCGATTAATACAAGACCGGCGGAGTTGGAAAGCTAGTTCAATTAGCTACAAATTTCATACCCTAAACCCTAAACCCTAAACCCTAAACCTTAAACCCTAAACTCTAAACCATACACCTAAAATCTAAATATTAAAATCTAAACCTTAAACACTAAACCCTAAACACTAAACTATAAACTCTAAACCGTAAATCCTAAACCCTAAACCCCAAACACTAAATCTTAAACTTTAAAACCTAAATCAGAAATCCTCAACCGTAAACTCTAAAATCTGAACACTAAACCCTAAACACAAAACTCAAAACCCTTAATCCTTAACACAAAACTCTAAACCCTAAACACTAAACTCTAAACTCTAAACCCTAAACCCCCTAAACCCTAAACTCTAAACCCTAAAAATTATACACTTAATCCTAAACTCTATACCCTAAATCTCAAACCCTAAATCCTAAACCCTAAACCCAAAATTATAAACCCTAAACCTAAACTTTAAATATTAACCACTAAACCCTAAATCCTCAACCCTAAAATCTAAATCCTGAACACTAAACCTTAAAAAGAAAACTATAAACCCTAAGCCCTATACCATAGACACTAAACCCTAAAATCGAAACCCTAAACACTACATCCTAAACTCTAAACCCTAAATCCTAAACCCTTAATCCTAATTCTATACCCTAAACTCTAATCCCTAAACCTGAAATCTAAATTTTAAACACTAAACCGTAAAATATAAACCATAAACCCTACTTCCTAAAATACAAATTCTAAACCCTAAACCCTAAACCTATTACCGATAATATCAAACTTGTTGTTGAGCAGCCCATGTAGTCTGACGGGGATATGGGGAAAACAATCTCACTTAAGTTGAAGAGGTGCGAGAAAGGGTGCATGCGGTATGGTCTCACCTCATCTTCACGCACTTCCGTAGAGTCGAGCCTATATGTTCACGAGATTTCATGTGTATCATCAATCACACAATTTCATCTTGGAACATTGGTGAGCTCTTCAGTCAACAGCTCAATCACCCATAAGTTGTCTTAGTTATTCGGATCCTCGAGCGGTTGGGCATATTTGGTTTCTCCTTGACCCTTGGGGTGTTTTACATTCTTTTTCATGTATTTGGTGCATTTCGGGTGTCATACGACGTCTTGAGATGAACTAAACCATAACGGTGAGGCTAGAACAATATAGAACGATCGAAATGGTCGGAAAACGTCACTGTTTAGTATTTTTGAGATGGCGTTCGAAAGTTCGATTGATGCAAGACCGGCGACGTTCATAAGCTAGTTTGATTGACTACAACTTTTATTATCATGTCCAAGAAACAATCTGGCGAGATTCACCAAAAGGATGGGATTTCCGTCTAACCCAACTCGTCGGCTTGGTCGGAAAATGTCGCAGTTTGGTATTTTTTAACATAACTTATCACTTGAAACTTCGATTAATACAAGACCGGCGGAGTTGGAAAGCTAGTTCAATTAGCTACAAATATCATACCCTAAACCCTAAACCCTAAACCCTAAACCCTAAACTCTAAACCATAAACCTAAAATCTAAATATTAAAATCTAAACCTTAAACACTAAACCCTAAACACTAAACTATAGACTCTAAACTGTAAATCCTAAACCCTAAACCCTAAACCCACCCAACCCTAAACCCTAAACTCTAAACCATAAACATAAAACCTAAATATTAAAATCTAAACCTTAAACACTAAACCCTAAACACTAAACTATAAACCCTAAACCGTAAATCCTAAACTCTAAACCCCAAACACTAAATCTTAAACTTTAAAACCTAAATCAGAAATCCTCAACGGTAAACTCTAAAATCTGAACACTAAACCCTAAACACAAAACTCAAAACCATTAATCCATAACACAAAACTCTAAACCCAAAACACTAAACTCTAAACTCTAAACCCTAAACCCTAAACCCTAAACCATAAACACTAAACCCTAAATCCTTAACCCTTAATCCTAATTCTATACCCTAAACTCTAATCCCTAAACCTAACATCTAAATTTTAAACACTAAACCGTAAAATATAAACCATAAACCCTACTTCCTAAAATACAAATTCTAAACCCTAAACCGTAAACCTATTACCGATAACATCAAACTTGTTGTTGAGCAGCCCATGTAGTCTGACGGGGATATGGGGAAAACAATCTCACTTAAGTTGAAGAGGTGCGAGAAAGGGTGCATGCGGTATGGTCTCACCTCATCTTCACGCACTTCCGTAGAGTCGAGCCTATATGTTCACGAGATTTCATGTGTTTCATCAATCACACAATTGCATCTTGCAACATTGGTGAGTTCTTCATTCAACAACTCAATCACCCATAAGCTGTCTTAGTTAATCATATACTCGAGCGGTTGGGCATATTTGGTTTCTCCATGACCCTTGGGGTGTTTTACGTTATTTTTCATGTTTTTGGTGCATTTCAGGTGTCATACGACGTCTTGAGATGAACTAAACCATAAAGGTGAGGCTAGAACAATATAGAACGGTCAAAATGGTTGGAAAACGTCACTGTTTAGTATTTTTGAGATAACACGGCGTTCAAAAGTTCGATTGATGCAAGACCGGCGTCGTTCAAAAGCTAGTTTGATTGACTACAACTTTTATTTTCATGTCCAAGAAACATTCGGCGAGATTCACCGAAAGGATGGGATTTCCGTCTAACCCAACTCGTCGGCTTGGTCGGAAAATGTCGCGGTTTGGTATTTTTTTACATAACTTATCACTTGAAAGTCCGATTAATACAAGACCGGCGGAGTTGGAAAGCTAGTTCAATTAGCTACAAATTTCATACCCTAAACCCTAAACCCTAAACCCTAAACCCTAAACCTTAAACCCTAAACTCTAAACCATACACCTAAAATCTAAATATTAAAATCTAAACCTTAAACACTAAACCCTAAACACTAAATTATAAACTCTAAACCGTAAATCCTAAACCCTAAACCCCAAACACTAAATCTTAAACTTTAAAACCTAAATCAGAAATCCTCAACCGTAAACTCTAAAATCTGAACACTAAACCCTAAACACAAAACTCAAAACCCTTAATCCTTAACACAAAACTCTAAACCCTAAACACTAAACTCTAAACTCTAAACCCTAAACCCTAAACCCTAAACTCTAAACCCTAAAAATTATACACTTAATCCTAAACTCTATACCCTAAATCTCAAACCCTAAATCCTAAACCGTAAACCCAAAATTATAAACCCTAAACCTAAACTTTAAATATTAACCACTAAACCCTAAATCCTCAACCCTAAAATCTAAATCCTGAACACTAAACCTTAAAAAGAAAACTATAAACCCTAAGCCCTATACCATAGACACTAAACCCTAAAATCGAAACCCTAAACACTACATCCTAAACTCTAAACCCTAAATCCTAAACCCTTAATCCTAATTCTATACCCTAAACTCTAATCCCTAAACCCGAAATCTAAATTTTAAACACTAAACCGTAAAATATAAACCATAAACCCTACTTCCTAAAATACAAATTCTAAACCCTAAACCCTAAACCTATTACCGATAATATCAAACTTGTTGTTGAGCAACCCATGTAGTCTGACGGGGATATGGGGAAAACAATCTCACTTAAGTTGAAGAGGTGCGAGAAAGGGTGCATGCGGTATGGTCTCACCTCATCTTCACGCACTTCCGTAGAGTCGAGCCTATATGTTCACGAGATTTCATGTGTATCATCAATCACACAATTTCATCTTGGAACATTGGTGAGCTCTTCATTCAACGACTCAATCACCCATAAGCTGTCTTAGTTATTCAGATCCTCGAGCGGTTGGGCATATTTGGTTTCTCCTTGACCCTTGGGGTGTTTTACATTCTTTTTCATGTATTTGGTGCATTTCAGGTGTCATACGACGTCTTGAGATGAACTAAACCATAACGGTGAGGCTAGAACAATATAGAACGATCGAAATGGTCGGAAAACGTCACTGTTTAGTATTTTTGAGATGGCGTTCGAAAGTTCGATTGATGCAAGACCGGCGACGTTCATAAGCTAGTTTGATTGACTACAACTTTTATTATCATGTCCAAGAAACAATCTGGCGAGATTCACCAAAAGGATGGGATTTCCGTCTAACCCAACTCGTCGGCTTGGTCGGAAAATGTCGCAGTTTGGTATTTTTTAACATAACTTATCACTTGAAACTTCGATTAATACAAGACCGGCGGAGTTGGAAAGCTAGTTCAATTAGCTACAAATATCATACCCTAAACCCTAAACCCTAAACCCTAAACCCTAAACTCTAAACCATAAACCTAAAATCTAAATATTAAAATCTAAACCTTAAACACTAAACCCTAAACACTAAACTATAGACTCTAAACTGTAAATCCTAAACCCTAAACCCTAAACCCTGAACCCTAAACCCTAAACTCTAAACCATAAACATAAAATCTAAATATTAAAATCTAAACCTTAAACACTAAACCCTAAACACTAAACTATAAACCCTAAACCGTAAATCCTAAACTCTAAACCCCAAACACTAAATCTTAAACTTTAAAACCTAAACCGAAATCCTAAACCCTCAACTCAAAAAAACTCCTAAACTTAAATCTGAACACTAAACCCTAAACACAAAACTCAAAACCATTAATCCATAACACAAAACTCTAAACCCAAAACACTAAACTCTAAACTCTAAACCCTAAACCCTAAACCCTAAACCATAAACACTAAACCCTAAATCCTTAACCCTTAATCCTAATTTTATACCCTAAACTCTAATCCCTAAACCTAACATCTAAATTTTAAACACTAAACCGTAAAATATAAACCATAAACCCTACTTCCTAAAATACAAATTCTAAACCCTAAACCGTAAACCTATTACCGATAACATCAAACTTGTTGTTGAGCAGCCCATGTAGTCTGACGGGGATATGGGGAAAACAATCTCACTTAAGTTGAAGAGGTGCGAGAAAGGGTGCATGCGGTATGGTCTCACCTCATCTTCACGCACTTCCGTAGAGTCGAGCCTATATGTTCACGAGATTTCATGTGTATCATCAATCACACAATTGCATCTTGGAACATTGGCGAGCTCTTCATTCAACAACTCAATCACCCATAAGCTGTCTTAGTCATTCAGATACTCGAGCGGTTGGGCATATTTGGTTTCTCCTTGACCCTTGGGGTGTTTTACTTTTTTTTCATGTTTTTGGTGCATTTCAGGTGTCATACGACGTCTTGAGATGAACTAAACCACAACGGTGAGGCTAGAACAATATAGAACGGTCAAAATGGTCGGAAAACGTCACTGTTTAGTATTTTTGAGATAATTCGGCGTTCGAAAGTTCGATTGTTGCAAGACCGGCGACTTTCAAAAGCTAGTTTGATTGACTACAACTTTTATTATCATGTCCAAGAAACATTCTGGCGAGATTAACCTGAAGGATGGGATTTCCATCTAACCCAAGTCGTCGGCTTTGTCGGAAAATGTCGCGGTTTGCTATTTTTTTACATAACTTATCACTTGAAAGTCCGATTAATACAAGACCGGCGGAGTTGGAAAGCTAGTTCAATTAGCTACAAATTTCATACCCTAAACCCTAAACCCTAAACCCTAAACCCTAAACCCTAAACCTTAAACCCTAAACTCTAAACCATACACCTAAAATCTAAATATTAAAATCTAAACCTTAAACACTAAACCCTAAACACTAAACTATAAACTCTAAACCGTAAATCCTAAACCCTAAACCCCAAACACTAAATCTTAAACTTTAAAACCTAAATCAGAAATCCTCAACCGTAAACTCTAAAATCTGAACACTAAACCCTAAACACAAAACTCAAAACCCTTAATCCTTAACACAAAACTCTAAACCCTAAACACTAAACTCTAAACTTTAAACCCTAAACCCCAAACCCTAAACCCTAAACACTAAACTCTAAACCCTAAAAATTATACACTAAATCCTAAACTCTATACCCTAAATCTCAAACCCTAAATCCTAAACCCTAAACCCTAAATTATACACCCTAAACCTAAACTTTAAATATTAAACACTAAACCCTAAATCCTCAACCCTAAAATCTAAATCCTGAACACTAAACCTTAAAAAGAAAACTATAATCCCTAACACCTTAACCATAGACACTAAACACTAAAATCGAAACCCTAAACTCTACATCCTAAACTCTAAACCCTAAATCCTAAACCCTTAATCCTAATTCTATACCCTAAACTCTAATCCCTAAACCTAAAATCTAAATTTTAAACACTAAACCGTAAAATATAAACCATAAACCCTACTTCCTAAAATACAAATTCTAATCCCTAAACCCTAAACCTATTACCGATAACATCAAACTTGTTGTTGAGCAGCCCATGTAGTCTGACGGGGATATGGGGAAAACAATCTCACTTAAGTTGAAGAGGTGCGAGAAAGGGTGCATGCGGTATGGTCTCACCTCATCTTCACGCACTTCCGTAGAGTCGAGCCTATATGTTCACGAGATTTCATGTGTATCATCAATCACACAATTGCATCTTGCAACATTGGTGAGTTCTTCATTCAACAACTCAATCACCCATAAGCTGTCTTAGTTAATCATATACTCGAGCGGTTGGGCATATTTGGTTTCTCCTTGACCCTTGGGGTGTTTTACGTTATTTTTCATGTTTTGGTGCATTTCAGGTGTCATACGACGTCTTGAGATGAACTAAACCATAACGGTGAGGCTAGAACAATATAGAACGGTCAAAATGGTTGGAAAACGTCACTGTTTAGTATTTTTGAGATAACACGGCGTTCAAAAGTTCGATTGATGCAAGACCGGCGTCGTTCAAAAGCTAGTTTGATTGACTACAACTTTTATTTTCATGTCCAAGAAACATTCGGCGAGATTCACCGAAGGATGGGATTTCCGTCTAACCCAACTCGTCGGCTTGGTCGGAAAATGTCGCGGTTTGGTATTTTTTTACATAACTTATCACTTGAAAGTCCGATTAATACAAGACCGGCGGAGTTGGAAAGCTAGTTCAATTAGTTACAAATTTCATACCCTAAACCCTAAACCCTAAACCCTAAACCTTAAACCCTAAACTCTAAACCATACACCTAAAATCTAAATATTAAAATCTAAACCTTAAACACTAAACCCTAAACACTAAATTATAAACTCTAAACCGTAAATCCTAAACCCTAAACCCCAAACACTAAATCTTAAACTTTAAAACCTAAATCAGAAATCCTCAACCGTAAACTCTAAAATCTGAACACTAAACCCTAAACACAAAACTCAAAACCCTTAATCCTTAACACAAAACTGTAAACCCTAAACACTAAACTCTAAACTCTAAACCCTAAACCCTAAACCCTAAACTCTAAACCCTAAAAATTATACACTTAATCCTAAACTCTATACCCTAAATCTCAAACCCTAAATCCTAAACCCTAAACCCAAAATTATAAACCCTAAACCTAAACTTTAAATATTAACCACTAAACCCTAAATCCTCAACCCTAAAATCTAAATCCTGAACACTAAACCTTAAAAAGAAAACTATAAACCCTAAGCCCTATACCATAGACACTAAACCCTAAAATCGAAACCCTAAACACTACATCCTAAACTCTAAACCCTAAATCCTAAACCCTTAATCCTAATTCTATACCCTAAACTCTAATCCCTAAACCTGAAATCTAAATTTTAAACACTAAACCGTAAAATATAAACCATAAACCCTACTTCCTAAAATACAAATTCTAAACCCTAAACCCTAAACCTATTACCGATAATATCAAACTTGTTGTTGAGCAGCCCATGTAGTCTGACGGGGATATGGGGAAAACAATCTCACTTAAGTTGAAGAGGTGCGAGAAAGGGTGCATGCGGTATGGTCTCACCTCATCTTCACGCACTTCCGTAGAGTCGAGCCTATATGTTCACGAGATTTCATGTGTATCATCAATCACACAATTTCATCTTGGAACATTGGTGAGCTCTTCGATCAACAACTCAATCACCCATAAGCTGTCTTAGTTATTCGGATCCTCGAGCGGTTGGGCATATTTGGTTTCTCCTTGACCCTTGGGGTGTTTTACATTCTTTTTCATGTATTTGGTGCATTTCGAGGTGTCATACGACGTCTTGAGATGAACTAAACCATAACGGTGAGGCTAGAACAATATAGAACGATCGAAATGGTCGGAAAACGTCACTGTTTAGTATTTTTGAGATGGCGTTCGAAAGTTCGATTGATGCAAGACCGGCGACGTTCATAAGCTAGTTTGATTGACTACAACTTTTATTATCATGTCCAAGAAACAATCTGGCGAGATTCACCAAAAGGATGGGATTTCCGTCTAACCCAACTCGTCGGCTTGGTCGGAAAATGTCGCAGTTTGGTATTTTTTAACATAACTTATCACTTGAAAGTTCGATTAATACAAGACCGGCGGAGTTGGAAAGCTAGTTCAATTAGCTACAAATATCATACCCTAAACCCTAAACCCTAAACCCTAAACCCTAAACTCTAAACCATAAACCTAAAATCTAAATATTAAAATCTAAACCTTAAACACTAAACCCTAAACACTAAACTATAGACTCTAAACTGTAAATCCTAAACCCTAAACCCTAAACCCTGAACCCTAAACCCTAAACTCTAAACCATAAACATAAAATCTAAATATTAAAATCTAAACCTTAAACACTAAACCCTAAACACTAAACTATAAACCCTAAACCGTAAATCCTAAACTCTAAACCCCAAACACTAAATCTTAAACTTTAAAACCTAAATCAGAAATCCTCAACGGTAAACTCTAAAATCTGAACACTAAACCCTAAACACAAAACTCAAAACCATTAATCCATAACACAAAACTCTAAACCCAAAACACTAAACTCTAAACTCTAAACCCTAAACCCTAAACCCTAAACCATAAACACTAAACCCTAAATCCTTAACCCTTAATCCTAATTCTATACCCTAAACTCTAATCCCTAAACCTAACATCTAAATTTTAAACACTAAACCGTAAAATATAAACCATAAACCCTACTTCCTAAAATACAAATTCTAAACCCTAAACCGTAAACCTATTACCGATAACATCAAACTTGTTGTTGAGCAGCCCATGTAGTCTGACGGGGATATGGGGAAAACAATCTCACTTAAGTTGAAGAGGTGCGAGAAAGGGTGCATGCGGTATGGTCTCACCTCATCTTCACGCACTTCCGTAGAGTCGAGCCTATATGTTCACGAGATTTCATGTGTATCATCAATCACACAATTGCATCTTGGAACATTGGTGAGCTCTTCATTCAACAACTGAATCACCCATAAGCTGTCTTAGTCATTCAGATACTCGAGCGGTTGGGCATATTTGGTTTCTCCTTGACCCTTGGGGTGTTTTACTTTTTTTCATGTTTTTGGTGCATTTCAGGTGTCATACGACGTCTTGAGATGAACTAAACCATAACAGTGAGGCTAGAACAATATAGAACGGTCAAAATGGTCGGAAAACGTCACTGTTTAGTATTTTTGAGATAATTCGGCGTTCGAAAGTTCGATTGTTGCAAGACCGGCGACGTTCAAAAGCTAGTTTGATTGACTACAACTTTTATTATCATGTCCAAGAAACATTCTGGCGAGATTAACCTGAAGGATGGGATATCCATCTAACCCAACTCGTCGGCTTGGTCGGAAAATGTCGCGGTTTGGTATTTTTTTACATAACTTATCACTTGAAAGTCCGATTAATACAAGACCGGCGGAGTTGGAAAGCTAGTTCAATTAGCTACAAATTTCATACCCTAAACCCTAAACCCCCCCCCAAACCCTAAACCCTAAACCCTAAACCCTAAACCCTAAACCCTAAACTCTAAACCATAAACATAAAATCTAAATATTAAAATCTAAACCTTAAACACTAAACCCTAAACACTAAACTATAAACCCTAAACCGTAAATCCTAAACCCTAAACCCCAAACACTAAATCTTAAACTTTAAAACCTCAATCAGAATTCCTTAACCGTAAACTCTAAAATCTGAACACTAAACCCTAAAAAGAAAACTCAAAACCATTAATCCTTAACACAAAAATCTAAACCCAAAACACTAAACTCTAAACTCTAAACCCTAAACCCTAAACCCTAAACCCTAAACACTAAACCCTAAACTCTAAACCCTAAAAATTATACACTAAATCCTAAACTCTATACCCTAAATCTCAAACCCTAAATCCTAAACCCTAAACCCTAAATTATAAACCCTAAACCTAAACTTTAAATATTAAACACTAAACGCTAAATCCTCAACCCTTCAACACTAAACCTTAAAAAGAAAACTATAAACCCTAAGCCCTAAACCATAGACACTAAACCCTAAAATCGAAACCCTAACACTAAATCCTAAACTCTAAACTCTAAATCCTAAACCCTTAATCCTAATTCTATACCCTAAACTCTAATCCCTAAACCTAAAATCTAAATTTTAAACACTAAACCGGAAAATATAAACCATAAACCCTACTTCCTAAAATACAAATTCTAAACCCTAAACCCTAAACCTATTACCGATAACATCAAACTTGTTGTTGAGCAGCCCATGTAGTCTGACGGGGATATGGGGAAAACAATCTCCCTTAAGTTGAAGAGATGCGAGAAAGGGTGCATGCGGTATGGTCTCACCTCATCTTCACGCACTTCCGTAGAGTCGAGCCTATATGTTCACCAGATTTCATGTGTATCATCAATCACACAATTGCATCTTGGAACATTGGTGAGCTCTTCATTCAACAACTCAATCACCCATAAGCTGTCTTAGTTATTCAGATACTCGAGCGGTTGGGCATATTTGGTTTCTCCTTGACCCTTGGGGTGTTTTACGTTTTTTTCATGTTTTTGGTGCATTTCAGGTGTCATACGACGTTTTGAGATGAACTAAACCATAACGATGAGGCTAGAACAATATTGAACGGTCGAAATGGTCGGAAAACGTCACTGTTTAGTATTTTTGAGATAACTCGGCGTTCGAAAGTTTGATTGATGCAAGACCGGCGACGTTCAAAAGCTAGTTTGATTGACTACAACTTTTATTATCATGTCCAAGAAACAATCTGGCGAGATTCACCAAAAGGATGGGATTTCCGTCTAACCCAACTCGTCGGCTTGGTCGGAAAATGTCGCGGTTTGGTATTTTTTTACATAACTTATCACTTGAAAGTCCGATTAATACAAGACCGGCGGAGTTGGAAAGCTAGTTCAATTAGCTACAAATTTCATACCCTAAACCCTAAACCCTAAACCCTAATACCTAAACTCTAAACCATAAACCTAAAATCTAAATATTAAAATCTAAACCTTAAACACTAAACCCTAAACACTAAACTATAAACCCTAAACCGTAAATCCTAAACCCTAAACCCCAAACACTAAATCTTAAACTTTAAAACCTAAATCAGAAATCCTCAACCGTAAACTCTAAAAGCTGAACACTAAACCCTAAACACAGAACTCAAAACCCTTAATCCTTAACACAAAACTCTAAACACTAAACACTAAATACTAAACTCTAAACTATAAACCCTAAACCCTAAACCCTAAACCCCTAAACCCTAAACTCCTAAACCCTAAAAATTATGCACTAAATCCTAAACTCTATACCCTAAATCTCAAACCCTAAATCCTAAACACTAAACCCTAAATTCTAAACCCTAAACCTAAACTTTAAATATTAAACACTAAACACTAAATCCTCAACCCTAAAATCTAAATCCTGAACACTAAACCTTAAAATGAAAACTATAATCCCTAAGCCCTAAACCATAGACACTAAACCCTAAAATCGAAACCCTAAACACTACATCCTAAACTCTAAACCCTAAATCCTAAACCCTTAATCCTAATTCTATACCCTAAACTCTAATCCCTAAACCTAAAATCTAAATTTTAAACACTAAACCGTAAAATATAAACCATAAACCCTACTTCCTAAAATACAAATTCTAAACCCTAAACCCTAAACCTATTACCGATAACATCAAACTTGTTGTTGAGCAGCCCATGTAGTCTGACGGGGATATGGGGAAAACAATCTCACTTAAGTTGAAGAGGTGCGAGAAAGGGTGCATGCGGTATGGTCTCACCTCATCTTCACGCACTTCCGTAGAGTCGAGCATATATGTTCACAAGATTTCATGTGTATCATCAATCACAGAATTTCATCTTGGAACATTGGTGAGCTCTTCAGTCAGCAGCTCAATCACCCATAAGCTGTCTTAGTTATTCAGATCCTCGAGCGGTTGGGCATATTTGGTTTCTCCTTGACCCTTGGGGTGTTTTACTTTTTTTTCATGTTTTTGGTGCATTTCAGGTGTCATACGACGTCTTGAGATAAACTAAACCACAACGGTGAGGCTAGAACAATATAGAACGGTCAAAATGGTCGGAAAACGTCACTGTTTAGTATTTTTGAGATAATTCAGCGTTCGAAAGTTCGATTGTTGCAAGACCGGCGATGTTCAAAAGCTAGTTTGATTGACTACAACTTTTATTATCATGTCCAAGAAACATTCTGGCGAGATTAACCTGAAGGATGGGATATCCATCTAACCCAACTCGTCGGCTTGGTCGGAAAATGTCGCGGTTTGGTATTTTTTTACATAACTTATCACTTGAAAGTCCGATTAATACAAGACCGGCGGAGTTGGAAAGCTAGTTCAATTAGCTACAAATTTGATACCCTAAACCCTAAACCCTAAACCCTAAACCCTAAACCCTAAACCCTAAACCCTAAACTCTAAACCATAAACATAAAATCTAAATATTAAAATCTAAACCTTAAACACTAAACCCTAAACACTAAACTATAAACCCTAAACCGTAAATCCTAAACCCTAAACCCCAAACACTAAATCTTAAACTTTAAAACCTAAATCAGAATTCCTTAACCGTAAACTCTAAAATCTGAACACTAAACCCTAAAAAGAAAACTCAAAACCATTAATCCTTAACACAAAAATCTAAACCCAAAACACTAAACTCTAAACTCTAAACCCTAAACCCTAAACCCTAAACCCTAAACACTAAACCCTAAACTCTAAACCCTAAAAATTATACACTAAATCCTAAGCTCTATACCCTAAATCTCAAACCCTAAATCCTAAACCCTAAACCCTAAATTATAAACCCTAAACCTAAACTTTAAATATTAAACACTAAACGCTAAATCCTCAACACTAAACCTTAAAAAGAAAACTATAAACCCTAAGCCCTAAACCATAGACACTAAACCCTAAAATCGAAACCCTAACACTAAATCCTAAACTCTAAACTCTAAATCCTAAACCCTTAATCCTAATTCTATACCCTAAACTCTAATCCCTAAACCTAAAATCTAAATTTTAAACACTAAACCGGAAAATATAAACCATAAACCCTACTTCCTAAAATACAAATTCTAAACCCTAAACCCTAAACCTATTACCGATAACATCAAACTTGTTGTTGAGCAGCCCATGTAGTCTGACGGGGATATGGGGAAAACAATCTCACTTAAGTTGAAGAGATGCGAGAAAGGGTGCATGCGGTATGGTCTCACCTCATCTTCACGCACTTCCGTAGAGTCGAGCTTATATGTTCACCAGATTTCATGTGTATCATCAATCACACAATTGCATCTTGGAACATTGGTGAGCTCTTCATTCAACAACTCAATCACCCATAAGCTGTCTTAGTTATTCAGATACTCGAGCGGTTGGGCATATTTGGTTTCTCCTTGACCCTTGGGGTGTTTTACGTTTTTTTCATGTTTTTGGTGCATTTCAGGTGTCATACGACGTTTTGAGATGAACTAAACCATAACGATGAGGCTAGAACAATATTGAACGGTCGAAATGGTCGAAAAACGTCACTGTTTAGTATTTTTGAGATAACTCGTCGTTCGAAAGTTTGATTGATGCAAGACCGGCGACGTTCAAAAGCTAGTTTGATTGACTACAACTTTTATTATCATGTCCAAGAAACAATCTGGCGAGATTCACCTAAAGGATGGGATTTCCGTCTAACCCAACTCGTCGGCTTGGTCGGAAAATGTCGCGGTTTGGTATTTTTTTACATAACTTATCACTTGAAAGTCCGATTAATACAAGACCGGCGGAGTTGGAAAGCTAGTTCAATTAGCTACAAATTTCATACCCTAAACCCTAAACCCTAAACCCTAATACCTAAACTCTAAACCATAAACCTAAAATCTAAATATTAAAATCTAAACCTTAAACACTAAACCCTAAACACTAAACTATAAACCCTAAACCGTAAATCCTAAACCCTAAACCCCAAACACTAAATCTTAAACTTTAAAACCTAAATCAGAAATCCTCAACCGTAAACTCTAAAAGCTGAACACTAAACCCTAAACACAGAACTCAAAACCCTTAATCCTTAACACAAAACTCTAAACACTAAACACTAAATACTAAACTCTAAACTATAAACCCTAAACCCTAAACCCTAAACCCTAAACACTAAACCCTAAACTCTAAACCGTAAAAATTATGCACTAAATCCTAAACTCTATACCCTAAATCTCAAACCCTAAATCCTAAACACTAAACCCTAAATTCTAAACCCTAAACCTAAACTTTAAATATTAAACACTAAACACTAAATCCTCAACCCTAAAATCTAAATCCTGAACACTAAACCTTAAAATGAAAACTATAATCCCTAAGCCCTAAACCATAGACACTAAACCCTAAAATCGAAACCCTAAACACTACATCCTAAACTCTAAACCCTAAATCCTAAACCCTTAATCCTAATTCTATACCCTAAACTCTAATCCCTAAACCTAAAATCTAAATTTTAAACACTAAACCGTAAAATATAAACCATAAACCCTACTTCCTAAAATACAAATTCTAAACCCTAAACCGTAAACCTATTACCGATAACATCAAACTTGTTGTTGAGCAGCCCATGTAGTCTGACGGGGATATGGGGAAAACAATCTCACTTAAGTTGAAGAGGTGCGAGAAAGGGTGCATGCGGTATGGTCTCACCTCATCTTCACGCACTTCCGTAGAGTCGAGCCTATATGTTCACAAGATTTCATGTGTATCATCAATCACAGAATTTCATCTTGGAACATTGGTGAGCTCTTCAGTCAGCAGCTCAATCACCCATAAGCTGTCTTAGTTATTCAGATCCTCGAGCGGTTGGGCATATTTGGTTTCTCCTTGACCCTTGGGGTGTTTTACATTCTTTTTCATGTTTTTGGTGCATTTCAGGTGTCATACGACGTCTTGAGATGAACTAAACCATAACGGTGAGGGTAGAACAATATAGAACGATCGAAATGGTCGGAAAACGTCACTGTTTAGTAGTTTTGAGATAACTCGGCGTTCGAAAGTTCGATTGATGCAAGACCGGCGACGTTCAAAAGCTAGTTTGATTGACTACAACTTTTATTATCATGTCCTAGAAACATTCTGGCGAGATTAACCAGAAGGATGGGATTTCCGTCTAACCCAACTCGTCGGCTTGGTCGGAAAATGTCACAGTTTGGTATTTTTTAACATAACTTATCACTTGAAAGTTCGATTAATACAAGACCGGCGGAGTTGGAAAGCTAGTTGAATTAGCTACAAATTTCATACCCTAAACCCTAAACCCTAAACCCTAAACCCTAATCCCTAAACTCTAAACCATAAACCTAAAATCTAAATATTAAAATCTAAACCTTAAACACTAAACCCTAAACCCTAAACCCTAAACCCTAAACCCTAAACTCTAAACCATAAACATAAAATCTAAATATTAAAATCTAAACCTTAAACACTAAACCCTAAACACTAAACTATAAACCCTAAACCGTAAATCCTAAACTCTAAACCCCAAACACTAAATCTTAAACTTTAAAACCTAAATCAGAAATCCTCAACGGTAAACTCTAAAATCTGAACACTAAACCCTAAACACAAAACTCAAAACCATTAATCCTTAACACAAAACTCTAAACCCAAAACACTAAACTCTAAACTCTAAACCATAAACCCTAAACCCTAAACCCTAAACACTAAACCCTAAACTCTAAACCCTAAAAACTATACACTAAATCCTAAACTCTATACCCTAAATCTCAAACCCTAAATCCTAAACCCTAAACTATAAACCCTAAACCTAAACTTTAAATATTAAACACTAAACCCTAAATCCTCAACCCTAAAATCTAAATCCTGAACACTAAACCTTAAAAAGAAAACTATAAACCCTAAGCCCTAAACCATAGACACTAAACCCTAAAATCGAAACCCTAACCACTACATCCTAAACTCTAAACCCTAAAAATTAAACCCTTAATCCTAATTCTATACCCTAAACTCTAATCCCTAAACCTAACATCTAAATTTTAAACACTAAACCGTAAATTATAAACCATAAACCCTACTTCCTAAAATACAAATTCTAAACCCTAAACCGTAAACCTATTACCGATAACATCAAACTTGTTGTTGAGCAACCCATGTAGTCTGACGGGGATATGGGGAAAACAATCTCACTTAAGTTGAAGAGGTGCGAGAAAGGGTGCATGCGGTATGGTCTCACCTCATCTTCACGCACTTCCGTAGAGTCGAGCCTATATGTTCACGAGATTTCATGTGTATCATCAATCACACAATTGCATCTTGGAACATTGGTGAGCTCTTCATTCAACAACTCAATCACCCATAACCTGTCTTAGTTATTCAGATACGCGAGCGGTTGGGCATATTTGGTTTCTCCTTGACCCTTGGGGTGTTTTACGTTTTTTTCATGTTTTTGGTGCATTTCAGGTGTCATACGACGTCTTGAGATGAACTAAACCGTAACGGTGAGGCTAGAACAATATAGAACGGTCGAAATGGTCGGAATACGTCACTGTTTAGTATTTTTGAGATAAGTCGGCGTTCGAAAGTTTGATTGATGCAAGACCGGCGACGTTCAAAAGCTAGTTTGATTGACTACAACTTTTATTATCATGTCCAAGAAACAATCTGGCGAGATTCACCAAATGGATGGGATTTCCGTCTAACCCAACTCGTCGGCTTGGTCGGAAAATGTCGCGGTTTGGTATTTTTTTACATTACTTATCACTTGAAAGTCCGATTAATACAAGACCGGCGGAGTTGGAAAGCTAGTTCAATTAGCTACAAATTTCATACCCTAAACCCTAAACCCTAAACCCTAATACCTAAACTCTAAACCATAAACCTAAAATCTAAATATTAAAATCTAAACCTTAAACACTAAACCCTAAACACTAAACTATAAACCCTAAACCGTAAATCCTAAGCCCTAAACCCCAAACACTAAATCTTAAACCTTAAAACCTAAATCAGAAATCCTCAACCATAAACTCTAAAAGCTGAACACTAAACCCTAAACACAAAACTCAAAACCCTTAATCCTTAACACAAAACTCTAAACACTAAACACTAAACTCTAAACTATAAATCCTAAACCCTAAACCCTAAACACTAAACCCTAAGCTCTAAACCCTAAAAATTATACACTAAATCCTAAACTCTATACCCTAAATCTCAAACCCTAAATCCTAAACCCTAAACCCTAAATTCTAAACCCTAAACCTAAACTTTAAATATTAAACACTAAATCCTAAATCCTCAACCCTAAAATCTAACTCCTGAACACTAAACCATAAAAAGAAAACTATAAACCCTAAGCCCTAAACCATAGACACTAAACCTAAAATCGAAACCCTAAACACTAAATCCTAAACTCTAAACCCTAAATCCTAAACCCTTAATCCTAATTCTATACCCTAAACTCTAATCCCTAAGCCTAAAATCTAAATTTTAAACACTAAACCGTAAAATATAATCCATAAACCCTACTTCCTAAAATACAAATTCTAAACCCTAAACCCTAAACCTATTACCGATAACATCAAACTTGTTGTTGAGCAGCCCATGTAGTCTGACGGGGATATGGGGAAAACAATCTCACTTAAGTTGAAGAGGTGCGAGAAAGGGTGCATGCGGTATGGTCTCACCTCATCTTCACGCACTTCCGTAGAGTCGAGCCTATATGTTCACGAGATTTCATGTGTATCATCAATCACACAATTGCATCTTGGAACATTGGTGAGCTCTTCATTCAACAACTCAATCACCCATAAGCTGTCTTAGTTATTCAGATACTCGAGCGGTTGGTCATATTTGGTTTCTCCTTGACCCTTGGGGTGTTTTACGTTTTTTTCATGTTTTTGATGCATTTCAAGTGTCATACGACGTCTTGAGATGAACTAAACCATAACGGTGAGGCTAGAACAATATAGAACGGTCGAAATGGTCGGAAAACGTCACTGTTTAGTATTTTTGAGATAAGTCGGCGTTCGAAAGTTCGATTGATGCAAGACCGGCGACGTTCAAAAGCTAGTTTGATTGACTACAACTTTTATTATCATGTCCAAGAAACATTCTGGCGAGATTCACCAGAAGGATGGGATTTCCGTCTAACCCAACTCGTCGGCTTGGTCGGAAAATGTCGCGGTTTGGTATTTTTTTACATAACTTATCACTTGAAAGTCCGATTAATACAAGACCGGCGGAGTTGGAAAGCTAGTTCAATTAGCTACAAATTTCATACCCTAAACCCTAAACCCTAATCCCTAATACCTAAACTCTAAACCATAAACCTAAAATCTGAATATTAAAATATAAACCTTAAACACTAAACCCTAAACACAAAACTATAAACCCTAAACCGTAAATCCTAAACCCTAAACCCCAAACACTAAATCTTAAACTTTAAAACCTAAATCAGAAATCCTCAACCGTAAACTCTAAAAGCTGAACACTAAACCCTAAACACAAAACTCAAAACCCTTAATCTTTAACACAAAACTCTAAACACTAAACACTAAACTCTAAACTATAAACCCTAAACCCTAAACCCTAAACACTAAACCCTAAACTCTAAACCCTAAAAGTTATACACTAAATCCTAAACTCTATACCCTAAATCTCAAACCCTAAATCCTAAACCCTAAACCCTAAATTCTAAACCCTAAACCTAAACTTTAAATATGAAACACTAAACCCTAAATCCTCAACCCTAAAATCTAAATGCTGAACACTAAACCTTAAAAAGAAAACTACAAACTCTAAACCCTAAACCATAGACACTAAACCCTTAAATCCAAACCCAAAACACTAAACACTGAATCCTAAATCCTAAACCCTTAATCCTAATTCTAATCCCTAATCCTAAAATATAAATTTCAAACACTAAACCGTAAAATATAAACCATAAACCCTACTTCCTAAAATACAAATTCTAAACCCTAAACCCTAAACCTATTACCGATAACATCAAACTTGTTGTTGAGCAACCCATGTAGTCTGACGGTGATATGGGGAAAACAATCTCACTTAAGTTGAAGAGGTGCGAGAAAGGGTGCAAGCGATATGGTCTCACCTCATCTTCACGCACTTCCGTAGAGTCGAGCCTGTATGTTCACGAGATTTCATGTGTATCATCAATCACACAATTGCATCTTGGAACATTGGTGAGCTCTTCATTCAACAATTCAATCACCCATAAGCTGTCTTAGTTATTCAGATACTCGAGCGGTTGGGCATATTTGGTTTCTCCTTGACACTTGGGGTGTTTTACGTTTTTTTCATGTTTTTGGTGCATTTCAGGTGTCATACGACGTCTTGCGATGAACTAAACCATAACGGTGAGGCTAGAACAATATAGAATGGTCGAAATGGTCGGAAATCTCACTTTTTGGTATTTTTGAGATAACTCGGCATTTCAAAGTTCGATTGATGCAACACTAGCGACGTTCAAAAGCTAGTTTGATTGACTACAACTTTTATTATCATGTCCAAGAACCATTCTGGCGAGATTCACCAGAAGGATGGGATTTCCGTCTAACCCAACTCGTCGGCTTGGTCGGAATATGTCGCGTTTTGGTATTTTTTTACATAACTTATCACTTGAAAGTCCGATTAATATAAGACCGGCGGAGTTGGAAAGCTAGTTCAATTAGCTACAAATTTCATACCCTAAACCCTAAGCCCAAAATCCTAAACCCTAAACCCTAAACTCTAAACCATAAACCTAAAATCTAAATATTAAAATCTAAACCTTAAACACTAAACCCTAAACACTAAACTATAAACCCTAAACCGTAAATCCAAAACCCTAAACCCCAAACACTAAATCTTAAACTTTAAAACCTAAATCAGAAATCCTCAACCGTAAACTCTAAAACCTGAACACAAAACCATAAACACAAAATTCAAAACCCTAAATCCTTAACACAAAACTCTAAACCCAAAACCCAAAACACTAAACACTAAACTCTAAACCCTAAACCCTAAACCCTAACCTCTGAATACTAAACCCTAAACTCTAAACCCTAAAAGTTATACACTAAATCCTAAACTCCATACCCTAAATCTCAAACCCTAAATCCTAAACCCTAAACCCTAAATTCTAAACCCTAAACCTAAACTTTAAATATGATACACTAAACCCTAAATCCTCAACCCTAAAATCTAAATCCTGAAGACTAAACCTTAAAAAGAAAACTATACCCTAAACCCTAAACCATAGACACTAAACCCTAAAATCCAAACCCTAATCACTAAATCCTAAACTCTAAACCCTAAATCCTAAACCCTTAATCCTAATTCTATACCCTAAACTCTAATCCCTAAACCTAAAATCTAAATTTCAAACACTAAACCGTAAAATATAAACCATAAACCCTACTTCCTAAAATACAAATTCTAAACCCTAAACCCTAAACCTATTACTGATGACATCAAACTTGTTGTTGAGCAGCCCATGTAGTCTGACGGGGATATGGGGAAAACAATCTCACTTAAGTTGAAGAGGTGCGAGAAAGGGTGCATGCGGTATGGTCTCACCTCATCTTCACGCACTTCCGTAGAGTCGAGCCTGTATGTTCACGAGATTTCATGTGTATCATCAATCACACAATTGCATCTCGGAACATTGGTGAGCTCTTCATTCAACAACTCAATCACCCATAAGCTGTCTTAGTTATTCAGATACTCGAGCGGTTGCGCATATTTGGTTTCTTCTTGACCCTTGGGGTGTTTTACGTTTTTTTCATGTTTTTGATGCATTTCAGGTGTCATACGACGTCTTGAGATGAACTAAACCATAACGGTGAGGCTAGACCAATATAGAACGGTCGAAATGGTTGGAAAACGTCACTGTTTAGTATTTTTTAGATAACTCGGCATTCGAAAGTTTGATTGATACAGGACCGGCGACGTTCAAAAGCTAGTTTGATTGACTACAACT
Organism: Linum usitatissimum; assembly: GCA_030674075.2. NCBI lineage: Eukaryota > Viridiplantae > Streptophyta > Magnoliopsida > Malpighiales > Linaceae > Linum > Linum usitatissimum. The sequence continues at coordinate 1,082,891 of JAUJYP020000131.1, read as the reverse complement.
TTTATTACCATGTCCAAGAAACATTCTGGCGAGATTCACCAGAAGGATGGGATTTCCGTCTAACCCAACTCGTCGGCTTGGTCGGAATATGTCGCGGTTTGGTATTTTTTTACATAACTTATCACTTGAAAGTCCGATTAATACAAGTCCGGCGGAGTTGGAAAGCTAGTTCAATTAGCTACAAATTTCATACCGTAAACCCTAAACCCTAAACTCTAAACTCTAAACCATAAACCTAAAATCTAAATATTAAAATCTAAACCTTAAACACTAAACCCTAAACACTAAACTATAAACCCTAAACCGTAAATCCTAAACCCTAAACCCCAAACACTAAATCTTAAACTTTAAAACCTAAATCAGAAATCCTCAACCCTAAACTCTAAAACCTGAACACTAAACCATAAACACAAAATTCAAAACCCTAAATCGTTAACACAAAACTCTAAACCCAAAACCCTAAACTCTAAACTCTAAACTCTAAACCCTAAACCCTAAACCCTAACCTCTGAATACTAAACCAAAAACTCTAAACCCTAAAAGTTATACACTAATTCCTAAACTCTATACCCTAAATCTCAAACCCTAAATCCTAAACCCTAAACCCTAAATTCTAAACCCTAAACCTAAACTTTAAATATGATACACAAAACCCTAAATCATCAACCCTAAAATCTAAATCCTGAAGACTAAACCTTAAAAAGAAAACTATAAACCCTAAACCCTAAACCATAGACACTAAACCCTAAAATCCAAACCCTAAACACTAAATCCTAAACTCTAAACCCTAAATCCTAAACCCTTAATCCTAATTCTATACCCTAAACTCTAATCCCTAAACCTAAAAGCTAAATTTCAAACACTAAACCGTGAAATATAAACCATAAACCCTACTTCCTACAATACAAATTCTAAACCCTAAACCCTAAACCTATTACCGATAACATCAAACTTGTTGTTGAGCAGCCCATGCAGTCTGACGGGGATATGGGGAGAACAATCTCAGTTAAGTTGAAGAGGTGCGAGAAAGGGTGAAAGCGGTATGGTCTAACCTCATCTTCACGCACTTCCGTAGAGTCGAGCCTGTATGTTCACGAGATTTCATGTGTATCATCAATCACACAATTTCATCTTGGAACATTGGTGAGCTCTTCATTCAACAACTCAATCACCCATAAGCTGTCTTAGTTATTCAGATACTCGAGCGGTTGGGCATATTTGGTTTCTCCTTGACCCTTGGGGTGTTTTACGTTTTTTTTCATATTTTTGGTGCATTTTAGGTGTCATACGACGTCTTGAGATGAACTAAACCATAACGGTGAGTCTAGAACAATATAGAACGGTCGAAATGGTCAGAAAACGTCACTTTTTAGTATTTTTGAGATAACTCGGTGTTTGAAAGTTCGATTGATACAACACCAGAGACGTTCAAAAGCTAGTTTGATTGACTACAACTTTTATTAGCATGTCCAACAAAAATTCTGGCGAGAGTCACAAGAAGGATGGGATTTCCGTCTAACCCAACTCGTCGGCTTGGTCGGAATATGTCGCGGTTTGGTATTTTTTTAAATAACTTATCACTTGAAAGATCGATTAATACAAGACCGGCGGAGTTGGAAAGCTAGTTCAATTAGATACAAATTTCATACCCTAGACCCTAAACCTTAAACTCTAAACCATAACCCTAAAATCTAAATATTAAAATCTAAACCTTAAACACTAAACCCTAAACACTAAACTATAAACCCTAAACCCTAAACCCCAAACACTAAATCTTAAACTTTCAAACCTAAATCAGAAATCCTCAACCGTAAACTCTAAAATCTGAACACTAAACGCTAAACACAAAACTCAAAACCCTTAATCCTTAACACAAAACTCTAAACCCTAAACACTAAACTCTAAACTCTAAACCCTAAACCCTAAACCCTAAACCCTAAACCCTAAACCCTAAAAATTATACACTAAATCCTAAACTCTATACCCTAAATCTCAAACCCTAAATCCTAAACCCTAAACCCTAATTCTAAACCCTAAACCTAAACTTTAAATATTAAACACTAAACGCTAAATCCTCAACCCTAAAATCTAAATCCTGAACACTAAACATTAAAAAGAAAACTATAAACCCTAAACCCTAAACCATAGACACTAAACCCTAAAATCCAAACCCTAAACACTAAATCCTAAACTCTAAACCCTAAATCCTAAACCCTTAATCCTAATTCTATACCCTAAACTCTAATCCCTAAACCTAAAATCTAAATTTTAAACACTAAACCGTAAAATATAAACCATAAACCCTACTTCCTAAAATACAAATTCTAAACCCTAAACCCTAAACCTATTACCGATAACATCAAACTTGTTGTTGAGCAGCCCATGTAGTCTGACGGGGATATGGGGAGAACAATCTCACTTAAGTTGAAGAGGTGCGAGAAAGGGTGCAAGCGGTATGGTCTCACCTCATCTTCACGCACTTCCATAGAGTCGAGCCTATATGTTCACGAGATTTCATGTGTATCATCAATCACACAATTGCATCTTGGAACATTGGTGAGCTCTTCATTCAACAACTCAATCACCCATAAGATGTCTTAGTTATTCAGATACTCGAGCGGTTGGGCATATTTGGTTTCTCCTTGACCCTTGGGGTGTTTTACGTTTTTTTTTCATATTTTTGGTGCATTTCAGGTGTCATAGGACGTCTTGAGATGAACTAAACCATAACGGTGAGGCTAGAATAATATAGAACGGTCGAAATGGTTGGAAAACGTCACTGTTTAGTATTTTTGAGATAACTCGGCGTTCGAAAGTTCGATTGATGCAAGACCGGCGACGTTCAAAAGCTAGTTTGATTGACTACAACTTTTATTATCATGTCCAACAAAAATTCTGGCGAGAGTCACAAGAAGGATGGGATTTCCGTCTAACCCAACTCGTCGGCTTGGTTGGAATATGTCGCGGTTTGGTATTTTTTTACATAACTTATCACTTGAAAGATCGATTAATACAAGACCGGCGGAGTTGGAAAGCTAGTTCAATTAGATACAAATTTCATACCCTAAACCCTAAACCCTAAACCCTAAACTCTAAACCATAACCCTAAAATCTAAATATTAAAATCTAAACCTTAAACACTAAACCCTAAACACTAAACTATAAACCCTAAACCCTAAACCCCAAACACTAAATCTTAAACTTTCAAACCTAAATCAGAAATCCTCAACCGTAAACTCTAAAATGTGAACACTAAACGCTAAACACAAAACTCAAAACCCTTAATCCTTAACACAAAACTCTAAACCCTAAACACTAAACTCTAAACTCTAAACCCTAAACCCTAAACCCTAAACCCTAAACCCTAAAAATTATACACTAAATCCTAAACACTATACCCTAAATCTCAAACCCTAAATCCTAAACCCTAAACCCTAATTCTAAACCCTAAACCTAAACTTTAAATATTAAACACTAAACGCTAAATCCTCAACCCTAAAATCTAAATCCTGAACACTAAACCTTAAAAAGAAAACTATAAACCCTAAACCCTAAACCATAGACACTAAACCCTAAAATCCAAACCCTAAACACTAAATCCTAAACTCTAAACCCTAAATCCTAAACCCTTAATCCTAATTCTATACCCTAAACTCTAATCCCTAAACCTAAAATCTAAATTTCAAACACTAAACCGTAAAATATAAACCATAAACCCTACTTCCTAAAATACAAATTCTAAACCCTAAACCCTAAACCTATTACCGATAATATCAACCTTGTTGTTGAGCAGCCCATGTAGTCTGACGGGGATATGGGGAGAACAATCTCACTTAAGTTGAAGAGGTGCGAGAAAGGGTGCATGCGGTATGGTCTCACCTCATCTTCACGCACTTCCGTAGAGTCGAGCCTATATGTTCACGAGATTTCATGTGTATCATCAATCACACAATTGCATCTTGGAACATTGGTTAGCTCTTCATTCAACAACTCAATCACCCATAAGCTGTCTTAGTTATTCAGATACTCGAGCGGTTGGGCATATTTGGTTTATCCTTGACCCTTGGGGTCTTTTACGTTTTTTTATGTTTTTGGTGCATTTCAGGTGTCATACGACGTCTTGAGATGAACTAAACCATAACGGTGAGGCTAGAACAATATAGAACGGTCGAAATGGTCGGAAAACGTCACTTTTTAGTATTTTTGAGATAACGTGGCGTTTGAAAGTTCGATTGATGCAACACCAGCGACGTTCAAAAGCTAGTTTGATTGACTACAACTTTTATTATCATGTCCAAGAAAAATTCTGGCGAGAGTCACCAGAAGGATGGGATTTCCGTCTAACCCAACTCGTCGGCTTGGTCGGAATATGTCGCGGTTTGGTATTTTTTTACATAACTTATCACTTGAAAGCCCGAATAATACAAGACCGGCGGAGTTGGAAAGCTAGTTCAATTAGCTACAAATTTCATACCCTAAACCCTAAACCCTAAACTCTAAACCCTAAACCCTAAACCCTAAACCTAAAATCCAAATATTAAAATCTAAACCTTAAACACTAAACCCTAAACACTAAACTATAAACCCTAAACCATAAATCCTAAACCCTAAACCCCAAACACTAAATCATAAACTTTAAAACCTAAATCAGAAATCCTCAACCATAAACCCTAAAATCTGAACACTAAACGCTAAACACAAAACTCAAAACCCTTAATCCCTAACACAAAACTCTAAACCCTAAACACTAAACTCTATACTCTAAACCCTAAACCCTAAACCCTAAACCCTAAACACTAAACCCTAAAAATTATACACTAAATCCTAAACTCTATACCCTAAATCTCAAACCCTAAATCCTAAACCCTAAACCCTAAATTCTAAACCCTAAACCTAAACTTTAAATATTAAACACTAAACCCTAAATCCTCAACCCTAAAATCTAAATCCTTAACACTAAACCTTAAAAAGAAAACTATAAACCCTAAACCCTAAACCATAGACACTAAACCCTAAAATCCAAACCCTAAACACTAAATCCTAAACTCAAAACTCTAAATCCTAAACCCTTAATCCTAATTCAATACCCTAAACTCTAATCCCTAAACCTAAAATCTAAATTTTAAACAGTAAACCGTAATATATAAACCATAAACCATACTTCCTAAAATACAAATTCTAAACCCTAAACCCTAAACCCATTACCGATAACATCAAACTTGTTGTTGAGCAGCCCATGTAGTGTGACGGGGATATGGGGAAAACAATCTCACTTAAGTTGAAGAGGTGCGAGAAAGGTTGCATGCGGCATGGTCTCAACTCATCTTCACGCACTTCCGTAGAGTCGAGCCTATATGTTCACGAGATTTCATGTGTATCATCAATCACACAATTGCATCTTGGAACATTGGTTAGCTCTTCATTCAACAACTCAATCACCCATAACATGTCTTAGTTATTCAGATACTCGAGCGATTGGGCATATTTTGTTTCTCCTTGACCCTTGGGGTGTTTTACGTTTTTTTTCATGTTTTTGGTGCATTTCAGGTGTCATAGGACGTCTTGAGATGAACTAAACCATAACGGTGAGGCTAGAACAATATAAAATGGTCGAAATGGTTGGAAAACGTCACTGTTTAGTATTTTGAGATAACTCGGCGTTCGAAAGTTCGATTGATGCAAGACCGGCGACGTTCAAAAGCTAGTTTGATTGACTACAACTTTCATTATCATGTCCAAGAAACATTCTGGCGAGATTCACCAGAAGGATGGGATTTCCGTCTAACCCAACTCGTCGGCATGGTCAGAAAATGTCGCGGTTTGGTATTTTTTACATAACTTATCACTTGAAAGTCCGATTAATACAAGACCGGCAGAGTTGGAAAGCCAGTTCAATTAGCTACAAATTTCATACCCTAAACCCTAAACCCTAAACCCTAAACCGTAAACTCTAAACCATAAACCTAAAATCCAAATATTAAAATCTAAACCTGAAACACTAAACCCTAAACACTAAACTATAAACCCTAAACCATAAATCCTAAACCCTAAACCCCAAACACTAAATCTTAAACTTTAAAACCTAAATCAGAAATCCTCAACCATAAACCCTAAAATCTGAACACTAAACGCTAAACACAAAACTCAAAACCCTTAATCCCTAACACAAAACTCTAAACCCTAAACACTAAACTCTATACTCTAAACCCTAAACCCTAAACCCTAAACACTAAACCCTAAAATTATACACTAAATCCTAAACTCTATACCCTAAATCTCAAACCCTAAATCCTAAACCCTAAACCCTAAATTCTAAACCCTAAACCTAAACTTTAAATATTAAACACTAAACCCTAAATCCTCAACCCTAAAATCTAAATCCTTAACACTAAACCTTAAAAAGAAAACTATAAACCCTAAACCCTAAACCATAGACACTAAACCCTAAAATCCAAACCCTAAACACTAAATCCTAAACTCAAAACTCTAAATCCTAAACCCTTAATCCTAATTCAATACCCTAAACTCTAATCCCTAAACCTAAAATCTAAATTTTAAACAATAAACCGTAATATATAAACCATAAACCATACTTCCTAAAATACAAATTCTAAACCCTAAACCCTAAACCCATTACCGATAACATCAAACTTGTTGTTGAGCGACCCATGTAGTGTGACGGGGATATGGGGAAAACAATCTCACTTAAGTTGAAGAGGTGCGAGAAAGGTTGCATGCGGCATGGTCTCACCTCATCTTCACGCACTTCCGTAGAGTCGAGCCTATATGTTCACGAGATTTCATGTGTATCATCAATCACACAATTGCATCTTGGAACATTGGTCAGCTCTTCATTCAACAACTCAATCACCCATAACATGTCTTAGTTATTCGGATACTCGAGCGATTGGGCATATTTTGTTTCTCCTTGACCCTTGGGGTGTTTTACGTTTTTTTTCATGTTTTTGGTGCATTTCAGGTGTCATAGGACGTCTTGAGATGAACTAAACCATAACGGTGAGGCTAGAACAATATAGAATGGTCGAAATGGTTGGAAAACGTCACTGTTTAGTATTTTGAGATAACTCGGCGTTCGAAAGTTCGATTGATGCAAGACCGGCGACGTTCAAAAGCTAGTTTGATTGACTACAACTTTCATTATCATGTCCAAGAAACATTCTGGCGAGATTCACCAGAAGGATGGGATTTCCGTCTAACCCAACTCGTCGGCATGGTCAGAAAATGTCGCGGTTTGGTATTTTTTACATAACTTATCACCTGAAAGTCCGATTAATACAAGACCGGCAGAGTTGGAAAGCCAGTTCAATTAGCTACAAATTTCATACCCTAAACCCTAAACCCTAAACCCTAAACCGTAAACTCTAAACCATAAACCTAAAATCTAAATATTAAAATCTAAACCTTAAACACTAAACCCTAAACACTAAACTATAAACCCTAAACCATAAATCCTAAACCCTAAACCCCAAACACTAAATCTTAAACTTTAAAACCTAAATCAGAAATCCTCAACCATAAACCCTAAAATCTGAACACTAAACGCTAAACACAAAACTCAAACCCTTAATCCTTAACACAAAACTCTAAACCCTAAACACTAAACTCTATACTCTAAACCCTAAACCCTAAACCCTAAACTCTAAACACTAAACCCTAAAAATTATACACTAAATCCTAAACTCTATACCCTAAATCTCAAACCCTAAATCCTAAACCCTAAACCCTAAATTCTAAACCCTAAACCTAAAATTTAAATATTAAACACTAAACCCTAAATCCTCAACCCTAAAATCTAAATCCTTAACACTAAACCTTAAAAAGAAAACTATAAACCCTAAACCCTAAACTATAGACACTAAACTCTAAAGTCCAAACCCTAAACACTAAATCCTAAACTGAAAACTCTAAATCCTAAACCCTTAATCCTAATTCTATACCCTAAACTCTAATCCCTACACCTAAAATCTAAATTTTAAACACTAAACCGTAATATATAAACCATAAACCATACTTCCTAAAATACAAATTCTAAACCCTAAACCCTAAACCCATTACCGATAACATCAAACTTGTTGTTCAGCAGCCCATGTAGTGTGACGGGGATATGGGGAAAACAATCTCACTTAAGTTGAAGAGATGCGAGAAAGGGTGCATGTGGTATGGTCTCACCTCATCTTCAGGCACTTCTGTAGAGTCGAGCCTATATGTTCACGAGATTTCATGTGTATCATCAATCACACAATTGCATCTCGGAACATTGGTGAGCTCTTCATTCAACAACTCAATCACCCATAACATGTCTTAGTTATTCAGATACTCGAGCGGTTGGGCATATTTGGTTTCTCCTTGACCCTTGGGGTGTTTTACGTTTTTTTTCATGTTTTTGGTGCATTTCAGGTGTCATAGGAAATCTTGAGATGAACTAAACCATAACGGTGAGGCTAGAACAATATAGAACGGTCGAAATGGTCGGAAAACGTCACTGTTTAGTATTTTTGAGATAACTCGGCGTTCGAAAGTTCGATTGATGCAAGAACGGCGACGTTCAAAAGCTAGTTTGATTGACTACAACTTTTATTATCATGTCCAAGAAACATTCTGGCGAGATTCACCAGAAGGATGGGATTTCCGTCTAACCCAACTCGTCGGCTTCGTCGGAATATGTCGCGGTTTGGTATTTTTTTACATAACTTATCACTTGAAAGTCCGATTAATACAAGACCGGCGGAGTTGGAAAGCTAGATCAATTAGCTACAAATTTCATACGCTAAACCCTAAACCCTAAACCCTAAACCCTAAACTCTAAACCATAAACCTAAAATCTAAATATTAAAATCTAAACCATAAACACTAAACCCTAAACACTAAACTATAAACCCTAAACCGTAAATCCTAAACCCTAAACCCCAAACACTAAATCTTTAAACTTTAAAACCTAAATTAGAAATCCTAAACCGTAAACTCTAAAATCTGAACACTAAACCCTAAACACAAAACTCAAAACCCTTAATCCTTCACACAAAACTCTAAACCCTAAACACTAAACTCTAAACTCTAAACCCTAAACCCTAAATCCTAAACCCTAAACCCTAAACACTAAACCCTAAAAATTATACACTAAATCCTACACTCTATACCCTAAATCTCAAACCCTAAATCCTAAACCCTAAACCCTAAATTCTAAACCCTAAACCTAAACTTTAAATATTAAACACTAAACCCTAAATCCTCAACCCTAAAATCTAAATCCTAAATACCAAACCTTAAAAAGAAAACTATAAACCCTAAACCCTAAACCATAGACACTAAACCCTAAAATCCAAACCCTAAACACTAAATCCTAAACTCTAAACTCTAAATCCTAAACCCTTAATCCTAATTCTATACTTTAAACTCTAAACCCTAAACCTAAAATCTAAATTTCAAACACTAAACCGTAAAATATAAACCATAAACCCTACTTCCTAAAATACAAATTCTAAACCCGAAACCCTAAACCTATTACCGATAACATCAAACTTGTTGTTGAGCAGCCCATGTAGTCTGACGGGGATATGGGGAAAACAATCTCACTTAAGTTGAAGAGATGCGAGAAAGGGTGCATGTGGTATGGTCTCACCTCATCTTCACGCACTTCTGTAGAGTCGAGCCTATATGTTCACGAGATTTCATGTGTATCATCAATCACACAACTGCATCTCGGAACATTGGTGAGCTTTTCATTCAACAACTCAATCACCCATAAGCTGTCTTAGTTATTCAGATACTCGAGCTGTTGGGCATATTTGGTTTCTCCTTGACCCTTGGGGTGTTTTAAGTTTTTTTCATGTTTTTGGTGCATTTCAGGTGTCATATGACGTCTTGAGATGAACTAAACCATAACAGTGAGGCTAGAACAATATAGAATGGTCGAAATGGTCGGAAAACGTCACTGTTTAGTATTTTTGAGATAACTCGGTGTTCGAAAGTTCGATTGATACAAGACCGGCGATGTTCAAAAGCTAGTTTGATTGACTACAATTTTTATTTTCATCTCCAAGAAATATTCTGGCGGGATTCACTAAAAGGATGGGATTTCCGTCTAACCCAACTCGTTGGCTTGATCATAAAATGTCGCGGTTTGGTATTTTTTACATAACTTATCACTTGAAAGTCTGATTAATACAAGACCGGCGGAGTTGGAAAGCTAGTTCAATTAGCTGCAAATTTCATACCCTAAACCCTAAACCCTAAATCCTAAACCCTAAACCCTAAACCCTAAACCCTAAACCCTAAACTCTAAACCATAAACCTAAAATCTAAATATTAAAATCTAAACATTAAACACTAAACCCTAAATACTAAACTATAAACCCTAAACCGTAAATCCTAAACCCTAAACCCCAAACAATAAATCTTAACCTTTAAAACCTAAATCAGAAATCCTCAGCCGTAAACTCTAAAACCTGAACACTAAACCCTAAACACAAAACCGTTAATCCTTAACCCAAAACTCTAAACCCTAAACACTAAACTCTAAACTCTAAACTCTAAACCCTAAACCCTAAACCCTAAACCCTAAACCCTAAACCCTAAACACTAAACCCTAAAAATTATACACTAGATCCTAAACTCTATACCCTAAATCTCAACCCTAAACCCTAAATTCTAAACCCTAAACCTAAACTTTAAATATTAAACACTAAACCCTAAATCCTCAACCCTAAAATCTAAATCCTTAACACTAAACCTTAAAAAAAAAACTATAACCCCTAAACCGTAAACCATAGACACTAAACCCTAAAATCCAAACCCTAAACACTAAATCCTAAACTCAAAACTCTAAATCCTAAACCCTTAATCCTAATTCTATACCCTAAACTCTAATCCCTAAACCTAAAATCTAAATTTTAAACACTAAACCGTACTATATAAACCATAAACCATACTTCCTAAAATACAAATTCTAAACCCTAAACCCTAAACCCATTACCGATAACATCAAACTTGTTGTTGAGCAGCCCATGTAGTGTGACGGGGATATGGGGAAAACAATCTCACTTAAATTGAAGAGGTGCGAGAAAGGTTGCATGCGGCATGGTCTCACCTCATCTTCACGCACTTCCGTAGAGTCGAGCCTATATGTTCACGAGATTTCATGTGTATCATCAATCACACAATTGCTTCTTGGAACATTGGTGAGCTCTTTATTCAAAAACTCAATCACCCATAAGCTGTCTTAGTTATTCAGATACTCGAGCGGTTGGGCATATTTGGTTTCTCCTTGACCCTTGGGATGTTTTACGTTTTTTCATGTTTTTGGTGCATTTTAGGTGTCATACGATGTCTTGAGATGCACTAAACCATAACGGTGAGGCTAGAACAAAATAGAACGGTCGAAATGGTTGGAAAACGTCACTGTTAAGTATTTTTGAGTTAACTCGGCGTTTGAAAGTTCGATTGATGCAAGATCGGCGACGTTCAAATGCAAGTTCGATTGACTACAACTTTTATTTTCATGTCCAAGAAACATTCTGGCGAGATTCACCAGAAGGATGGGATTTCCGTGTAACCCAACTCATTGGCTTGATCGGAAAATGTCGCGGTTTGCTATTTTTTACATAACTTATCACTTGAAAGTCCGATTAATACAAGACTGGCGGAGTTGGAAAGCTAGTTAACTTAGCTACAAATTTCATACCCTAAACCCTAAACCCTAAACCCTAAACCCTAAACCCTAAACCCTAAACCCTAAACTCTAAACCATAAACCTAAAATCTAAATATTAAACACTAAACCGTAAAATATAAACCCTAAACCCTACTTCCTAAAACACAAATTCTAAACCCTAAACCCTAAACCCATTACCGATAACATCAAACTTGTTGTTGAGCAGCCTATGTAGTGTGACGGGGATATGGGGAAAACAATCTCACTTAAGTTGAAGAGGTGCGAGAAAGGATGCATGCGGCATGGTCTCACCTCATCTTCACGCACTTCCGTAGAGTCGAGCATATATGTTCACGAGATTTCATGTGTATCATCAATAACACAATTGCTTCTTGGAACATTGGTGAGCTCTTTATTCAAAAACTCAATCACCCATAAGCTGTCTTAGTTATTCAGATACTCGAGCGGTTGGGCATATTTGGTTTCTCCTTGACCCTTGGGATGTTTTACGTTTTTTTCATGTTTTTGGTGCATTTTAGGTGTCATACGATGTCTTGAGATGCACTAAACCATAACGGTGAGGCTAGAACAAAATAGAACGGTCGAAATGGTTGGAAAACGTCACTTTTAAGTATTTTTGATTTAACTCGGCGTTTGAAAGTTCGATTGATGCAAGATCGGCGACGTTCAAATGCAAGTTCGATTGACTACAACTTTTATTTTCATGTCCAAGAAACATTCTGGCGAGATTCACCAGAAGGATGGGATTTCCGTCTAACCCAACTCATTGGCTTGATCGGAAAATGTGGCGGTTTGCTATTTTTTACATAACTTATCACTTGAAAGTCCGATTAATACAAGACTGGCGGAGTTGGAAAGCTAGTTCAATTAGCTACAAATTTCATACCCTAAACCCTAAACCCTAAACCCTAAACCCTAAACCCTAAACTCTAAACCATAAACCTAAAATCTAAATATTAAAATCTAAACCTTAAACACTAAACCCTAAACACTAAACTATAAACCCTAAATAGTAAATCCTAAACCCTAAACCCCAAACACTAAATCTTAAACTTTAAAACCTAAATCAGAAATCCTCAACCGTAAACTCTAAAACTTGAATACTAAACCCTAAACACAAAACTCAAAACCCTAAATCCTTAACACAAAACTCTAAACCCTAAATACTAAACACTAAACTCTAAACTCTAAACCCTAAACCCTAGCCCCTGAACACTAAACCCTAAACTCTAAACCCTAAAAAGTATACACTAAATTCTAAACTCTATACCCTAAATCTCAAACCCTAAATCCTAAACCCTAAACCCTAAATTCTAAACCCTAAATCCTCAACCCTAAAATCTAAATCCTGAACACTAAACCTTAAAAAGAAAACTATAAACCCTAAACCCTAAACCATAGACACTAAACCCTAAAATCCAAACCCTAAACACTAAACACTAAATCCTAAACTCTAAACCCTAAATCCTAAACCCTTAATCCTAATTCTAAACCCTAAACTCTAAACCCTAAACCTAAAATCTAAATATTAAACACTAAACCGTAAAATATAAACACTAAACCCTACTTCCTAAAATACAAATTCTAAACCCTAAACCCTAAACCCATTACCGATAACATCAAACTTGTTGTTGAGCAGCCTATGTAGTGTGACGGGGATATGGGGGAAACAATCTCACTTACGTTGAAGAGGTGCGAGAAAGGATGCATGCGGTATGGTCTCACCTCATCTTCAGGCACTTCTGTAGAGTCGAGCCTATATGTTCACGAGATTTCATGTGTATCATCAATCACACAATTGCATCTTGGAACATAGGTAAGCTCTTCATTCAACAACTCAATCACCCATAAGCTGTCTTAGTTATTCAGATACTCGAGCGGTTGGGCATATCTTGTTTCTCCTTGACCCTTGGGGTGTTTTACGTTTTTTTCATGTTTTTGATGCATTTCAGGTGTCATATTACGTCTTGAGATGAACTAAACCAAAACGGCGAGGCTAGAACAATATAAAACAGTCGAAATGGTCGAAAACGTCTGTGTTTAGTATTTTTGAGATAACTCGGCGTTCGGAAATTCGATTCATGCAAGACCGGCGACGTTCAAAGGCTAGTTTGATTGACTACAACTTTTATTTTCATGTGAAAGAAACATTCTGGCGAGATTCACCAGAAGGATGGGATTTCCGTCAAACCTAACTCGTCGGCTTGGTCGGAAAATGTCGCGGTTTGGTATTTTTTACATAACTTATCACTTGAAAGTCCGATTAATACAAGACCGGCGGAGATGGAAAGCTAGTTCAATTATCTACAAATTTCATATCCTAAACCCTAAACACTAAACTCTAAACTCTAAACCATAAACCTAAAATCTAACTATTAAACTCTAAATCTTAAACACTAAACCTTAAACACTAAACTATAAACCCTAAACTGTAAGTCCTAAACCCTAAACCCTAAACAGTAAATCTTAAACTTTAAAACCTAAATTAGAAATCCTCAACTCTAAACTCTAAAACCTGAAGACTAAACCGTAAACACAAAACTCAAAACCCAAAATCTTTAACACAAAACTCTAAACCCTAAACACTAAACACTAAACTCTAAACTCTAAACCCTAAACCCTAAAACCTAACCCCTGAACACTAAACTCTAAACCCTAAACACCAAACTTTACATCCTAACCCTAAATACGAAATCCAAAACTCTAATCGCTAAATTCTTAAAGCTAAACCCTAAACCCTAAAATCTAAACCCTAAACCCAAACTCTACACACGAAACCCTAAACACGAAATCCTAAACTCCAATCCCTAAAGTATAAATCCTAAATACTAAACCCTACACCCTACACCCTAAACGCGAAATCCTAAACTCCAATCCCTAAATTCTAGACCCTAAACCCTAAACCCTAAACTCTAAATACTAATCCCTGAACACTAAACCCTAAACCACTAAAAGTAAATTCTAAACCCTAAATCCTCAACACTAAACACTAAACTCTAAACCCTAAACACCAAACTCTACACCATAAACACGAAATCCTAAACGCCAATCCTTAAATTCTAAACCCTAACCCTTAACCCTAAACTCTAAACCTTAAACACTAAACCCTAAACACTAAACTATAAACCCTAAACTATAAATCCTAAACCCTAAACCCTAAATCTTAAACTTTATTTCATGAATCCAAAATCCTCAACCCTAAACTCTAAAACCTGAACACTAAACCCTAAACACAAAAATCTAAACCCTAAATAATTAACACAAAACACTAAACCCTAAACACTAAACATTAAACTCCAAACCCTAAACCCTAAACCCTAAACCCAAACCCCTAAACACTAAACCCTAAACTCTAAACCCTAAATATTATACATTAAATCCTATACTGTATACCCTAAATCCTAAACCCTAAATTCTAAACCCTAAACCTAAACTTTAAATATTAAACACTCAACCCTAAATCCTCAACCCTAAAATCTAAATCCTGAACACTAAACCTTAAAAAGAAAACTATAAACCCTAAACCCTAAACTATAGACAATAAACACTAAACACTAAATCCTCAACTCTAAACCCTAAATCTTAAACCCTTAATCCTAATTCTAAACCCTAAACTCTAAACCCTAAAGCTAAAATCTAAATATTAAACACTAAATCGTAAAATATAAACCCTAAACCCTACTTCCTAAAATACAAATTCTAAACCTAAACCCTAAACACATTACCGATAACATCAAACTTGTTGTTGAGCAGGCCATGTAGTCTGACGAGGATATGGGGAAAACAATCTCACTTAAGTTGAAGAGATGCGAGAAAGGGTGCATTTGGTATGGTCTCACCTCATCTTCACGCACATCCGTAGAGTCGAGCCTATATGTTCATGAGATTTCATGTGTATCATCAATCACACAATTGGATCTTGGAACATTGGTGAGCTCTTCATTCAACAACTCAATCACCCATAAGCTGTCTTAGTTATTCAGATACTCGAGCGGTTGGGCATATTCGGAAGTTCGATTGATGCAAGACTTGCGACGTTCAAAAGCTAGTTTGATTAACTACAACTTTTATTTTCATGTCAAAGAAACATTCCGGCAAGATTCACCAGAAGGATGGGATTTCCGTCTAACCAACTCGTCGGCTTGGTCGGAAAATATCATAGTTTGGTATTTTTTACATAATTTATCACTTGAAAGTCCGATTAATACAAGACCAGCGGAGTTGGAAAGTTTGTTCAATTTGCTACAAATTTCATAGTCATGTCGAGGCCAAAGTTTTGCGAGATTAACCAGACGGTTAGGATTTCCGTCTGACACAACTAGCCTCATGGACACACCGTCCATCCGATCCTAAACCCTAAACTCACCCGCCCAAATAATTAAACCTAAACTTATTTCAACAAACCCCCTCGAAATTCACATCTCCTTCACAATCGATTTCTCTCCAATCACTCCCTTAGTTCTTAATTCACTCCCCTGTACATAGTCACCGGAAATACTTAGCCTTCCAGCTAATGGCCAGTAACACTAAACCCTGAACACTAAACTATAAAAATTAAAATCTAAACCCGAAACCCTAAACACTAAACTTTAAACCCTAAACACCAAACTTTACATCCTAAACCCTAAACACGAAATCCGAAACTCTAATCCCTAAATTCTAAATGCTAAACCCTAAACCCTAAACCCAAACTCTACACCAGAAACCCTAAACACGAAATCCTATACTCCAATCCCTAAATTCAAAATCGTAAACCCTAAACCCTACACCCTACACCCTAAACATGAAATCCTAAACTCCAATCCCTAAATTATAGACCCTAAACCCTAAACCCTAAACTCTAAGTACCAATCCCTAAACACTAAACCCTAAACCACAAAAAAGTAAATTCTAAACCCTAATTCCTCAACACTAAACACTAAACTCTAAAGCCTAAACACCAAACTCTACACCATAAACACGAAATCCTAAACTCCAATCCTTAAATTCTAAACCCTAAACCCTAAACTCTAAACCTTAAACACTAAACCGTAAACACTAAACTATAAACCCTAAACTGTAAATCCTAAACCCTAAACCCTAAACACTAAATCTTAAACTTTATTTCCTAAATCCAACATCCTCAACCCTAAACTCTAAAACCTGAACACTAAACCCTAAACACAAAACTCTAAACCCTAAATAATTAACACAAAACACAAAACCCTAAACACTAAATATTAAACTCCAAACCCTAAACCCTAAACCCTAAACCCTAAACCCTAACCCCTGGACACTAAACCTTAAACTCTAAACCCTATATATTATACATTAAATCCTATACTCTATACCCTAAATCCTAAACACTAAACCCTAAATTCTAAACCCTAAACCTAAACTTTAAATATTAAACACTAAACCCTAAATCCTCAACCCTAAAATCTAAATCCTGAATACTAAACCTTAAAAAGAAAACTATAAACCCTAATCCCTAAACTATAGACAATAAACCCTAAAATCCAAACCCTAAACACTAAACACTAAATCCTCAACTCTAAACCCTAAATCTTAATCCCTTAATCCTAATTCTAAACCCTAAACTCTAAACCCTAAACCTAAAATCTAAATATTAAACACTAAACCGTAAAATATAAACCCTAAACCCTACTTCCTAAAATACAAATTCTAAACCTAAACCCTAAACACATTACCGATAACATCAAACTTGTTGTTGAGCAGCCCATGTAGTCTGACGAGGATATGGGGAAAACAATCTCACTTAAGTTGAAGAGGTGCGAGAAAGGGTGCATTTGCTATGGTCTCACCTCATCTTCACGCACATCCGTAGAGTCGAGCCTATATGTTCATGAGATTTCATGTGTATCATCAATCACACAATTGCATCTTGGAACATTGGTGAGCTCTTCATTCAACAACTCAATCACCCATAAGCTGTCTTAGTTATTCAGATACTCGAGCGGTTCGGCATATTCGGAAGTTCGATTGATGCAAGACTTGCGACGTTCAAAAGCTAGTTTGATTAACTACAACTTTTATTTTCATGTCCAAGAAACATTCCGGCAAGATTCACCAGAAGGATGGGATTTCCGTCTAACCAACTCGTCGGCTTGGTCGGAAAATATCAAGGTTTGGTATTTTTTACATAATTTATCACTTGAAAGTCCGATTAATACAAGACCAGCGGAGTTGGAAAGCTTGTTCAATTTGCTACAAATTTCATATCCATGTCGAGGCCAAAGTTTTGCGAGATTAACTAGACGGTTAGGATTTCCGTCTGACACAACTAGCCTCATGGACACACCGTCCATCCGATCCTAAACCCTAAACTCACCCGCCCAAATAATTAAACCTAAACTTATTTCAACAAACCCCCTCGAAATTCACATCTCCTTCACAATCGATTTCTCTCCAATCACTCCCTTAGTTCTTAATTCACTCCCCTGTACATACTCACCGGAAATCCTTAGCCTTCCAGCTAATGGCCAGTAACACTAAACCCTGAACACTAAACTATAAAAATTAAAATCTAAACCCGAAACCCTAAACACTAAACTTTAAACCCTAAACACCAAACTTTACATCCTAAACCCTAAACACGAAATCCGAAACTCTAATCCCTAAATTCTAAATGCTAAACCCTAAACCCGAAAATCTAAACCCTAAACCCTAAACCCAAACTCTACAGCAGAAACCCTAAACACGAAATCCTATACTCCAATCCCTAAATTCAAAATCGTAAACCCTAAACCCTACACCCTACACCCTAAACATGAAATCCTAAACTCCAATCCCTAAATTATAGACCCTAAACCCTAAACCCTAAACTCTAAGTACCAATCCCTAAACACTAAACCCTACACCACAAAAAAGTAAATTCTAAACCCTAATTCCTCAACACTAAACACTAAACTCTAAAGCCTAAACACCAAACTCTACACCATAAACACGAAATCCTAAACTCCAATCCTTAAATTCTAAACCCTAAACCCTAAACCCTAAACTCTAAACCTTAAACACTAAACCGTAAACACTAAACTATAAACCCTAAACTGTAAATCCTAAACCCTAAACCCTAAACACTAAATCTTAAACTTTATTTCCTAAATCCAACATCCTCAACCCTAAACTCTAAAACCTGAACACTAAACCCTAAACACAAAACTCTAAACCCTAAATAATTAACACAAAACACAAAACCCTAAACACTAAACATTAAACTCCAAACCCTAAACCCTAAACCCTAAACCATAACCCCTGGACACTAAACCTTAAACTCTAAACCCTATATATTATACATTAAATCCTATACTCTATACCCTAAATCCTAAACACTAAACCCTAAATTCTAAACCCTAAACCTAAACTTTAAATATTAAACACTAAACCCTAAATCCTCAACCCTAAAATCTAAATCCTGAACAGTAAACCTTAAAAAGAAAACTATAAACCCTAATCCCTAAACTATAGACAATAAACCCTAAAATCCAAACCCTAAACACTAAACACTAAATCCTCAACTCTAAACCCTAAATCTTAATCCCTTAATCCTAATTCTAAACCCTAAACTCTAAACCCTAAACCTAAAATCTAAATATTAAACACTAAACCGTAAAATATAAACCCTAAACCCTACTTCCTAAAATACAAATTCTAAACCTAAACCCTAAACACATTACCGATAACATCAAACTTGTTGTTGAGCGACCCATGTAGTCTGACGAGGATATGGGGAAAACAATCTCACTTAAGTTGAAGAGGTGCGAGAAAGGGTGCATTTGCTATGGTCTCACCTCATCTTCACGCACATCCGTAGAGTCGAGCCTATATGTTCATGAGATTTCATGTGTATCATCAATCACACAATTGCATCTTGGAACATTGGTGAGCTCTTCATTCAACAACTCAATCACCCATAAGCTGTCTTAGTTATTCAGATACTCGAGCGGTTGGGCATATTCGGAAGTTCGATTGATGCAAGACTTGCGACGTTCAAAAGCTAGTTTGATTGACTACAACTTTTATTTTCATGTCCAAGAAACATTCCGGCAAGATTCACCAGAAGGATGGGATTTTCGTCTAACCAACTCGTTGGCTTGGTCGGAAAATATCACGGTTTGGTATTTTTTACATAACTTATCACTTGAAAGTCCGATTAATACAAGACCAGCGGAGTTGGATAGCTTGTTCAATTTGCTACAAATTTCATAGTCATGTCGAGGCCAAAGTTTTGCGAGATTAACTAGACGGTTAGGATTTCCGTCTGACACAACAAGCCTCATGGACACACCGTCCATCCGATCCTCAACCCTAAACTCACCCCGCCCAAATAATTAAACCTAAACTTATTTCAACAAACCTCCTCGAAATTCGCGTCTCCTTCACAATCCATTTCTCTCCAATCACTCCCTTAGTTCTTAATTTACTCCCCTGTACACAGTCACCGGAAATCCTTAGCCTTCCAGCTAATGGCCAGTAACACTAAACCCTGAACACTAAACTATAAAAATTAAAATCTGAACCCGAAACCCTAAACACTAAACTCTAAACCCTAAATACCAAACTTTACATCCTACACCCTAAACACAAAATCAAAAACTCTAATCCCTAAATTCTAAATGCTAAACCCTAAACCCGAAATCTAAACCCTAAAACCTAAACCCAAACTCTACACCCGAAACCCTAAACACGAAATCCTAAACTCCAATCCCTAAATTCAAAATCGTAAACCCTAAACCCTACACCCTACACCCTAAACACGAAATCCTAAACTCCAATCCCTAAATTCTAGACCCTAAACCCTAAACCCTAAACTCTAAATACTAATCCTTGAACACTAAACCCCTAAACCACAAAAAGTAAATTCTAAACCCTAAATCTTCAACACTAAATACTAAACTCAAAACCCTAAACACAAAACTCTACACCATAAACACGAAATCCTAAACTCCAATCCTTAAATTCTAAACCCTACACCCTTAACCCTAAACCCTAAACCCTAAAACTTAAACTCTAAACCATAAATCGTAAACCCTAAACCCTAAACACTAAATCTTGAACTTTAAAACCTAAATCCAAAATCCTCAACCCTAAACTCTAAAACCTGAACACTAAACCCTAATAACAAAACTCTAAACCCTAAATCCTTAACACAAAACTCTGAACCCTAAACACTAAACACTAAACTCTAAACCCTAAACCCTAAACCCTAACCCCAAAACACTAAACCCTAAACTCTAAACCCTAAACATTATACACTAAATCCTAAACTCTATACCCTAAATCCTATACCCTAAGCCCTAAATTCTAAACCCTAAACCTAAACTTTAAATATTAAACACTAAACCCTAAATCCTCAACCCTAAAATCTAAATCCTGAACACTAAACCTTAAAAAGAAAACTATAAACCCTAAACCCTAAACCATAGACACTAAACCCTAAAATCCAAACCCTAAACACTAAACACAAAATCCTAAACTCCAAACCCTAAATCCTAAACCCTTAATCCTAATTCTAAACCCTAAACCTAAAATCTAAATATTAAACACTAAACCGTAAAATATAAACCCTAAACCCTACTTC
Source organism: Linum usitatissimum (assembly GCA_030674075.2). Classification (NCBI taxonomy): domain Eukaryota; kingdom Viridiplantae; phylum Streptophyta; class Magnoliopsida; order Malpighiales; family Linaceae; genus Linum; species Linum usitatissimum. The sequence goes on along the minus strand of JAUJYP020000131.1, from coordinate 1,061,620 downwards.
CTAAAATACAAATTCTAAACCTAAACCCTAAACACATTACCGATAACATCAAACTTGTTGTTGAGCAGCCCATGTAGTCTAACGAGGATATGGGGAAAACAATCTCACTTAAGTTGAAGAGGTGCGAGAAAGGGTGCATGTGGTATGGTCTCACCTCATCTTCACACACTTCAGTATAGTCGAGCCTATATGTTCATGTGATTTCATATGTATCATCAATCACACAATTGCATCTTGGAACATTGGTTTGCTCTTCATTCAATAACTCAATCACCCATAAGCTGTCTTAGTTATTCAGATACTCGAGTTGCTGGGTATATTATGTTTCTCCGTGACCCTTGGGGTGTTTTACAATTTTTTCATGTTTTTAGTGCATTTCAGGTGTCATATGACGTCTTGAGACGAACTAAACCATAACGGCGAGTCTAGAACAACATAGAACGGTCGACATGGTCGGAAAACATCACAGTTTCGTATTTTTGAGATAACTCGGCGTTTGGAAGTTCGATTGATGCAAGACCGGCGACGTTCAAAAGCTAGTTTTATTGACTACAACTTTTATTTTCATGTCCAAGAAACATTCCAACGAGATTCACCAGAAGGATGGGATATCTGTCTAACCCAACTCGTCCGCTTGGTCGGTAAACGTCGCGGTTTGGTATTGTTTACATAACATATCACTTGAAAGTCGGATTAATATAAGACCGGCGGAGTTGGAAAGCTAGTTCAATTAGTTACCAATTTCATAGTGATGTTGAGGCCAAAGTTTTGCGAGATTAACCAGACGGTTAGGATTTCCGTCTGACACAACTAGCCTCATGGACACACCGTCCATCCAATCCTAAACCCTAAACTCAACCCGCCCAAATAATTAAACCTAAACTTATTTCAATAACCCCCCTCCAAATTCACGCCTCCTTCAGAATCGATTTCTCTCCAATTACTCCCTTTGTTCTTAATTCACTCCCCTGTACACAGTCGCCGGGAATCCTTATAGCCGCAAACACTAAACCTTAAACACTAAACTATAAAAACTAAAATCTGAACCCGAAACCCTAAACACAAAACTCAAAACCGTAAATACCAATCTCTACACCATAAACACGAAATCCAAAACTCCAATCCTTAAATTCTAAATCCTAAACCCTTAACCCTAAACTCTAAACGTTAAACACTAAACCCTAAACACTAAACTATAAACCATAACCGTAAATACTAAACCCTAAACCCTAAACACTAAATCTTGAACTTTAAAACCTAAATCCAAAATCCTCAACCCTATACTCTAAATCCTGAACACTAAACCCTAAACACAAAACTCTAAACCCTAAATCCTTAACACAAAACTCTAAACCCGAAACACTAAACTCTAAACCCTAAACCCTAAACCCTAACCCCTAAACATGTCCTAAACTCTAAACCCTAAACATTATATAATAAATCTTATACATTATACCCTAAATCCTAAACCCTAAACCCTAAATTCTAAACCCTAAACCTAAACTTTAAATATTAAACACTATACCCTAAATCCTAAACCCTAAAATCTAAATCCTGAACACTAAACCTTAAAAAGAAAACTATAAACCCTAAATCCTATACCATAGACACTAAACCCTAAAATCTAAACCCTAAACCCTAAACCCTAAACACTAAATCCTAAACTCCGATCCCTAAATCCTAAACCCTAAATCCTAAACTCTAAACCCTAAACCTAAAATCTAAATATTAAACACTAAACCGTAAAATATAAACCCTAAACCTTAATTCCTAAAATACAAATTCTAAACCCTAAACCCTAAACCCATTATCGATAACATCAAACACGTTATTGAGCAGCCCATGTAGTCTGACTGGGATATGGGGAAAACAATCTCACTTAAGTTGAAGAGGTGCGAGAAAGGGTGCATGTGGTATGGTCTCACCTCATCTTCACGCACTTCCGTAGGGTCGAGCCTATTTGTTCATAAGATTTCATTTGTATCATCAATCACACAATTGCATCGTGGAACATTGGTTTGCTCTTCATTCAATAACTCAATCACCCATAAGCTATCTTAGTTATTCAAATACTCAAATTGTTGGGTATATTATGTTTCTCCGTGACCCTTGGGGTGTTTTACGGATTTTTTCATGTTTTTAGTGCATTTCAGGTGTCATATGATGTCTTGAGATGAACTAAACCATAACGGCGAGTCTAGAACAACATAGAACGGTCGACATGGTCGGAAAACGTCACTGTTTTGTATTTTGAGATAACTCGGCGTTCGGATGTTCGATTGATGCAAGACCGGCGACGTTCAAAAGCTAGTTTGATTGACTACAACTTTTATTTTCATGTCCAAGAAACATTCTGACGAGATTCACCAGAAGGATGGGATTTCCATCTAACCCAACTCGTCCGCTTGGTCGGAAAACGTCGCGGTTTGGTATTTTTTACATAACTTATCACTTGAAAGTCCGATTAATACAAGACCGGCGGAGTTGGAAAGCTAGTTCAATTAGCTACAAATTTCATACCCTAAATCCTCAACACTAAATACTAAACTCAAAACCCTAAACACAAAACTCTACACCATAAACACGAAATCCTAAACTCCAATCCTTAAATTCTAAGCCCTACACCCTTAACCCTAAACCCTAAACCCTAAAACTTAAACTCTAAACCATAAATCGTAAACCCTAAACCCTAAACACTAAATCTTGAACTTTAAAACCTAAATCCAAAATCCTCAACCCTAAACTCTAAAACCTGAACACTAAACCCTAATAACAAAACTCTAAACCCTAAATCCTTAACACAAAACTCTGAACCCTAAACACTAAACACTAAACTCTAAACCCTAAACCCTAAACCCTAACCCCAAAACACTAAACCCTAAACTCTAAACCCTAAACATTATACACTAAATCCTAAACTCTATACCCTAAATCCTATACCCTAAACCCTAAATTCTAAACCCTAAACCTAAACTTTAAATATTAAACACTAAACCCTAAATCCTCAACCCTAAAATCTAAATCCTGAACACTAAACCTTAAAAAGAAAACTATAAACCCTAAACCCTAAACCATAGACACTAAACCCTAAAATCCAAACCCTAAACACTAAACACTAAATCCTAAACTCCAAACCCTAAATCCTAAACCCTTAATCCTAATTCTAAACCCTAAACTCTAAACCCTAAACCTAAAATCTAAATATTAAACACTAAACCGTAAAATATAAACCGTAAACCCTACTTCCTAAGATACAAATTCTAAACCTAAACCCTAAACACATTACCGATAACATCAAACTTGTTGTTGAGCAGCCCATGTAGTCTAACGAGGATATGGGGAAAACAATCTCACTTAAGTTGAAGAGGTGCGAGAAAGGGTGCATGTGGTATGGTCTCACCTCATCTTCACACACTTCGGTATAGTCGAGCCTATATGTTCATGTGATTTCATATGTATCATCAATCACACAATTGCATCTTGGAACATTGGTTTGCTCTTCATTCAATAACTCAATCACCCATAAGCTGTCTTAGTTATTCAGATACTCGAGTTGCTGGGTATATTATGTTTCTCCGTGACCCTTGGGGTGTTTTACATTTTTTTCATGTTTTTAGTGCATTTCAGGTGTCATATGACGTCTTGAGACGAACTAAACCATAACGGCGAGTCTAGAACGACATAGAACGGTCGACATGGTCGGAAAACATCACAGTTTCGTATTTTTGAGATAACTCGGCGTTTGGAAGTTCGATTGATGCAAGACCGGCGACGTTCAAAAGCTAGTTTTATTGACTACAACTTTTATTTTCATGTCCAAGAAACATTCCAACGAGATTCACCAGAAGGATGGGATATCTGTCTAACCCAACTCGTCCGCTTGGTCGGTAAACGTCGCGGTTTGGTATTGTTTACATAACATATCACTTGAAAGTCGGATTAATATAAGACCGGCGGAGTTGGAAAGCTAGTTCAATTAGTTACCAATTTCATAGTGATGTTGAGGCTAAAGTTTTGCGAGATTAACTAGACGGTTAGGATTTCCGTCTGACACAACTAGCATCATGGACACACCGTCCATCCAATCCTAAACCCTAAACTCAACCCGCCCAAATAATTAAACCTAAACTTATTTCAATAACCCCCCTCCAAATTCACGCCTCCTTCAGAATCGATTTCTCTCCAATTACTCCCTTTGTTCTTAATTCACACCCCTGTACACAGTCGCCGGGAATCCTTATAGCCGCAAACACTAAACTATAAAAACTAAAATCTGAACCCGAAACCCTAAACACAAAACTCAAAACCGTAAATACCAATCTCTACACCATAAACACGAAATCCAAAACTCCAATCCTTAAATTCTAAATCCTAAACCCTTAACCCTAAACTCTAAACGTTAAACACTAAACCCTAAACACTAAACTATAAACCATAACCGTAAATACTAAACCCTAAACCCTAAACACTAAATCTTGAACTTTAAAACCTAAATCCAAAATCCTCAACCCTATACTCTAAATCCTGAACACTAAACCCTAACACACAAAACTCTAAACCCTAAATCCTTAACACAAAACTCTAAACCCGAAACACTAAACTCTAAACCCTAAACCCTAAACCCTAACCCCTAAACATGTCCTAAACTCTAAACCCTAAACATTATATAATAAATCTTATACATTATACCCTAAATCCTAAACCCTAAACCCTAAATTCTAAACCCTAAACCTAAACTTTAAATATTAAACACTATACCCTAAATCCTAAACCCTAAAATCTAAATCCTGAACACTAAACCTTAAAAAGAAAACTATAAACCCTAAATCCTATACCATAGACACTAAACCCTAAAATCTAAACCCTAAACCCTAAACCCTAAACACTAAATCCTAAACTCCGATCCCTAAATCCTAAACCCTAAATCCTAAACTCTAAACCCTAAACCTAAAATCTAAATATTAAACACTAAACCGTAAAATATAAACCCTAAACCTTAATTCCTAAAATACAAATTCTAAACCCTAAACCCTAAACCCATTATCGATAACATCAAACACGTTATTGAGCGACCCATGTAGTCCGACCGGGATATGGGGAAAACAATCTCACTTAAGTTGAAGAGGTGCGAGAAAGGGTGCATGTGGTATGGTCTCACCTCATCTTCACGCACTTCCGTAGGGTCGAGCCTATTTGTTCATAAGATTTCATTTGTATCATCAATCACACAATTGCATCGTGGAACATTGGTTTGCTCTTCATTCAATAACTCAATCACCCATAAGCTATCTTAGTTATTCAAATACTCAAATTGTTGGGTATATTATGTTTCTCCGTGACCCTTGGGGTGTTTTACGGATTTTTTCATGTTTTTAGTGCATTTCAGGTGTCATATGATGTCTTGAGATGAACTAAACCATAACGGCGAGTCTAGAACAACATAGAACGGTCGACATGGTCGGAAAACGTCACTGGTTTGTATTTTGAGATAACTCGGCGTTCGGATGTTCGATTGATGCAAGACCGGCGACGTTCAAAAGCTAGTTTGATTGACTACAACTTTTATTTTCATGTCCAAGAAACATTCTGACGAGATTCACCAGAAGGATGGGATTTCCATCTAACCCAACTCGTCCGCTTGGTCGGAAAACGTCGCGGTTTGGTATTTTTTACATAACTTATCACTTGAAAGTCCGATTAATACAAGACCGGCGGAGTTGGAAAGCTAGTTCAATTAGCTACAAATTTCATAGTCATGTCGAGGCCAAAGTTTTGCGAGATTAACCAGACGGTTAGGATTTCCGTCTGACACAACTAGCCTCATGGACACACCGTCCAACCGATCCTCAACCCTAAACTCACCCCGCCCAAATAATTAAACCTAAACTCATTTCAACAAACCCCCTCAAAATTCACGTCTCCTTCAGAATCGATTTCTCTCCAATTACTCCCTTAGTTCTTAATTCACTCCCCTGTACACAGTCGGGGAATCCTTATGGCCGCTAACACTAAACCGTAAACACTGAACTATAATAGTTTCCCACTCTCCCTTCATCTGGTAGATTACTAGCGCTGAATCACCATATACCTTCAAATTCTTAATGCCCATTTCCAGTGCAACTCGGATTCTGAAATCGCATGCTTCGTACTCCGCTATGTTGTTGGTCCAGTCAAAGCAAATTTTGGCAGTGATAGGACATACCTTTCCTTCGGGAGAGACAAACATGACCCCGACGCCCTACCCCAATGAGTTTGAGGCCCCGTCGAACTTCATCACCCATGTTGTTTGGATCAAGTCCCCCTCCGATTTATTGGTATTCATTATACTTCCATCCGGAAAGTCCATCGACATCGGACCCGGGTCCGAGATCGCATGCTCTGCCGAATGATCCACCACTACACTCCCTTTAATGGCCTTCCTCGGGGTATAAACGATGTCGTACTCTGCTAGCAGCACTTGCCATCGGGCTATCCGCCCAGAGAGGGCTGGCTTTTTGAAGACATACTTGATAGGGTCCATTTTGGATATAAGAAGTGTCGTGTGATATAACATGTACTGTCTCAGCCTCTAGGCTACCCATGCAAGCCCTCCGCAAGTTTTCTCGAGCGATGTATATCGAGATTCGTAGCTAGTGAATTTCTTGCTGGCGTAGTATATGGTGTGCTCTTTCCTTCCCGATTCATCATGTTGAGCCAACATTGCGCCTAATGACTTTTCAAATACCGTCAAGTACAATATTAGCGGCCTTCCCGAAGATGATGGCCCCAGCACCGGAGGATTTAATAAACACCCTTTGACTTTTTGAAAGGCTCGATCACAACTTTAATCCCATTCGACAGGCTGGTTCTTCTTTAGAAGCTTGAAAATGGGTTCACAGGTCGGTGTCAAATGCGATATGAACCGACTAATGTAATTCAAGCGTCCCAAGAATCCCCACACCTCTTTTGTGTTTGGGGAGGAGGCATGTCAACTATTTCCTTCACTTTGTCAGGGTCTACTTCAATCCCCTTTCGGCTAACCACGAAACCGAGCAGCTTCCCCGAGATGACTCCGAACGTACCCTAAACAATTTTTGTAGCACGGGTCGTCTTCCTTTTTTCACTTTGCTATAATGTCATCCACATATACCTCTATTTCTTTATGTGTCATGTCATGGAATAGTGTGACCATGGCCCGCTGGTAGGTTTCCCCAGTGTTCTTCAGCCCAAAAGACATGACTTTATAGCAAAAGGTTCCCCACAGAGTGATGAAGGTGGTCTTCTCCCGATCCTCCAGAAACATCCTGATCTGGTTATATCTTGAGAAACCGTCCATGAAAGAAAACATATGGTGATTGGCGGTATTATCAACAAGAACATCTATATGAGGCAATGGAAAATTGTCCTTCGGGCTTGCCCTGTTTAATTCTCTGTAGTCTACACACATTCTCACTTTCCCATTCTTCTTAGGCAAGGGGACTATATTAGAGACCCAACCGGTGTATTGTGCTACCTGCAAGAACCCGGCTTCGTATTGCTTTTGTACTTCTTCCTTGATTTTGAGTATCCATTTCGGTTTCATCCGTCGTAACTTTTGCTTTACTGGCTTGCACTCCTCCCTTATTGGCAAGTGATGTGTTACTATTTTTTCATCGAGGCCTGGCATATCCTGATAAGACCATGCGAAACATCTTGAAAGTTATGGAGTAGTTCGACAAGCCTATCCTTTTCTGCTCGGTCTAAACTATCCCCTACCTTGACCTCTCGTCGATCCTCCTCTGTTCCCAAATGCACTATCTCTACTGACTCGTAGAATGGTTTAAGGGATCGGTCCTCTTGTTTTACCACCCAATCTGTCTCTAGGTCAGAACCATCACTTCCTTCCTCGATTTTCATCTCATAAACTGGGTGGTCAAAGTCAACTTTAGTATTTCGAAACCCTTCATTGTTTTCAAACACATCTGCAACCCTGTCACGCGTGGGAAAAATAGAAAAGGAAAAAGAAGAAAAACGGAAGTGAATAATATGGACGATGCACGGATCAATACTTATGAAAAACATGCTTTATTAAACTCGGGAAAATGCGATACAAGCATCCAGGATCACTCAAAAAGACGCTTGGAGGTCCTCCCCTCCTTTATTTAGTAGTCATTATATAGAGTTATTACATTTGTGGTGGTGAAGGTAACTCCAGAGACACCCAGTTGCTCAGTTCTTCCTCCGGACAGAGCTGGCGCACCCATTCTATTCCGGCCGTAATTCCCGTACCCAGCATACTGATGGAGAGTTCTGCAAAATCCGACAGTAACCCTTCGGTGCTCCGATCAGTGCAGTTTTTCCTCACATTTATCCTTCCAGCGCTCCTGAATGTGCTTGTGATGTGAGGTATGAAGGTAATTCCTTCATCATCTTCTCTCCCACTTAACCTGGAAATTCTCGTCCTTTTTCATTCCCCTTGGATCCTCCTCATATCATCACTCTTTAGAATGCATCCCAATCCCGCATGGTTCTTGTCTTCCTTGACCTGGATGGGTTCTTTCAGCACCTCCTGCCATTCTGAGTAGTGGAGGTCCTTAATCATGCATTTTGCTGATGTAGGAGTCGCTTGGGAGATGTGGGCCTTGTGAGCTGCACTACACCCTACATATGCGATGTCCTCTATTTCGAAAGTCTGGAATGTGCTTTCCAAGGCTTCCTCCACAACCTCAATGTAGGGTGCGTTCGAAGCTCTAGTTACCAGCGCATCCTCCTCTCCGAACACTTCAATGAGCTTCCCATCAATTGCAAACTTCAGTTTCTGGTGTAAGGATGACGTCACTACTCCCGCTGTGTGGAGCCACGGGCGCCCCAGCAACAGGCTATATGTAGGATTTATGTCCATTACGTGGAAATCCACTTGGAAGACCTTAGGTCCTACCTGAATGGATAGCGAGATTTCCCCTATGACTTTGCGCTTTGTGCCATCAAAAGCCCTAACGACTGTGAAACTTGGCTTAAGGTTAGAGTCATCAATTGGCAGCTTGTTTAAGGTGGATTTAGGCATAACATTCAGTGATGAACCGTTGTCAACCAGGCATCGGGCTATCATGAAATCCTTACACTTTACAGAGATGTGCAGTGCCTTAGTGTGACCCATTCCTTCAGAAGGTATCTCGTCTTCATCGAAAGTGATTTTCCCGTTTGCTAAAACCGCTCGACTATCCCATCGAAGCGCTCTCCGAGACATCGTGGCGGACGTGCGCTTGGTTTAACACTTTTATGAGGGCTCGTCGATGGGGCTCGAGGTTAATATCGGGGACGGGAGTGAAATCCTCGCCGGGGTGTGGTTAAGCTGCTCTACTACTTTGAACTCGCTATGCCTTACAAGCTTCAAGAACTTGCATGCATCTTCATGACTAACTTTTGGTTCATAATCCTCATCTTCTTTCCTCCCCTCGCATTCATCCAAAGGAGGAACACTATCTGGTCCAGCGACTTCAGAATACACTCTTTTTCCTTTTTTTGTTTCTGCCCTTCTAACCCTTTCAGTCTCGTCTAGGTCATCAGGCATGCCATAGTGTCTTCCGCTCCTTGTGATCTAAATTAAACCGGTTATGTTTGTTATAGCCAGAGAGTTAACATCGTTGTCATTTTCATCTTTACACGCATACTCCCACGGGACGGCCTTGGAGCTTTTATACTCGAAAGGTCTAGGGACCCTTATAACCAATGGTTTCACTTCTAAAGACGGTGGTGGCGATTTAGCGGAGGCCTGATAACGAATCACAAGTTTAGGGAAGTCAAATTCTAGACTTTCTGGCGACGCCATGCAAATGTCAGCCGCTCCTTTGACCTCTGTGTAGAAAATGACCAGTTTGGAATCCATGAGCGCCTGCAAATTCTCTTTGAAAGCCTCATAATCATCCATAGTATGGTTGGAATCTCCGCCATGGTATAGACATTTTTCACCTAGCATTGCAGAAATGTTTCGCCCATCAGCGGTCCTTAGGTAACCACCGTCTATAAGCAGCTTGCATACAAACTTCAATGGCGTTTTAATTTCAGCAATACTCAGCTTCTCTCGATAAAATTCTTCTTTTCCGACCGTAGCAACATTGTGCCCCCCCGTGGTTAAGGAGCAGATTCTTATTGACATCGGGGCGGTTGGGCTGGCCTTCGAATTTCAACCACCCTGCCCTCACTAACTGTTGCACTTTATATTTCAAGCTCCTGCAGTTTTCGATTACATGTCGGGTGCCCCGGCATGATACTCGCACCGAACTTCGGGTCGTACCGGCTGGGGTACGGTGGTTGCAACGGTTTGAGCGGGGCCGGAACAATTTGCTTACTTTTCAGTAACTGAGGGAAGAGCTCGGTATACGAGATTGGGATGGGGTCGAGCGGTTTTGGCACCCTGTAATTGGTAGGACTGCTCTGCCCATAAGTTCCAACCTGTTGGCCTCCATGGTATGCCCTGGGTTGATTCCCCTGATATCCTCCTGGTTGAATAGCAGTATTGGGCGCTGTCCTTTGCTAAGGTGCTAACGGTTGATTGTGGGTCACTGGCAGGGCCGCAGCTATATACGGCGATGCCTGAGTACCTGTGGGTGGTCGAACCCATCCTCCAATCCTTGGAGTTTCACCTCGTGTGGCATTGACTTCTTCCCTTTTACGCGTGGTATTATGCTTTTTAAGTGGATCATGACCATCCACTCTGCCATGCTTAATCCCCTTTTCAATTCTTTCTCCGATTAGCAACATGTCGGAGAAGTTTGTCGTGATTAGCCCTAGCATGTTATTGTAGAAGGGGGGCTTAAGAGTCTCAAAGAATATTGAGACTAGCTCCTTCTCCGACATAGGCGGCTGCACTTCGGCGGCCTTTTCACGCCACCTGTGGGCATATTCGTGGAATGATTCTTTCCCTTTCTTCTCCATATTCCGCAAGTCTTCCCTATCTGGGGCCAGATCCTGATTATGCTTATAATGTCTCATGAAAGCATCAACGAGATCCTGCCACTTTCCGACTCTTGTTCTTTCAAGTTGCATGTACCACCTCAAAGCTGGGCCTCCCAAGCTATTCTGGAAGCAATGCATCATCAGCTTATCATCATATGCATGGTTTGCCATTTTGTTGCAGTATATTACCAGATGACTTCTCAGACAGGTGGTGCCGTCATACTTTTCAAAGTCTGGCATCTTAAACTTGTGGGGCATCACAACATCCGGCACGAGGCATAATTGTGATGCACTGAGGGTGCCATAAGAATCAACACCCTCTATAGCCCACAATCTCTCTTCCAAGCACTCACGCTATTCTTTGAACGGCGTATCTTCGTGAAAATCAGAATGTTTCACGTACTCAAACTTAGTGTGAAGACCGTCCGCACTACCTTCTCCGGTTTCCCTTTCAGTCTTCTCTTGTTCATTACCGATTACAACGACTTTCCTTTCTGAATGTCCTTCATTACTTGGTCCCATAAGAGGAACTCCCGAATCGACCTTTTGGTCTTCATGCTCCCTAATCTTCTTTTTGTCAGCCATCAACCGTACGAGCAACTTCATCTACTCTTTCATTTCATCAAACCCAGCTAGTCATCCTTTTATCTCGTCCATCTCCTTTTGGAGATTTTCCAACGTCTGTTCTGTCATGATCCTAGCTTTAAGGCGAGTCCAATACTGGTGTGTCGGGACTGCCGTCTGTTGGTGAGCAATGACGAAGGATTTCCCTGGTGAACAAGCAGTACCATTTTCTTTATTCTCCTTTTTTTGTAAAAGAAAACAAGCTTTGCTCATGATGCATGATGGGTATGAATTTTGAAATCATGTATGGATGCAGGGATGGCATCATCAACAAATAATAACTGCTTTATAAACAGGATCATTGTTAGTAGTACAACACACTCATAATACTCGACATACCACACTCATACTGGTATGGTACTAGGACCCATGGTGCTTATTATTACACCACTTTTTACAAGCCAAACCACGACACAGATCGTTTATTTATTACACAAAAAAAGGTACAAACTACAGTTCTGAAATTTTAACTCCAGTTCCTGACATGTTTCCGTAAGAAGCTAATTCTTCGTAGAGGTGATTTAAGAAGGTTGCCATCTCACCGCCCTCTTCTCCCATGGCTTCCATCATCCCCATGTAGTATTCGACGTCTGCTGCCAAATAGCGCGCCCTTTTTTCGATGATCTTCTTCATCCTTCCCATAGCCTGCACTACTGTGTGTGTATCACTATCATCGGCCCTTCGCTCATGTACCTCTCTTTCCAGTGCACTGTTTCGTTCCTCATACTCTCTAACATTTTCCTGAAGCATCCCGACCTGCGCTCCTAATCGGTGAATCTCATCCCTCTGGCTTTCAACGGCTCCCGTATGCTTTGGGCCGTCCTTCTCTAATTTCTTGATTATCCTATTCATATCTCGATTATCCGCTTCTGCCAAACTTAGTTGTCCCTCCTTAGCTTTCAACTGTCCCCTTAGCTTATGACTCTCAATTTGCAGGTCTTCAAACTTTCCCTTTAGCTCGTCATACTCCTCTATACTGACTCCGACATCTCGAGAACTAGACGCAGCCATTCTCCTCTTACCCCCTTTCCTTGGGCATAAAAAGAGAAATGACTGACACATGTTTACTATACAACCAAATTTTTTTTGGTCTTCTTCCATTGCAAGGAGCACCAAGGAAAGGATTTGGGAATCGCCTTCAAATTGCACGCTCGTATAACGGAAATCGATAAGCCATCTTATTGTGTCCAGCAGAGCTGCAGCTTCACCATCCTCGACGTCGATAATCCCCATCTGTATGATGGTCTGAGAATTCAGAAATTTTCTGGTATGGTCCCGGACACACATCCCAACGCCTATATGCCATTGTGGTTTGAATATTGTCACGTCCATATTGTATTTACGAGTGCCTTCATTCAGGGGATGCCAATCTGCACACTAGAAAGGTTTGGGTGTAGGTTGTAATGGTGTATCGTTAGCTCTCCATTTTTGCCAATTTGTTAATTCCTGTAATCCATCATGAAGCACTATTGAGCTAAGTCGTTGGATATTCAACCACACCCGATTATTTTATTCCCGCCAGATTGCCCACATGCAGGCATACCATTTCCACGAGCTTGACCGTTGGGAACATTCCACTTACCCCAAACCCAGACATGTAGTTCGTTATGTTTATGCGCTTCACCCATGAAATTGGGTAAGAGACCCGCTTCATGCCAAAGACTCCGTACCCAACTACAGTGGATGAACAAATGTCGTCTCTCCTCATAACCTTAATCACAAATACCACAATTACCAGGTAGGTTCACTCCCTTTCTCCTGATACTACCCCAAGTAGGTATAACATCATATAAAATTCTCCAAACAAGGTGCACCATCTCTGGAGGAGCGGCGGTAATCCAAAGAGATCGCCATTTGCCCTATGGATAGTATCCTTTACGGTCGACTTCACATCCCATGTCGATCGAACTCTATAGTGTCCGGTTTTGCTAAAAGGTCAAACTCGTTTGTCAACACATGTAACCATGAATGTAGGAATTGTGAGAATGAGTTCCCATCTTGTTGGTTAAAGAGCTGCTCAATCACATGCGAGTTCCATTCATGTACGGCTGACAGAAGATGGTCACGATCTGTAAATTGCCTAAGATGAGCTAGAGCAGGGGTATCTATGTGTCGGTTGTGTGGATCTTTTAACCAAGGGTCGGTCTGAACCTTAACCTGAGACCCGTCACCTACTTTCCACCGATAACACCTACATAATAGAGGTTGATCTTGTAGAACACTACAACAAACAAAGCTTGGGTTATGTCCCAAATGAGCCTCCAAGAATTACCCAGTTTTGTAATATTTTGCGCGGTAAATGCGTGCAACCAACGTCTCCTGTGGAGATAGTAATTGCCAAGCTTTCTTCCCTGAAAATGGCAAGGTTAAAACCTTAGAGATCATGGAAACCCATGCCCCCTTACTCTTTGCGGACCGTTATTCATTGCCATTTCATTTATGATATACCTTGATCTATCATCCGTTGTGTCCCTCACCAAAATGAATTCATCATTCGCTCTAATTCTTCTATGAGTGTATTAGGAAGTAGGAAAACACTCATGCTTTACGTTGGAAAGGCTTGTACAACTGCCTTGATGAGCACTTTTGTACAGATTTTCTTACCATCCAAGTTTAGATACGTTTCCACACCATCTCTTATATGTCTTTAAAATTTTGGTTGTGGTACGCCCCATTAGCGCTAGAACACCCATGTACCTCTCCGTATCAAATTTTGACCATACTCCTAAAATATCAGAGATCTCCTGGCCAAGACCCTAATTCGGCCCCTTATAGAAGAGCACACCCGATTTGTCAAAGTTAAGTAACTGACCGAAGGCTGTGGCTTATTGTGCCAAGATCGCTTTCGTAACACAAACCTCGATCGCGAGACCTCGAAAGAAGAAAATTGAATCATCTGCAAAGATTAAATTTGATACCTCCGGTGACCATGTAGCCGGCCTCCCTAATTAGTAGTGTGGATCATCGCAGAAAGACCATTCGTACACAAAAAAAATGGAATGCAGATAAAGGACAACCTTAACAGAGTCCACGATGGGGTTAAATTTCTCCAAAACTCTGGTTATTTAACACACAGTGACATCCATCTTACGGATAAAGCCGAGAAACCCATTTTAGTGAGCATCGCGTCAATATATGCCCATTCTACTCTATTGTAGGCCTTGTATATATCAACCTTAAGAGACACATTTCCAACTATAGTAGGTGCCTTTGTGGTCATACTGTGTAAGGATATTGTCTATAATTGACCAACCTTTCACAAATGCGGATTGCTCCTCTCTGATCAACGATGGCACTACTCGTCTAAGACGATTAGCCAATACCTTGGCAATTATCCAGTAATGAACACTGCATAAGAATATGGGTCGAAGTTCTTGCATGCGGTATGGTTTCGACAGTTTGGGAAGTAAGATAATATTTGTAGCCTGCGTCTCAGTAGGTATGAGGTCTGAGGATAACATGTCATTGTATTATTTTACAACCTTTGGGCCAATCTTATCCCAGAGTTTCTGGTAGAATGTCGGGGTTGAATCCATACGGCCCATACCTTTGTTAGTCCCATCGAGAAGATCGCTTGTCTGTATTCCACCTTAGTAAAAGCAGTGACCAAGGTCACATTTTGTTGTCTGGTAACCGGTCGAGCAATACACATATCACATGCTCTAGCTCACATCCATGGGAGTTAAATAGATCATCAAAATATCGTTTTGCGATTTCACCCATTCCATCTGCAGTTTCGACCAGCACCCCATTGGTGTCCTGTAACCCACCTAGAGCTTTGTGTCGATGACAACTAGAGTGATAGAATGAAAATATCTCGTGTTACTATCACCCTCCTTGGCCTAGTTTTGTTTGGCTATTGATTCCAGAAGGTGCGATCATCATGCACTATCTCATGAAACTCACTACGGCCTTTTGCAATTATCTCGCTGGGCGGGGTAGGGTTGCGTGTATGAATCTCGTTAAATTCAGCATGTTTGGCACAGATATGTGGCCTGAATTGCAGTTGTTCTGATTTCGCCCAGTCTCGTAATGTTAAAGCACACTCCTGTAAGCGAAATTCTACTACCGCATATGGATGAGCATTCCAAGCGTTTTACACACAAGCTCTCATAACTTGCTTCTTCCTCCAAACGTTTTCAAACTGGAATTGGTATTTATTTGGTAGGATCGGACCCATGTCTGCGATGAGAACCCATGGTTAGTGGTCCGCTTGAGGTGCAATCATATTGTGTAATTCTACTCTTGTGAACAAATTGGTAAAAAATTCTGTAGCTGAAGCACGATCTAACTTTTTCTCCACCTCTAACGATTCTCCCATCGATCGACTCCATGTAAATTAATAACACTTTAAAGGTATATCGTGTAAATTTCATTCCTCCACAACAACTGTAAAACCAATTATTAGTTATGGGTGTGTGGATGTATTCCCCGTTTTCAAAGGCATGGAGTAGATCGTTGAAGTCTCCAATGCATAGCCACAGTTTTGACGGCTATCCTGTTCCCAGCGTTCGTAGTAGGTCCTAAGAGGCATGTCTTTAATGGCGTTCAAGGAGGCAGTAAAATCCCGCGAGACGATATCTCCTACCACCGCCTTCATCGACATGCATAGTGCCTCTTACCGCCATAAAATCGCCATATCACCGCTATGGCCAATTTCCTTGACCATAAAACAACCAGCAAACTGAATTGCTACACGCACATCTTTGTCTCCACCAAACACCCAATCATCGTCTACCTTAGCCATGCAAATTATCGACTCCCACAATACCACCCTCTACATGGACTTCATTGCCACTATATGAAGCCCCTAGCCCCGCCAACTACATCCACCACCATCACCACCCCCATCACGGACACTTTTGAACAACAAGTTGCCGCCCTTAGTATGGATGAACCACCACCGCCGGAGATGGCTCTCGCCAAATTGATCAAATAACCACCAATTTGCGAGTATCACCTCTGTTTGGTAGGCTCTTTCCTCACCAAGAAGGAGGTGAACCTCAATGACGTTCGCCGCACGATACCGGACATCTGGAAACCAGGCCAAGAGGTTGAGATCGATGCATTGGAATAAGGGTTCTTCCTCTTCCAATTCAATCACTACATCGACGTAGCCCATCTTATTGATGATTGACCTTGAAGCGTGGATGGCATGATGTTGCTCACACACGAGCTCCGTCTCGGTGAGATTCCTCAAAAAGTCCCACTCGAAACGATAAGGTTTTGGGTTTAGATCCACAAACATCCTTTTGGCTACTTCTCCGAGACTGTCGGCAAGGCTATGTCAAACTATATTGGGCTCTACATGGATTATGATGAGAAGAACAAGACCTACTATCCTGAAGCATACATGCGCATCCGATTTTTCATAGATGTTCGAAGCCCTTTCAAGAAGGAGCATGGCTTACCTTGCATGGAAAATGTGAGATAACTTGTCAATTCAGGTATGAAAGGATCCAAAATTTTCTGTCATATTTGCAGAATAATGGGCCATATGGAGACAAATGGGAGCTCCAATTCCGCTACCCAGCAAAATATATGGTTTAACGATGGGACGATTTCATTAGGGCAGAATCTTGTTGGGAAGCTAAGGCAAGGGCTGCGAATCCCTGGCTAATTGTTCGGGAAGACGTGACCCTAACAGGAAGAGGACTCCATAATTGTGGTCGGGGAGGTATAATGAATGGGTAGAGCGAACCCCCCGCTAAATGTACAAGAGCTCGCCATATGTATGGGAGCATACCATTAGGACAAAGATAAGAAGATTGTACTTCCAGCCCTGGAAGACCTTCAGCAGGACAATCTATCTACACATCGATGAAAGGAAGAGGCGTAGGAAAGAAGCAGCACTGGACGGCCCGATGGATGCAGATTCCTCCGGTGGCTGAAAACCAACAGAATCACCAAAGAAACCAGGGGAGGAGCAACCCGAGACTAGTTCGACTAAGCTACAGCTCAGATTCGGGCCCACCGGCTGATCCAAGGACCTCAAGACTACTAAGATCCTAGCCTCTCTTAGTGGGATTAATAAAGATGTCACATCCAAGTTCGCTATGTTTTTGTTTGTTCTTTTAATAATTTTCATTAGAACTCGGTTTGATTTCAGTTTGTTTCTTTCTTGTTTTTGGTTTAATTTTCAGTTAGAACTCTAGTTAATAGGTTTTGTTCGGTTGTTCTTGCTCGGGCAGTCATCCGGGATGTAGCGGTCGTACGTGGTTCAGTTTATTTGCAGAACGGTCTTCCCCATGCAAATCCACATCAGGTGGAATTGCCTTCAGATAGTTGACGATAATCTTTCATTGTAATAACGGCCTCGACTAAGCTTTAGTAATGAAAATTCAATGATGGTGCGCTTTGATCGAAGAAAAAACACTTTACATAGGGCACTTTTAACGTTTTTTATTCATCCATTTTTTGTCCCGCCAATTATATCTCACATCTCTCATCTTCAACTTCTCCTAATTATTTTTATTATTTTATAATTTTAAATTATTTTCTCACATTTTTCTTTTCCCCTTAAATTTATTTTCCTTTCATAACTTTTTATATATTACTTGACACGTGTTGCTATCTTCACAAATGTTGTTCGTTAATAAGTTCTGGAATTCAATAACATTAGTTTTGATAATTTTAGTTTTTTTATCAAAATAATATTCACCCAACATTGAAAATTATGGAAATCATAATCAAACCGTTAAACAAAACTTGCAAATACACTATGCAATAAAAGTTCCCAGCTATATTCAATCATATTGTTCACTAACAATGTAGACAAGTTTAATATGTAGTTTAATCGTTATAAAATATATAAGAACACCTAAGAGAAATGTAATTATTATTCAAATGTGCAATAATGATCCTAAAACGGTTCAATTAATGTCCACATTATTTTGATAAATTTAAAATCCACAATACCTTAAAATGTTATGAAAACATTTAATCATATAGTCCATTGACATTGTTAACACCTAATACATGATTCGTAAAAAATTTTGACCAATTATATATGCAATTAAAAATATCTTAAATCAGTTTAATATATAATTGGACTGACATACTAAATGATTAGCTTAAATTTTGATAAATATGAAGAAAGAATAAAATCTCCAAACTTTATAATAGGCAAAGTAATGAGATTTGTGAATCCTTTTGAGCGAAAATTCGAGAGGAAACCAAAAAAAATTTCTCTCTCGCGGTTAGGGCTTCCACTCACCCTTGATTAGGGTTTCTTGCTTCTTCTCCTCTATGAGAACCAAATCACTCCTGACAATGCCACCAACCGACACGTCGACCGACAGCAGCAAAGGGTCGGTAGTACCGCCAGGTACACATCGAAGCCGAAGAAGACGACGATGGAACATAAATAGGCAAAATCGGCACGAAACCAACTGGAGACCCAAACTGGGGTTGATGCGGATACCCCTCAATCGGATCCGATGGCCCTCAAAATCTGAAACCTGTCTCTCGTTGAGAGCGATGATGAAGAATCATCGCTTAAGGAGCTAATTAAGGCGCCGCCGATGAACACGTACCCGCTTTGTGTGGTTGGAACAATCATTGGCTACAAGATCATTAATTTTAATGCTATGCAACGTACCATGGCGATTAGTTGGAAACCAAGAAAAGTGATGGAAGTCGAAGACCTGAAAGGAGGAAGGTATCTATTTCGATTTCAGCACAAGCTGGACTTGAAACATATATTAGCTGTAACACCATGGCACTACAACGGAAATGCCATGATACTGCATGAGTTACAAGCCAGTGAGGACCCCACAACAATCGAGCTGAGGTAGGATCCATACTGGATACGGATTCAAGATCTACCAACTGGCTACTTCTCGAGGACGGTAAGAAAATTTCTCGGTGACTTTGTAGGAAAATTCATCGACTATGGCGCGAAAAACAACAACATTGCGATGACGAGATCTTATATGCGTATTCGCGTCGAACTGGATGTCCAACGACCTTTAAGAAGGGAGAAGAAAGTAGGACTCCATGACGACATAAGTGTAACCTGCAAATACCGATATGAACGACTCCAAATTTTTTGCTATATCTGCGACATAATGGGACATTCAGATAAATTCTGTGATGTGCTGTTTCATGTACTAGCTGACCAAATTGTCCGCAAATGTGGAGATTTCTTAATGGTGAAAGATGTTTCGGAGCAGGAAAGAGTGGCAGCTAAATGGCTTCGAGATTCGTCTAAGGTTTCGATGGACTCTTCACAGGTCAACATGGGGGTTCTTCTTAACATTCAAACCATTGAAATCACTCACCAAGTAGTAAAGGAAACACTAATATGATATTGGAGATGGTGGACAACGTTGATGAGGCACTAGTCGATCAAAGGAGGCTCTGAGACAAGGATGATGATATGGTTGATGTTACCGATGATAGGAAGCGACATCGAGAAGAATCTGAAGCGGGAGAGAAATTTCTTAGGGAGGATGACCATCGAAACCCAACCAAGGTTTTGAACTACAGGCGAGTGGCCTCGGGGCCATTCTCCCACCGATGTAGACGCAAGCCAGGAGCGAGGAGTCCGGCTGCTTTGTCGCTGGGAGCCTCAAAGGCCGGCTACCTACCCAAGTCTTAGTTCTATTTTCGAATTATGGTGCATTGGTTTCTTTCTATTTGAGTCCTTTCTATTTGTTTCATTTTTGAGTTATGTGTAGGGTAGGTACTCTTGTTTTTGCACTTTAGGTCCGAGAATTGGAATATAGGAAATTGAGGACGCCAAACACAATAGTCATTTAATTACTTGTTTCTCTCTTGCCAATCATATTTGGGAAGCACCTCCAAATACCTTTGTCTATTAATGACTTTTGAATCTTGTTAATAAAATTCTTTCGCTATTAATGTAAAAACAAATAATATGTCAAGTAATTTATTTAGGTAACATCTGTGTAAACTTAACTTACAAATTCCCAAATCCATATTTACTAAGTCTGCAACCTGCCTGGTTGAGCAGCAACGGGGAAGGAGGAAAAGCAGCGTCGATGTTGCCGAGCTAGAGCGAGGATCCAGAGAAGCCTACGGGCTCTGACGGCTAACCGCCTGAGATACCGCAACGGAAAAAGAAGGTCGTTCCAGATTGCAGTTCAATGGGAGTCAAGAGATCTGGTGGGCACATATAGCTAGGATTCGCAGATCTAAAAATTTGAATTTTCATATCTTCCTTCTCAGTGATCATTAGATCAACAATGGTGACAAGCTTTCTGCACTTCCATCCCCAAGGACCAACGGGACGCTGCCTTTGTATTCAATCTATAGTGGCCTTGTCTATGATACTGGAATTTACCTTCCAATGTAGGGGCCTGGGTGCCCCGTTATAGGAGCCGAATCTCTGCAGTCGTAGCTTTGTGCTTCGTTAACACTTTGAATTGGTTTGTGATTTATAAAGTCAGGGCCTTGATGTCCCGTTATAGAAACCGAGTCTCCACAGTGGTAGCCTTATGCTTCGTCAATAAGTTGAATCCCTTCGTGATTTACCAAATTGGGGCATTGGTGCCCAAATATAAGAGCCGAATGAACCATTTGGTGAACTACAATGCATAAAATTGGTTTAATTTATTTTCAAACACTATATATGATCACTGGTTCTCTTATGTTCTTATTTTATAAAATGTTAGTTGTACCTTACTCATATGATCTCTTCAAAACGTAATGGAAAATGAAACTTATCTTTCAAATAACATCTTTCGGACAAGCTAACATCTTACGTACGTCCAAAGTGAAGGATCCTTCAAGAAACATAACAAGTTGAATCTTTGTTGTTGTAATGTTTATATTCTGGGAGGTCCTTCACTTTGATAATGCTTCTACATACTTCTGGTTGTAATTGACCGGTAACCATAGCTCTGCTACGTGACTAGCAAGCTTATCGGAGGAACGGAGAATTTAAATTTCCCGATACTGTTTCCGACCATCATTAAAGCCAACTTCAATGGGTTGATCGCTTTGAAAAAGTAATTTTTTTTCGTTATTACGTCCTCTCAATTAAAAATTATTCATAACGGTTAATTTAATAGAATGCTAATCCATAATATACTCAGAATTGCAATATTTTATTTTTTATTCTATTTTGTTCTCTTAAAAATTAAAATCAACCCCGTTTATGGTGGTGCATAGCTGTTACCCTAACAAATAGTTTTGGGGGGTGGGGTGGGGGGTGGGGGTGTTTCAATCCCCTTAATTAAGATTTGTTTACTTACAATTATTGTCCCGGTTGAATAATTTTATACCCATATTGGTTTCAAGAGGAGAAA
Organism: Linum usitatissimum; assembly: GCA_030674075.2. NCBI lineage: Eukaryota > Viridiplantae > Streptophyta > Magnoliopsida > Malpighiales > Linaceae > Linum > Linum usitatissimum. The sequence continues at coordinate 1,039,808 of JAUJYP020000131.1, read as the reverse complement.
TTTTTTTCTTCTGTTATCGATTACTCTTTTGATTGGGTTTTTTATTTAAATTTCATTCATCTCGTTTAATTTTAAATGGTTTTCAAATATTCTTGACGATAAATCGGATATAGGGTGAATACCCTTTTTTTGTTACTCGCTAATATTGTTTGTAGGTTTTACCCTTCCAACCCATCAGCTTGGTAGGTATAAATTTTATACCAAACCCATTTTATGATAGGCTTGGACAAACCCTGACAATCGATAAAGCTCAGCAAAAATCAAGAACACATATTTGAATCATTGTCCAGTAAATTTGAATCCAAAACATTTTTATAAAAACCAAGAACATGAACTAAGAACAACCCAAAAATATAAACCATTACCTAGCAAATCTGAATCCAACACTAAAAACAGCAACCTAAAAACTAGAAAAGTAACCCAAAACATAAAAAAAATGAACTCAGATACACACAATTCAAAAACATAAAATGGAAATAAAAAACTTCCAACATAAATCCCAAAATCATGTATCTCAAAAAAATAGAAATATAAAAGTTCAAACTGTAGACTGTTGTAAACTTTTGTCTTTCGGTTTTTTTTTTCAAGTTATCAAGCATCAGATCCACAGGGTAGAATCAGATCCATAGTCATCAAGCATCAAATCTATAGTCATCAAGCATTGGTTCCATAGTCATCAAGCATCGATCAGGGGTAGAAATTCGATAAGTTGATTTGTTTGGATTGAGCAATTATCGGTAACCGGAGGATTGATTGTAGGTAAATTATGATGATATTGATGATGGATTTGGAGATTATCAAAAGGAAATAGGTTAGAATCAAGGAAAAATCGTAGGAATTGAAGGGTTAGTGTTGTTAGATCGAGAGGGTTTTGGCAAATTTGGGAGAAAAAATTGAGAAGGTGGAATTTTGAAGGACTGAAAGTGGTGGCCTGCGGAAACCCTAATCCTAAACTAAACCTTTTATACTTATAGAAAACTAAGTTGTTTTATTAACGGATCTGATATGGGTCCGATACCTCAATATTTGTGACCGCCTGTCACTCAATTCTCGCAGGCCACGGGTATACCCAAAACCGGATCACACCCGTAAATCTTCGACAGCCAACCTGTCTTCCCGGACGAACCCCAATGGGTATCCGAAACCGGTGGGCACATTGCCAAAGCTATATCCAATTAGAATTTAATCCTTAATTTTGTTAGCTTATATATTTATTCTTTTCCCTTTATTAGAATTCAATACTATAATAATTGGGTTAATTTTAAGGAACCTCATATGTAATTTTTCATCATTTACTTCTATTATTATCTTGATCATCTTTCCTCCAGCTTACTATTTTTATGCTGACGTTGACAATGATTTGCTACTTCTACTGTCTCAACTCCCCCAACCTCATCCTCTCTATACCCCAAACTGTTTCCCCTCTGCCCCTCCTCTTTTATAGATTAGATTGGTTTGTTAATTTAGGATGCTATTTGGATATCTCTCTTGAAAGATATCTCGTTCAAAAACATATACGATATGATTTATTCAACATTAATTCTTAATATATAATAAACATACATCTTCTTAACATATATTATAATAATTGATAAATTTAAACATCTACTTTTCTCTCAAATTTCTACATGAGCAATTATTTTAAAATTAAATTTTTTTTTCTCCTATTAAATGCTCTCATATGAATTATCCCTTTAACTCAATTTAAATTTGAAGTCAAAATAAATATCAAATATAAGAGAATTAGACGTCATGTGAAATACAATTATGCAATAAGTTTTGTGTGATTTCATATTATTCATTAAGAAATTTTTCATTCATTTATGTTTTTTTTCTGGATATTACTATCACTAATGTATTATTCCACAACAAGAAATGACAATAAAAATTTGTAATTGAATCTACACAAAATCAAAGATTTAATTCAAGGTGTAAATATGTGGGAATTGACAATTAAAATTTTTGAGAATACTTTATTGTACTAAAAATATTATTTTAAGAAATTAGCTACTTGAGATTGCTTATTATAAGAACGGTAAGCTAACTTTTTATAGGGTATTTAGACTTATCAAATGGGCGGATTGCATGGGTCGTGTTGGTTGGGTTGTGGATTCGTTGAGTTGCAGATATTTTGGTTATGGGTGGTCAGGTCACAAATTAACTAAGTTGCAAGTTCATCTAGTTGCGCGTTTATTAGGGGTCATGGGTTTATTAGGCTGCAAGTCCATGTGGACTCGAGCTGGACAGGTCACTGGACTAACACGAATAGTGTCACAATAAATCTAGAAAATTTCAGATATATATACGACTATGGATTAAAATTTTCTTGAATAATTCTTTGTCCTAAAAAATATTTTTTGTAATTAGCTATTTGCGATCTTTTTTTTCTAAGAAGGCTTAGCCAAGTCTAGTGCAAGTGCCTTGAATCTATCAAACATGCGAGCTGGGTGGGTCATGACTCAAGTTAATCCGGCTTCCAATTTGTCGGATCACAAGTCCATTTGGTTGCATATTTTTCAGTTGTGGGTCCATCAGGTCATGGGTTAATCAAGTTGTAGGTCCATAAGATCTCAAGGTGGATAGGTCAAGGATTGCCCATCATGTCACAATAAATTTAAGCAATCGTACAATAATCGATTCAAAATCGAATCTATAGAAAACCAAATATAAGTCTTTGAGTAAAAGAAAGAGGTGAATATTAAAATATTCACCTTCAATTTTAACATATAAACCACACACATGATTTATTCGGCCAATAGCCTGGGCAAATAGCTAGTATTTATGTATATAGGGCAGGAATTCGGTACGGTAGTGGTATTATCGAACCATTACCGAATTACCGAATATCGAATTTATGTCCAAAATGAGAACCATTATCGTACCAAAACTTTTTCGATAATTACGGAAACCAAAATTTTCGGTACGGTATTAGTAATGACAGAATTACCGAGTGAATGCTTTTTGGCCAACTAGTCATCGAAAATGAAATCTGAACAAAAAATACAGAACCTGAACTGAAAATATCGAAATTTCTAGGAAAATATCAGCAACATTTTGTTTCATTTCGGGTATTTACACATCAGGTTTTTACTATTACCTGCATATAAAACATAACAATAGCTTTCAACTTAAAGGTTCAAGTGTTCAACCACAAAATCCATCAATCCAAAATTCATCATAGTAAATATCCGGGAAAAAAAGGAAAGACATCTGATACGCAATAACAAATCGAGACAGGTTAAACATCTAATAATAGGTAATAACAAAGACATTAATCCTCAAACTGATTCTCATGCAAAGCATCATCATCATCTCTTGTATCCATTGTATTGCCATTTTCACTTCCTTGTGGACTTCCCCGTGGTGGTAAATCGATAATCAATTTTTCAAAGGTTGCATAAACTTTAAACAAGAAAAAATGCAAACATTAGTACATAAAACACAAATTGATAAATATGGTAGAGGAGATTCAACAAAGTATTAGACGGTAGTTCATAAAACACAAAGATTATATTAGACATACCTTTTTCAAACTCGATCTGCTCCTCTAGATCTTCCTCACATGCTATCATTCTGCTAGTAATATACTTCAATCAATCTTCACTACAAATGAATGCCTCAACAATCTTTAGGGTAAGGGAAGTTCTGAATGTATCTAACACTGTACCTCCAGTACTGAATGTAGACTCAGATGCAACCGTAGTTATTGGGATAAAAAGGACATCTCTAGCAATCTTAGAAAGAATAAGATACTCCCCCCTAACACTACTCCACCATTCCAAAATATTAAACTCTACATCTCTAACTCTTTACAGCTCTAAAAATTCCTCTTCATCTACTAGATATTTCTCCAATTCTGATTTCAATACCATTCTTCCACCACCCATAACATCTAACTTCCTCTTAAGGAATACATCCCTACTACCTCCCTTCCTACCACCACCAATAACATCTAACTTCGTCTTAAGGAATACATCCCTACTACTTCCCTTCGTACCACCACCTAAGATAGTAGTATCATCTTCCCTTACAAATGAAGAAGAAATATTTCCAACAATTGGACGAGAAGTTAACTTTGATTTATAATGCTCAAATATTTACTTCATTGCTACCTTCACTTCTTCAACAATGATATTTTCATAAGCTTCTCCATATATCCTATCCAATGCATATTTCAATACTCAAATTTTCTCTTAGGATCTAAAATCACAACAATATAGAACAATCGATTCATTCTTAAGTTCCTTTCTCCATCTTTCTCAAACCAATACTTATCAACCTTATATTTCATCTTACTTCCCATCAACTTTATTTAAAGATCGTCATTGTTTTCCATCTAAGCAATCTCATCATAAATATAAAAAATATCTGATAGATTAAATGAGAAGTGAGATACATGGTACCTAACAACTAGACGGTCAAGTCGTAGATAAACTTCAAGCCATTTATTGAACTTCTAAGACTTGCGGGACCAAGTGAGGTAGGGAGGCCATTCAGTGATTCCTTAAATGTCTTTAAATTGAAGTGTGCCTTAAAATCACGATCTTAGCCTTCTAAAACAATGAAAGCCCTTACATACTTTTCAGCTGCTTCAAGCATGAGATATGTAAAATTCTAACTAGTAGGAATGTCTAGCGATAACAGTTTCTTCATCTCGAGCACTTCAAGAACAGTAGTTGCCATAAATCTGTTAGTTCTTGCAGGAGACGCTTTTACATACTGTTGGCTTATGAGGTTCCAAGTAGCAATCGTTCGAGTGTTGATAGAAGAAGAGATCTAGGATTAAGACGGAATCGTGGGCACCACTTTCCGAAAAGAGTATTTCCACCCTTACAAGCCTAGGGTATCAGGAAATCCCTTCCGAGGATAAGACCGTCACACTCAAGTTCTTAGGCTTCAGATACTTGATTTACTCTCAGAATTCATAGGCAAGGATAGATGTTAGTTTCTGTGTATTTTCAGTACACTTATTGCCTTCTATATATAGGCAAGGGGTCAAGGACGAATAGGTGTGAGTATCTAGCACCAAAAGGTGTCACTATCCCTAAGGATAGGCTTGTAGGCAGCAGCCAATAAGTTGCTCTTAGGTGGACTCCCTTAATACTTATTGGGACGTTCCTAATAATCAAACTTGCAACTAAGATTTTTCCAACTGGGGTCCTAACCCCAAAGCTATACCCCAACTCTTCAGGTTCTACTTTCAACATTCATGCAGACTGAAATAAAATGAAGGAATGCGTAGAACCAGTATCAAATAAGTTCTAAAAGGGTGGAGAGTTTACCAGCATAAACACGACCCTGAGCTTGTCCTCCAGTATGCATAGTTGCAGTGGACTGAGAATGATCACCTAATGGTTCTGCATTAGGCATCGTGCCTCTTCCTCCTTGAGAGCCTTTGCCTCCTTAGAAGCCATCTCTTCGACCTCCGCTGAACCAACTCCTAGTTAGAGGTCGATTACTCTACTAAATAAATTCCTCAGATGGCACCTGTCCAACCATTAATGGATAACCCAATGCCCTAGTTCACCACACTTGAAGCACTCTCCTGATATAAATCTACATACTCTAGGATGCCTCCATCCATAATGTTGACAAACTAGGTTTTGCATAGTTGTGTAACTCATGTGTTTGCGTAATACCATTTGGACAGGTCTCTGATATGTTACCCCACCTGACCCCTTCTTCATCAATGATCTTTGGCCAAAGTGAATGGGTGTCTGACTTACCGCCTTCCTTTACCTATCTTCACTCTTTGCTTTCCATTCAACCATTCTAGGTTATCCAACTATTTTGCTCTTAAAGCTGCCTCATTGATTATTGTCATACTAGTCATGTCAGAACTCGGTATCCCTTTCTGAATGCTTGTTCGAAGGCCAGTAAGAAAATGTTTCTTCTTTATTGTTTCACGCTCTGTCGGAATAGTAGTATGCCACATCAATAGTCAGATGAACATAATGTAGTAATCCATAACGTTCTACTAAATGAAGGGACCACACGGTGTGTGGCCTCTAGCAAAACCACACGTTGTGTGGTTCTTGCAGAAGGGTGTATAAAAGCTAAACTTTGAAAAGAGAGGATTAATTATTGGCTTCCCTTTGATTCATTACCCCCAATTCTCTCCCAACCAAATCCTAGTCTAAAATTCCACCCTCTTCCTTTTGGAGCCATTGAAGATTAAATTGAGGCAGTTGGAGAAGGTTGGAGTTATGATTGGAGTATCCTCACCATCTTAGCACCACTTGGAAGATGGTGTTTGTTCCTTCTTTTCCCTTAGTGAGTTTAATCATCATGTTAGGCTAGTTTGTTATTTGTTAGATTAGGATGTTGCTAGTACTAGGATGATCCCCTTGTGATGAGGGTTTGGATACATGTTAGATATGAATTATGGTATATGAGAATGCTTGGATTATGGTTATTGCAACCTAGAATGTGGTACGGCTTTTTTTAGGTCCAATGTACTCTTTCAATTACTTAATTGTGCTTGAATTGAGTAAGTATGTAGTCCAAGATTGAAGTAAGGTGTGTGTGGACCAAGCCCACACCTCAATTCAACCTTTAGTGTGAGGATTCTCTTAGTGGCATGATGAATGAATTTTCACCCGCTATCAAATACCCAGTAGATTGCTCTAATGGGATCGTTAATTTCCCTAGGGCTTTCTATTCCTATTACTCAAATGGATTTACTAACTAGACCAAGTAATAGTGTATGATTGTTTTGGAGGATGTTTAAGTAACCAATTAATATCTAAGAATGAAAATCAAAGGAAAACAAATTTAATAGATTGAGTTTCAAGTATGGAATGAAGGTTGCTCGGATTCAAATCCACTAAAGCTAGCAATGTCTGGATAAATGACAAGTTATCTCGATTATTCAGGTTATAACGGCTTGTCAATTTCCTATGGTAGTCTTAGATCACTCTCGCGCCTCTAAGGATCTATTTCGCATAACCATAGACTCCTCTCCTGAGCTAATCTACACCTAAACAAAACGCATTAAAAGTGCTCGATGAAATGCCACAACGATAAACGATGAAAAAAGACAAAACGATTCGCTCCTCTCCCGATCTAACAAATAATTTGGGGTTCTTCCTAAGCGACCTATCAATCTATGTTTCTCTTGGACCCACAAATCAATGTTGATGATTCAATCAAGATGGCCAGACAAAATTGAATCAGAATTTAGGTTTTAGGAAGAATGCATCATATCTTTGAATAACCTCGATAACAAATCAAGTGGTTAAAACCCCATCATCCACACAAATGCTTGACTAAAGCTTCATCACATCCGAAAAAAACGAAAATTTTAGCTAGTCATGGTTTGGGAAGCAAGAAGGGAAGAAGAAAGGAGAATAACTCGGAAAGACAACATGTTCCATCGACAATTTTCAATCTTATTGCCGATCTTTGCTCCTTTGCCAACCGTTGATGTTCTCTCCCTTCAATCTGTCTTTGGAACTCTTTCTCTCTCTCACAACTCAAGCATATGTCTAGAATGAATGATATGCCAAACCGTCACTCTCTCCAAGAGCTCGAAAAATGTTTATAGACTTCTGGGCCAAGTTGGAGAAGGAAAAAATCTTGAAAACCCATATGGGTGTGGGATACGCCATGCTCCATAAGGAACACACGATGCATTATGCTCAAAATACTATACAATGACTCTTTCTTCCTAAGTTGAACGCTTTGAGTTGTTCCGGCTTCCCCGTAAATGTCTTGGTTCATCTCTAAACTTCAAGTCACCACTCGGGGAGGAGTGATCTCAAGTCTCCCCCCGCCGCTTGATTGATCATCTTTGTGTCCTCGTAAGTGAGTCTTCTAACAAAGGTCTCCACAAGTTGCCACTCATTGAAGTTATGATGAGAGCGAGAGTAGAGAAGAGCTTGGAACCTCTCTCAAGCTTCAAAGAACGGCTCCCTATTGATTTGCTCAAAGTTGGAGATTCTACCTCAGATCTCATCCGTCTTGTAAGGCGGGAAGAATTCCTCCAAGAAAGCCTTTTCTAGATCGTCCCAAGCTTGGAAGGTATTGTTTGGTTGGTTGCAAGCCATTGCTTTGCTTCCCTTGCAGTGAGAAGGGGACGAGCCAGAGTTGAATGGATGCTTGAGACACGTTGTTGAACTTCATTAGATCCACTATCTCGAGAAAGCTTCGAAGATGGCTAGTTGTGCACTTGTGCTCGTTCCCGTGGTATGCATTTTATTGCACCATTTGAATGTCTGGAACTTCAACTTGATGTTCTGATTATCAATGGGGGGGATAACTCTTGAATAAGGTCCTTCAAGATTTGGCTTGGCGTAGTCCCCTAGAGTTCTTTGCGGTTGTTGATCCATCCAAAAGATGTTCTCGAATTCCTCGGTTTCACCTTTTGATGATGAATCGATCGATGAGTGTTCCGGAGTTGTTGAAGAAGAGGATTGAATTGATGTAGAAGGCGGTAGAGTTATGATGGGAGGTAGCGGTCAAGGTGAAGATGAGATGAGGCTTGGCAGTCATCCCATGGGTTTTGGTTACCCATTGGAGCCCTCTCGCGAATGCAGCCCGAAAGCCCATGGCCCGCGCGTGGTTACTGGTTTCGGTCAGGCTAGTGACCCACCCATTTCGGGTGATGGCGGGATACGAATAGCAACATATCCGATCCATATCCAACACGTGAGTTAAAACGACGTAGTATTGATAGATTATAAAAAAACAAAATTTCCAGATTAGGGTTTCATTTTCACCCAATTTTTCACGCCTCTCTCGATTTTTCTCCCAATTTCTACCAACTTCCTCTCTAATTTGCGCCACAAACCCTAATTTTCCGCCAAAATCTTCCCTTTTCTGTCGATGATCTTCGAATCCATCATCAGCATCATCATCACTTACCCATATTCAGCTACAAAAATGCTTCAATCCACACAAATCTGGCTCGAATCGTGCATGCAAAGGATTCAACACTAAAACCCTAATTTTTCGCTAAAATCTCCCTTTTGTCGATTATCTTAAAATCCATCATCATTATCATCATCACTTACCCATAATCAACCCTTTCAGCGACAAAAATGCCTCAGTCCATACAAATCCAGTTCGAATCGTGCATTCAAAGTATTTCTTCCCCATATTGAGATAAGTTTTTTATTTTGGCATTCCTTAATTTGTTTATCCCTTCATGTATAAATAGTAGACTAATTTTAGGGTTTATTGCTTCATCTGCAGTTCATCGAACAAAAATCCAGAAGACAGAAACCCTAATCTCTCAAACTTGGGATTTTTCCTTCCGATCGATAACATACCAGTAAGTTATCTTATTAATTTCATAGTTATATTCTCCAAATCCGAAAACATTTTGAATGTATTTGTGGTATATGCCTGCTCTTTGAATGTTTTGTGGCTGTTATTATGTGAAAAAAACTGATTTATAGTGTTATATGTTTCTGATTACTGCTCAGGACTCAGGAGTTATAGAATCAGGGCCAGAAATTGTTTTCATTCCACTATTTAGGTACGTTTAAGTATAGCGTTTATTAATTGAAACCCTTCAACCTACTCCTTGAATGCTGTTGTTGTTTGTCCTTTGATTCATCGCAATGGTGTAACTGTAATGTAATAAAATTTATGTTTCTGCTTGGGAGGAAGTCACATAGTTGGTGCTGATCAACAGGCATGGTGAAATTTTGTTATCATTGATCAGGAGGCAAGACAACCGTCTGTTTCTTCGACTGTTGAGGTAAGTCTATATTGTGTAATGTTACAACACTTTAGACTTTTAGAACTTGTTCAGAAGTGTAATATTAGATTGTTAGCAGCTTGAACCAAGTTAAACCCTTATTGAACTCATAAACCCTTAACTCTCTAACTAATTTTGTTAAACCCTTAATAAATTGTCTAGTTTCTGATAGTACCCTTAATAAACTGTCTACTTTCTGATAGTAATCTATTAAACCCTCAATTGAACTCATAAACCCTTAACTATCCAACTAATTCTGTTAAACCCTTACTAAACTGTCTACTTTCTGATAGTACCCTTAATAAATCGTCTACTTTCTGATAGTAAACTGTTAACCCCTTAATTGAACTCATAAACCATTAACTCTCTAACTAATTCTGAAATAACAATATCTTTTGTAAAGTTGATTGAATCGTTTTTGACTGATTGTTATGGGATTCTATCATCATTATAGAAGTGACATCAAATCTATCTGTCTATCTTAATTCTTCTCCAATTCAATCTGAAATGTGAAATCCTTGACCTCAAATCTGAAAATGAATCTTTCGAAACTCTTATACATAAATGATAAATCTCTACTCCTTTATCTATCTTCTTAATCTCTGTCTACCTTTCTTCAATGAATGTAACTGTTAAACTCTTTTCTGCTTTCTTTGTTTCGTGATCTCATTTCAAAACATTATTGTTTTCTCAATCAGATGACACCTGAACAACTTCTAAATATGCCAGTTGAGAATAACAATGGTCCACCATCAGTCACTTCCTTTGCTAATCCTGAAAAGAAAACCTAAAAATGATGTTGTCGATCCTCCCTTAGGTTCAACTAGGCCCTTAAAATCAGATGTCTGGTGTCACTTCACCAGACTGTTCATTCATGGAATTTTGAAAGCCAAATGCAACTGTTGTAAGAAGGTTTTGGTTGCGAAGTCCACTAATTGTACTTCTGATTTAAGGAATCACAGGAATCATTTCGTTCACACACAAATCCATGATGGTAGTCAGAGAATCCTAGGCCCTAACTATAAAGCTAAGGGTAATAGTGAGTTGAGTGCCAATCAGTTTGGCAATGAGGTTTGTCAGAATGAACTCTACATTATGATCTTCATGCATGAGTATCCTCTTTCAATAGTTGACCACCTTTACTTCAAAAGGTTCTGTTATACCCTAAACCCTCTCTTTAAAAGTCCCAACTAGGAATACAATTAAGAAGGACATCATTACTCTTTATGGGGATGAGAGGTCGAAAATTCAACGACTCGTAGATGAAAACAAAGGGAGGGTAGCTGTAACAACTTATATCTGGACTGCCACAAATCAGAAAAGGGGTTACATGGTTGTGACTGCCCACTACATAGACAACAATTGGGAGCTTAGAAGCCATTTATTAGATTTCTATATGTCCCTGCCCCTCACACTAGTGAGAGATTGGCAGGAAGACTCTCTCAATGTCTTCTTGATTGGAACATTGATAGTACTTTGTCAATGATTATGCTTGACAATTGTACTACCAATGATTCCATGATCAATCTAGTGACATAGAGGCTTCTCCTTTCCAATCTTATTAAGGATGGTGCACTTTTGCATATGAGGTGTTCTGCCCATATCCTTAATATGGGTGATTCTGATTCGATGATTGCTTCGATGGTTGAGAAAATGGGGAATAAGTATGCTAAGTATTGGGATCACCTTCATTTGCTTTTGGCTGTTTCTACTGTCTTGGATCCGAGGTTTAAGTTGGCATTGGTAGAATTGTATGCTGCTAAATTTAGGAGTCCTAATACTGATTTGGTTGGTGAAAGGTTGAAATTTGTAGTTTATGAATTGGTACTTGAGTATCAACGAAAATCAGACAATAATATTGGTTCTTCAACCAATTCGGTTCCAAATTCTTCTGCCATCGATATGGATTTTGATCGGTTTGTAAGCCAAAGAAAGAAATCCATACCTTCTTTATTAACCATTGAATCCAAGCACTATCTAGCTGAGGAATTACATTCTAGGACACCTGATTTTGATTTGCTTGGGTGGTGGAAAATTGGTGGTGTGAAGTATCCCATTATGTAATGCATTGCAAGGGATTTACTAGCGATACCGTTAACCTCTGTTGCATCAGAGTCAGCCTTTAGTTCCGGTGGGAGGCTTCTTGATCCCCATCGGAGTAGGCCGCAACCTTCAACGGTCGAGGAAATGATGTGTTCCAGGAGATGGTTGCAGAATGATAAGCATGCAAGTAATTTTATTAATGATGTAATTCTGTTTGTTCATGATTGTTTTAGTTTATGTTCTGATTTCTGTACTTTTTGTAGTTGTAGCTGAAGCGGAAATGAAACAACTCGAAGGCGTGTTCTCAACAATGACAATGGAGGATTCGACAGTTGAAGATGCATTTGGTTGGTTAGTTTTTCATTGCTGGTTTATTAATTATCTCTACTTCTGTTTTATACGGATTCTAATTGTATAACAGATGGAGAAGGAACAACTCAGGCACTCCAAGGGGATAAAGATAATGTTGCAGCTGTTACAATCCGTGACAAATAGTTTAAGGTTTGTGTTCTAACTTGCAACTGCTCTACTATAAATTGGATTGTATTGTTGCTGATACATATTAATTCATTGTTATCATTGGTAGATGAATTGATGAGTGACGAATTGAATGCTGCTAAATTGATGACTTTTGATGAGTGATGAATAGAATGCTTTTGAATTGCAGATGCTGAATGGAAGTAGCCTAATTGAAGGAAGTCGGCTGAATTGCAATCTTTTGATACATTTAAGTTTATTGATTGAGTTCAGTTTTCATTTCGAACATTTAAGTTTACTGATTGAGTTCAGTTTTCAATTCGAAGTCTGAAGTCTGAACTAGTGAACTAGCATATTTAAACTTCTGAAGTTTCATGTTCTGGAATCTAGATGGCCAATTCTGAATGTTGCTGGTTGATGTTCTTAACTGGAAGTCTGGGATGATGATTTATTGCCTAGTTGGTTATTTCAGTATTTCTTATATTTCAGATTTTGATTTGAGATTATATAATTTCAAGGTTTTTTCTTATTGTTGGGCAAACCCGACATCAACGGGTTTAACCAAAATCCATACCAAAATGGGTTTGGTAATAAAATTTTACCCATTATGCGTAATGGGGCGGATACGGGTAAAAACTGTGGGCAAATTTATTGGGCAACGGATAGGGGGCATCCGCCCCGTAACCGACCCATTGCCAAGCCTAGACGAGATGAGTCTCTTTGTTGGACGCCTTGTATGCTTAGATCTTCTCATGCACTACTATAAATGGATGAGAGGAATTTACACAACAAAGCAAGCAACCAAAGTAACAATAAACGAGACAACACACACAAGAAGGGGGGAAACAATAAGTAAAACTGAAAGGTAAAATGCTTAAATAGGTGTTCTAATTTAGTCTTTCAAAGGTGTGATCTAATTCCCCGCTAACGGGGCCATTTTTTTCCTTTTCAGAACCAAACAAATATCCCAAGGTATAACTTCAGGATCGATTTCTCACGGGTCTGCTTGGCCTTCACTACTCAACCTCGGTTCGCTGGTCAATCAATCACAACTTGAGAAGTTTGTACTAGACTAGATTGAAATAGAACAACAAACTAAAAGAAATGGGAAATCTAGGAAGCAAATAGTTCACTCGATGGCTACGGATAAAACTAGGGTGAGAACAACTATGGGGAAAATACCTTGGTTTGGTTTTGGATCATCCTAAGGACTACGAGAAACTGTACAATAGCAAAATAGATAGGAACATGGGTAAGGATATGTTTCGAGTCTTAGGATCGGGTCGATCAACACAATGACCTACAACCACTCGCAACACCCACAAACATCCATTCAACAAACAACTCAGCAATCAATCTCATACGAAAACCTAAAAACAGGAAAACTAAGAAAATTGTGAATCGAATAGAAATAGGATAATGGAGGCGGCGAGATAGCAAAACATATCATCAATCATCATGCATCTGCAATCCTATCACTACATAGTAGAACAATCCCATAAATCCAAAGGAATCCACAAAACCCAAACAAGAAGAAAATCTAACTCTCCATGGAAGTCAGAGAATGTTGCAAATCGCCAATCCATCAAAGTAGAAGGTAGATCCTCCATTGGGCTTTCATTCCTTGGCTATTTTGCTTCAAACCTTCATATCCATGGTATTCCTAGGCTCTCAAGAAATTCCCCCTTTGTCAATTTGTGCTTTAGGTCATCTCCTTAAAACAACTCGAATTGGGGCTTTTTCATTGAAATATGCCCAGTTTTGCCTATCACGGCAGTTACAACTATCACGACCATGACGGGTTGTGTCATGGCCATGACAATTCAACAGGAGCAACTCCAATCTTCTTTTGGCCATAACTTATCCATTTGGACTCTAATTTTGCATCAAAACGTACCATTGGCTTCGTAATCGAACCCTCTATCGAAAGCATACCTGCACTCAAGGAAAACACTCCAAGAAACAAGTGAAACAAACTGAGATGGTCCGTTTGAGAGGAAACGAATACGAAATTCAATTATGATCAAATCGGACGCTACGACAAGCAAATATCATCGAAACCAGAGCAAAACTATTCAAGGGGTCAAAATGGCTACCAATAATCATGGTATCAATGATCAATCAATTACTAATTTTTGATGAATTAGTAATTTTATTCCATAAAAACCATGAATATCAAACATCATCTAAGAACAAACTACCAAATATTAGCAACTATACTATTATAAACAGGGTTGTTGTTCAAGAAAGACAAAATCTGCTCAATAATGCTACATCAAAAGCAGTCTTCGATTGATCACAGAAAACCCAAGAACATCATTCCCTCCAGATACAACTCACTGTAACACACCAGATGAGCCTCTATAACTTTGCAATATCCGAGCTTCTTTTCCATCGATCACTAGAAACATTCAAACAATCATCCGAATTTCGAAAACTACGCATTTCATACAGAACTCGCTTCATGACTGACCTTGTATACTGGCATTCAAAGAAAAAATGACCCCTATCTTCTTCAATATCTTCACATAAAGGGCATAAGGGATCAACAAAGGGATCCCATTTGGCAATTTTCTCCTTAGTGGTAATCCTTCCATTAATAATTAGCCAAGCAATTAAACTACGCTTAGGGATTCTACATTTAGACCATAGTACTACATACCATTTAATATTAGCAGCTTTGTATCTAATAGTTTGAACACAACTGCTTTGAGTTTCATAATACGATGTAGTGCCAGGAACACACAGAAGAACCACTTCTCACAAATAGATTCCTTAAATGCCTAATCACGTTCACAGCATTTCAACTTACTAAATACATCACACCTAATCAACAATTTTTTGGAAAAGCTAAATGATTCAGGAAACCTTTGATCTACCGCCCTCCAGAGTACCCCAAAGAAATTTTGAACAAATGACTTCCACTTCTTAAAGAAGAGTTTAAGGAAACAAGAACATTGACATCCAATATTTCATAATGCCACCTACAACTGGTTGAACAAGTTGTAACCTACCAACATAAGAAAGCAATTTTGCTTTCCAGTGAGTGACTCTACTTGCGATTTTATCAATCAATGCTCGGGAATCTTTCTTCTTCAGCTTACCAAAGCCTATGTGCTCCACTAATTCATTAATCCTCCCTTGATCGACACCAGCAATAAACATGTCAAGTTTTTCTGCATTATAGCACCCCGAATAAGTCTGAAACTGAGCAAGAGTTTCCTTAACACCATCAGCTTTGGCAAAGATCATTAAGTCATGCGCAAAGCACAAATGAGTAAGCTTAATACTCTTACATTGAGGGTGATAATGAATTTTCCCTTAAACTGCTGCTCTGTCTAAAAGAGCATATAAGACTTCCATAGAGATCACAAACAAGTAAGGAGAGATAGGGTCACCTTTATTGAATCCACATTTTGCAGAGAAATAACCACAAAGAGTACCATTGAAACTAACTGAGAGCATCGTTGATTTGAAGCAAGCTTGAATCTAGGGAATAAAATTCTCTGGGAAGTTCATGGCTCTTAAAACATCAAGAATAAATTGCCACTCTACCGAATCAAAAGCCTTGTGTAGATCAATCTTAAAGGTACACCTCGGTGAGACATTTTTCTGGTGATAGGTACAAATGATCTCAAGTGCAAGGATGTTTTATGATAAACAAATCTTCCACTAATGAAAGCCGATTGGGACTTCAGGGAAAACACAACATAATCTATTAGCCAACACCTTGGATATAACTTTATACACCACATTACAACAGGAGATAGGCTTGAAATCACTCATATTAGTGACATTAAGCTTCTTGGGGATCAAAACAAGTACAACAAAATTGACACCATTGGCATATAACACTCTTTGCAATCACTCATAATATCTTTTCCAGCGATATCCCAACACTTTTTAAAGAAGAAGATAGTATAACCGTCAGCCCCTGGAGCTTTCTAATCAGCCATAGCAAACAATGCTTTCTTAAGTTCTTTATTTGTAACCCTCTCTGCAAGTAAATCTGCCTGTTCATCACTAACAACTGACCGAATCAATCCACTAAGTTCGTATGGAATAATGGCAGAACTAATACCCAGCAAACTCTTATAGTAGTTCACAGCTTCTTTTGACCTGTCATCATGAGTTTCAAGCATATCTCCAGCTGAATTAATAAGATGACATATAGTATTCCCCAAACAACGAGATTTGACATAGTTGAAAAAGAACCCAGAATTTTGGTCACCATTCTTAATCCAGAGCACTCTGGCATTCAATCTAAGAATTCCCTCCTTAGCTTTATGGAGCTCATCAAGTTGCTAAGCACTTTTCTTAACTTTAGCAAAATTTCATGCACTAGGACAACTAAAAGCTCTAGCTTTAGTTTGTTCAAGAAGACTAGCAGCATTACGGACATGGTTCTAAATGTCAGAATAATGGCGACATTTAACAGTTTTAAATGAGACTTGAAAATCTTCAATTTTCAATAAAGCTTAAAGAAAGCAATACCCCCAATTCTAACTATCCAAACATCCTTTAGCATATCAAAGAAATCAGGGTAGTCAGCCCAGCAAGAGAAAAAACTAAAAGGCTTAGGGTAAGAAAGAGAGGTAGCTTCAGTTTGAATATGCATTACACAGTTATCAGAAATACTACAAGGAAAAATCACTTGATTTAAACAAAACTCCCCAATGAGCATTGACCAAAACCCTATCAAGTCTACGAGCAATAGGTTCATGCTCCCTATTGTTAATCCAAGTGAACTTAGGGCCTGAATAGGGATGCTACATCAACTCACAATAATGGACACAATTTTGAAAATAATCCATTCCAGTAAATGAGGAAGGAAAATTAGAAGCTTCATCCAAACTAAGGATAGCATTGAAATCTCCAAAGACCGTCGTTTTCCAATAAAAATCAACTAGATAAGCTAAGCAAATAAATCCCTTCTCCGTACAAGACTTGTATCAGCATAAACACAAGTGTAATAGGATTGGTCCACCATAACATGAATCAGCTGAGATGACTTACACAACACTGAAACTGCAATACATTGCTTCCAAATCAACCAAATTTTACCAAGAGTCCCTTCAAAAACAAAACTCAGCCAGCCAGCCAAGGAAATGAGAAGAGAAACGAGTAGTAGTCTTATTGTATCTAACTCTAGGTTCCAAAATTGCAACTATATCTGTATTTGACTTGCTAATTATAGACTGAAGAACTTTAAATTTTTGCTGGCATTTGAACTACCGCATACTCCAAACAATGAGATTCATCTGCGTTTCTTACCCCGATTACCTCCTCTACCTCAACCACGCTTAGGTAAAACTCTGCTATGACTCAAGAAGTCACCAAAAGTGGGCTTAGTACCAGCAGAACCAGTACTAACATAACAAGCAATAGAATGTGAAGGAGAATTAGTAGGTTTCTTTATATTAACCCTATCATCAACAATAATATCCACATCAACCTCCTCCTCTGATGATACTTCTTTAATCTCTTCAGCGTTTTGAGCAAAAACATAAGGAATAACAATTTCATTCTCTTTAATAGCAAGAGTTTCAGCAACTCTGCCGATATCATTATCTATAGCATCCAAATGTATCTCCTCCACAACGATATCATCCACGGCAACAATAGGCTGAATATTGACTTTCTCGCCACTGGTTTTCCTCAACCTTAGGAGCATCATTCTTCACATTCTTTTCATATTTTCTAGCTACAGGGAATTCAATACCAATAGGACACACCTGGTCATCCCCCATTTTCACTTTCAAAGAATCACGAGAACTTTCAACATCAACAAACACACACACCTTTACGTTCAAACCTTCACGCACAAATTACCAATTGGGTTTCACTTTAGGAGAAAGATCCACATGAGAAATACCCAGCTTCCATCGACGCACAAACATAGCCATATGATGAATATTCCACGAATGAGACAACACCCAATTACACAGAGACACTTACGGGAATTCCAAAGAAGAAGAAAGCCTCAGAGAGTTTTGGAACCTAAATCGGTCTTTCATAACCCCACAAACGATTTGCCATCGAATTGAGAACCTGAATTGGAGGTGACGAACCAAGAAATTGAGCAACAAGTGCTGATTCCAACTTAGTAATACCTAAATCAACCACACATTGAGGGATATGAAGCACCCTATCAATAACAACTTTCAACAAATTCCTCTACGAATTCCACTTCTAATTCCAGATATGTAATAATTGCTGACCAAGACTTCTTCGGAACTTCTGCACACCGGAATTACAGAGAGAGAGGGAGGGATGGAAGGAGGGAGGATGAGGAAGAAGATGGATCGGCAACACCAGGATTGGTGAGAATGGGAGGAGAGGAAGGGGAAGGGATAACGAACGACATGAAAACAGGAAAAAAATTGAAAACACTATACGTGAATAAGAGCCAGAGATCTCAGAGATCCGCTGGCAAGACAACACCATCGGCACGGCCCCAGAGGAGCGCACCCACAGAGGGAAGCCTTACGTTCAATTACCAATTTAATCCCCCGAAAATAAATATTTCGGTGACTTCATATAACAAGGTAACTATGCAATCAACTCAATTCCGCCAAAAAATCACGTATGCAATAGGTAGAAATAAATCACATGTAAGCCGAGATTTTATAAGCATTTAGTAGTAATAGATATATAAAGGAACGTCTAACTCGGTTGGATGCGTAGGGGACCCTCACTGGATCAATCCTTGATACGATCGATATTAACCCTCAAGTTCAAACCTTTAAACTCAATGGCCTTCACCGTTGAACCGTATGTAATTCAAAATTCCCCTTTTCCTTATGCTTTTAATTTTGGCTTGCTCAACTCCTTTGACATTTAGAATAATAATATGGCTGCCTCTAAAAATTAATGTCAGCACAGATATATTTTCTTCATATTTAAAGAAAGGAAAGAAATGCACGTAAAAATTCTACTTTCCCAATATCCACCTGCCTCAATCCCCTTTACACCTACCCCAATCTCTTCCCCACTACACATGTCACAATTTCTTCCCCTACACACTCCAAGCACAACTCATACCAAGTCCACCCCCTTTTATATTTTATATCTTAGTGAAATGTAAGCATCTATACACCATATGTGATATGTTTATCACTTACAAAGTATTTATAACATCAGATATTATATCTGGTCTAAGAATATATTTGATACGGCTGGTGTAGGACGTTACAACTAAGTTTAGTGAAGTTGCTAACGTCGACAATGTATATGGACCTTGCATCTTATGGCATAGTGAAAGCTGAGACACAAGGAGTTGGTGGAATTCTAAAGTCAAGGTATCATATGGAGTACATCAAGTTGGTCCAACTTCTCAA
Source organism: Linum usitatissimum (assembly GCA_030674075.2). Taxonomy (NCBI): domain Eukaryota; kingdom Viridiplantae; phylum Streptophyta; class Magnoliopsida; order Malpighiales; family Linaceae; genus Linum; species Linum usitatissimum. The sequence goes on along the minus strand of JAUJYP020000131.1, from coordinate 1,020,242 downwards.
CCAACCACGGAAAGAATTCTTTAAAATCGTGTTCGATCCTAGAGGCTCGAGTTCGCATTCTTATGATTCGAGACGAATCGTCTTGAAGAGGGAGGGTGTGATAAGATTTAGATTATTATAGTAAATGAAGTTTTTATTCGGAGTTATTAATTAGAAATATTTGGGTTTAGTTTGCTTAATTATTTTATTATTAGGATCACAAAGTCTGCATGTGTGGAAGTTAAGTTGTTTCATAGTTATGGTAGGATTAGTTTTAATATTAAGTTGCCGTGTGCTTATAAGAGTAGGAGTCTTGGTCGACAGTGGCTATATATAGCCTCGTGTCAGTTTGTATTAGGCTGATATTGAGATAATAAAAAATTAGAGTTTTTTGTGTTGAGTTTTATATTCGGTTGATTTGTTTGAGTGCGTGGTGATTCATATTTGAAGGATTGTTGGTTCATTTGAGTGTGTGTCAATTCGTGCTTGGAGGATCATTAATCATACCAGCGAAATATTCGCTCTCGTTTGTGGGGCGATTATCTATCTTGCTTCCGCCCCTTGTCGAACATTTCGAGTTTAAGTATTTCGTGTCGAGATTGTTGTTGGATTTCATTACAATTCACGACGTGGTTCAAATCACTAGCTTTCATCCCGCACTCATTCAAGACAACTCTTGATGAGTAATGCCATATGTTGTTGTTGACTCCGCCTGAGCGGGGCGATGTGAAGACTATATCTCATCCTCTACTGGAGCTTTCTGGCCTCTACCCTATGGTTTAAGTTGCCGTCCTCCTCTTCCTTGTATTGGGGCTGCTAGCTCAACTACCTCGGGTCCATGTTGCTCTGTAGGGTCCCTAACCCCATATCGGTTATGATAGTACCCGATTTCGGTTGGATTAATCCACTCATTCGCCAAGTCCATCCATCGAGCATAAATGATGTCGGGTCTAGAAAATCGAACCTCTGAGTAAGGCTCAAAGTACTCTGGAGCCCATCATTTTGAATGCCCTTGGTCTCAATGATCCTAGAAACGAAAGAGCCGCTGGGAAGGTACTTTCGCAACCGAGTCCATCTTCCTTGGATGAACTGTGCCACTACGTATCCTAGATGATCTGGCCTATTTTTGCTCATGACGCGATAAAAGAGCATATCCTCTCTCATGTCCTCACTTCGTATGGATATTTTGCGAAGACAGGTTCTCACGCCAAAATAGATGAAAGAAGTGGAAGAATGGTTCAAGTACTGTGGTAAAAGAAGATAGACCTCCTTTCCATACAACGCCTTCATTATTGGGGATGGCCTTCCAGACAACCTACATGTCAAACTCGATCAAGCTAGGGCAATTGAGAACCGACCCAACATTCCGACTGAGGCTAGTGAATGGTTTAACAAATTCATTCAATGTCTCGTTTTAGTCATTACCTCCCAAGGAATAAGAGACACATCTCTCATTTTGACTTCTCTTCTAAGTACGGTACTGAAAGCTACTCCAAAAATCCAAAAGAGGTACAAGCAATGGGTGGTTCTAAAGAGTGACAAGCTCATAAATTATGGCACGGCGCAAAGTGCCTTCGCCCTGTCTGCCAACGCAAGATTGATGCCCCGTATCCTTTCATTCTCCAGAGCCAGAGTGGGTGTGGCGCATAGTCATGAAACCTTTTCTAAAAAGCGCTCCATTCGTTGTTGGTGAGGCGACATCAATTGAAGTTGCAGTCCTGAGCCCCTGGGTCGTTCAAACAAGGGAAAAACTCTCAAACTCCTGCATCCTCCTCTTCCTCAACATTGACTTCCATCGGCTTAGGCTGCTCCAGGATGAATTCGAAAGATGATGTCCTAGCGTGGCTAGAGAAAGACGCTTGAGGACTAAAAGTCCTACAAAGATATATCAGTTTTTATTTAGCACAAGTGACATGACGAAACAAACCACCCCACACTAATCTATTGCTTAAAACAATATCTTTTCATCAAGTAGTAGTAAGAGATAAATGATCACATGAGCATCACTAGTGTCGTGGAGGTCCCATCCGGGACCGCGTTTCGCTCGTGCTACGCCACTTTTGCCGTGGGGAAGGAGATTGGCTCGCCCGAATTCCAAAATCAAAGTCTGTGTAGTTTAAATTTAAAAACTTTAGTTTATTTATTTATTGGGTTTGACCAGAGTTTTCAATGTTTATCGATGCGACTTGCAAATAATTAACACTTACTAACTTTTAAATGTTTTGGAGATAATAATTCACTTTTTAACTTGTTAATAAAAATAATTCACTTTTTAACTTGTTCCCGGAGTCAATTTTGGTTAGTTCGGTTAGCTGGAGCTTATTTTTAATCAAGTTAGTGTCGTACTTTTTCCTTTGAAAATGAACCAAGTTGGATAGGTATTCCAAAGACAGAAAAAATAGATACTTTTAATTCTTTTCTTTGTCTTTAATTGCATTACAGATAGAAGAGGAGGGAAATTTCATATGAAATTGACTGAGAATTAATAATTTTATTCCATTTCATATGGCTCCGTTCACTGTTAATTCCATTCTATATAATTCCACTTCTATTCTACTTTATTTGTAATCCTAAAAAACTTTCACATAAAATTTCTCTAATTGAATTCCAAATTAAAATGTGGAATTTACATCCAATTTTGAAATTAAAAAAAAATCTTTCATGAAATTCCAAATTAATCTTTGGACTAACAAAATACGAGATTTCTCGCTAATTTCATTAATGCTGCGTTTGACAGCCAGAATCTGAATAAGAAATGGGAACTCTCTAATTTTTAGGAATATGAATTACAAGATTGATTCTAATGATTAGTAGGAATCCCATTGTTTGGATATAAAATTGAATAGGAAAGCTAATTGGAAACTATCTATTAAATACTAATAACAATGACATAAATACCCCACATATTTAACTAAAATGCTACAGTTGTTTCATGCAAAATTTATGACTGTTTAATAAAATTTTAGTATCAATAGTAAAAGTAATCAAAATTCTACTATCACATATCATCTTTCTGGCAATAAAACCTTCATGATTGGCTTCAATCCATCAAGTAGCTCCTTTCCAACATTCTTCATCAAATCATGCAATCGAAACTCAATTTAAAACCTTGCAAGGTTTTTTATTCAACAAAATAGATCAAACAAAGATTAACTTTCAGAATAGCAACCTGACGTCAAATGGACAATTCTCAAAAATATGATTTCATAGTATAATCTGGGCATAGCTTTACTCATTCCAAACTTAATCTAAGAGAAGCTTTTACCGATATTTGGTGAGTTTATTATAACACCTCGATTTCGGTTAACGTTTGGCTCTGAGTTTTATTTTGATTTATATAAGTCTCTGAAAATCAGTTGTCAAGTGGACCATCACGAGCGTGACTTGTTGGAAATATACACCATGGACTTGACCTTGGTGTGATGCCAAAGATAGGATGAATATGTGAGCTGACGGGAAACCTCACTTAGCTCAGGAACTAAGCTTAACTAGCTAGCGTCGGCTCTTCGGTGAGCTAGACATAGCTAGGGACCGACACTAAAGCTCGTCCGGCTCAACCTTGAGCCGGATGACGATGTCACTAGCCGAGGTACTCACCGAGCCGGAGTGAAGGTGGGGAGCTAGGTAGCAGGAGTGGCAACACTCCCACCTAGGTCGAATGGGTACACACCCTTTCGTGTGATTCAAACTCAGTCTGAATTTTTTTCCCTCCTAAACCCATAGGGAACTTATTGGCTGCTGCCTACAAGTCTATCCTTAGGGATAGTGACACCTCTTGGTGCTAGATACTCACACCTATTCGTCATTGACCCCTTGCCTATATAAAGGAGGCAATGAGTGTACAAAAAAGACACAGAAACTAACATCTATCCTTGCCTACGAATTCTGAGAGTGAATCAAGTATATGAAGCCTAAGAACTTGAGTGAGACGGTCTTATCCTCGGAAGGGATTTCCTGATACCCTAGGCTTGTAAGGGTGGAAATACTCTTTTCGGAAAGTGGTGCCCACGATTCCGTCTTAATCCTAGATCTCTTCTTCTATCAACACTCGAACGATTGTTACTTGGAACCTCATAGCCAACAATCGAAAAGAGTATTTTGCCATGTCCAAGGTCGCTGCAATCATGCAAATGACATCGTCATTCGGCAAGCTCGAGAAATTTGAGGGAGTAGATTTCCGTCGGTGGCAGAAGAAGATGCACTTCCTTCTGACTACCCTGAAGGTTGTGTACGTTCTCTCTACACCTTATCCTCCAGATCTTGAGGAGGAGACGGAGACAGACGACAAGAAGAAGGAGGAACGAGTATGGAAGCAGCAAAAGTGGGACAACGACGACTACATATGTCATGGCCATATACTGAATGGCATGGCAGATTCATTGTTTAATATCTATCAAAACTATGAATCAGCCCGCGAGTTGTGGGATGTGCTGGAGTCCAAATATTTGGCTGAGGATGCTTCGAGTACGAAGTTCCTGGTTAGTAATTTTCTGAATTACAAGATGGTCGAGACCAGACCGGTTATGGAGCAATACAATGAGATGCTCCAGATTTTGGGACAGTTTGCCCAACATGATATGAAGATGGATGAGGCCATCTCGGTGTCGTGCATCATCGACAAGCTTCCTTATTCATGGAAGGACTTTAAGCATACGCTTAAGCATGGGAAGGAGGAACTGTCCCTGATCCAACTTGGAAGCCACTTGCGGATAGAGGAAGCGCTTCGGATACAAGAAAGTGGGAAACCGAAGGATTCTTCGTCTGTTCATATGGCAGAAGAAGAGGAGTCGTCTGCTCGACGGAAGGGAAGGAAACGCCCTTGGAGAAACACCAAAGGAGACTCGAACAAGAAAACGAAAGTTTCTTGTTGGATATGTGGGAAAGCGGGGCACTTCAAACGTGACTGTCCCACAAACAAGAGTCTGAATCACGACAAACAGCGTCACAAGTCTGGATCGAAAGATCAAGGGACTTCCACTTCGAAAGGTTGATGCTTAGACCTTAATTTAGATATTGCTGTGAATTCTGTTTCACTAATATCGGAAGCATTCTATGTGCAGGATGATGAAGTGGCATGGTGGATTGACTCAAGTGCCAACAGACATGTATGCAAGGATCATCACTGGTTCAAAACATACGAGGCATCGGATGATGATATTGTACTTCACATGGGCAATGAGTCAACGGCGCCTATTGTTGGATGTGGATTGGTGGTGTTGGAACTTAGTTCTGGAAAAAGCCTAGAGCTTAGAGATGTACTTCATGTCCCTAAGATTAGGAAGAACTTAGTGTCGGGCAGTATGCTTAATAGATATGGCTACAAACAAGTGTACGAATCTAATAGATATGTGTTATCTAAAGGTGGTGTGTTTGTAGGCTTCGGTCACTATAACAATGGCATGTTTATGCTGAATGTTAATAATACTATTATTAATGATCATGCTTTCTTAGTTGGTAACTCTGACTTCTCCTTATGGCATGCGCGGTTAGGACACGTTAACTATAAACGACTAACAGAAATGTCGAAAGAAGGGATTCTGCCCTCTTTTGATGTATATGTTGAACGATGTAAAACATGTATGCTCACTAAGATTACTCGTCAGCCTTTCACTAGTATCCAACGGAAATCAGTGATGCTTGAGTTGATACACAGCAATTTGTGTGACTTGCATAGCACTCCAACTATCGGAGGAAAGAAGGATGTCATCAACTTCATTGATGACTACTCTCGTTATTGCTATACTTACTTGTTGAACTCAAAGGATGAAGCCCTTGAGAAATTTCGTGTATTCAAAACCGAAGTTGAATTGCAACAAGGTATCTCGATCAAAGTCTTTCGTACTGATTGAGGAGGGGAGTTCTATGATCCATCATACTTTCAAAGTGTTGGGATCATTCATGAAACCACTGCTCCATACACACCTCAGCAGAATGGTGTGGCTGAGAGGAAGAATCGAACATTAAAAGAGATGGTAAATTCGATGTTGTCATACTCAGGTTTGAGTAATGGGTTTTGGGGTGAAGCCATGCTTACGGCTTGTTATCTACTAAACCGGGTTCCTAACAAACGAAACCGAATTACCCCATACGAATTGTGGTATAAGCGGAAACCAAACTTGAGTTACCATCGAGTTTGGGGTTATAGGGCTGTAGTGAAGCTCACTGATCCTAAACGGAAGACTTTAGGAGAAAGAGGCATTGATTGCATCTTTGTGGGGTATGCTGAAAATTCAAAGGTATATAGGTTCTATGTTATAGAATCTAACGATGCACACGCTGTGCATTTTGTGATTGAGTCTAGGGATGCCATCTTCGATGAAAATCGTTTTTCATCGATCCTAAGACCCAAGGATTTGATGCCATCATCAAGTGAAATTCTGCCTGTCCCTACGGACGAGCAGGCTTTGCCTCGTAGGAGCCAAAGGCTGGCCTTGAAGAGTTCGTTGAATACCAACTTCAAACGTATATCTGGTTGAGGGATCCAGGATGGAACTAGGATCGCAACACTTGTACTGCCACAATGTTGACGATGACCCTAGTACATATGAAGAGGCTATGCGATCGCAAGACGCTGCCTTTTGGAAGGAGGCAGTAGATGAGGAAAAGGATTCCATCTTGGGGAATAACACTTGGCTGTTAACGGATCTCCCTGTGGGATGTAAACCGTTGAAGCAAGTGGATCTTCAAAAGGAAGATGAAAGTCGATGGTTCCATCGATAAGTTTAAAGCTCGGTTGGTGATTCAAGGCTTTAAACAACGGCATGGTGTTGATTACTTCGATACCTATGCTCCTGTGGCTCGGATCTCGACTATTAGATTACTAATAGCACTAGCATCGATCCATGATCTAGTGATCCATCAAATGGATGTCAAGACTGCGTTCTTGAATGGAGATCTCGATGAGGAGGTATACATGGAACAACTGGAAGGTTTTGTTATGCCTGGAAATGAGCATAAGGTGTGCAAACTAATCAAGTCCTTGTATGGACTGAAGCAAGCACCTAAATAGTGGCATCAGAAGTTTGATGATGTTGTCTTGTCACATGGTTTTCGTTTAAACCAGGCAGACAAGTGTGTGTATACAAAATTTGATGAACTCGGCAAGGGAGTGATCATCTGTTTGTATGTAGATGACATGCTCATCTTTAGAACTGATCAAGAACAGGTTGATAGTACCAAGGAATTCTTGTCATCAAAGTTCTCCATGAAGGACATGGGGGAGGCAGATGTGATCCTTGGGATTAGGATCAAACGAAATGGGAAGGAAATTTCGTTGAGTCAATGTCATTACATTGAGAAGGTACTTGCTAAGTTTAGTGGCAAGGGATGTCGAGAATTGAGGACTCCATTTGACCCTAGTGTGAAATTGATGCCCAACACGGGGAATGGCGGTCTCAACTCGAGTACTCACAAGTGCTTGGCTGTTTGATGTATGCCATGACAAGCACAAGGCCTGATATCGCTTATGCGGTAGGCAAGTTGAGTAGATATACGAGTAATCCTAGTACTCAGCATTGGCATGCAATCAGACGAGTACTTGGTTACCTTAAAAGAACCATGGATTACGGTTTAACGTATAAGGGGTGCCCATCGGTTATTGAAGGGTACTCGGATGCAAGTTGGATATCCAATATGGAGGATCACACCTCCACTACTGGATGGGTATTCCTACTTGGGGGAGGTGCAATTTCGTGGGCTTCCAAGAAGCAAACTTGCATCTCAACATCCACTATGGAATCTGAATTCATAGCATTAGCGGCTGCTGGCAAGGAGGCAGAATGGCTAAGGGACCTAGTCTATGACATTCCACTATGGCCGAAACCTATCTCACCGATTTCTTTCTTATGTGATAGTAATGCTACTCTGGCTAGGGCATATAGTCAGGTCTATAATGGCAAGTCTCGTCATTTAGGGGTGAGGCATAGTGTTGTTCATGAACTGATCACTCACGGGACAATCACGGTGCAATATGTTCGGTCTGAGCAAAATCTGGCTGATCACTTGACAAAGGGATTAGCAAGAGATTTGGTTGCCAAATCGGCAGGAGGGGTGGGACTAAAGCTGGATAGTTCTCCAAACGTAGGACACCCGATTCCCCTCTAATACAACGTTAGAGGCAGAATTCAATGCGGAAAGCCTACGAATGGAAACTGGAGCACAAAGTTTGCACCATCCCGAAGGTATGTGCTCCGGAACCTGCGAGTGATAGAGGTTGAAGTTTAACTTCTTAATTAATTCCTTGACAAAGTGTATACGCAGGTACACGAGAAAGGAGTTGACCTATGCGAGAATGAAGTGTAGCCGCTTCAAGGAACTTGGACTTGGTTTCGTGTGCGCTCGTGAGAGGATTGGGACACATGGTGGTTAATAGTGTCGGGATATCTAGGAATAGATAGGAAAAACTCTTGTGTATATCATCTTCATATACTCAAATGAGTATACGAGTTCAATCCATAGAGACACCCCTATATTCGAGTATTTTGGAATGTGTAATGTACTAGATGAAAATTCAGTCTTCGTGACATTTTCATTGATGCAAGTGTTTTCGGATTGGATATTTGTTGTAATTTTAGCGAAATCACAGACTTCACTAAAATGGGGGAGGAATGTTGGAAATATACACCATGAACTTGACCTTGGTGTGATGCCAAAGATAGGATGAATATGTGAGCTGACGGGAAACCTCACTTAGCTCAGGAACTAAGCTTAACTAGCTAGCGTCAGCTCTTTAGTGAGCTAGACATAGCTAGGGACTGACACTGAAGCTCGTCCAGCTCAACCTTGAGCTGGATGACAGTGTCACTAGCTGAGGTACTCAGCTGAGCTGGAGTGAAGGTGGGGAGCTAGGTAGCAGGAGTGGCAACACTCCCACCTAGGTCGAATGGGTACACACCCTTTCGTGTGATTCAAACTCAGTCTGAATTGTTTTCCCTCCAAAACCCGTAGGGAACTTATTGGCTGCTGCCTACAAGTCTATCCTTAGGGATAGTGACACCTCTTGGTGCTAGATACTCACACCTATTCGTCCTTGACCCCTTGCCTATATAAAGGAGGCAATGAGTGTACAAAAAAGACACAGAAACTAACATCTATCCTTGCCTACGAATTTTGAGAGTGAATCAAGTATCTGAAGCCTAAGAACTTGAGTGAGACGGTCTTATCCTCGGAAGGGATTTCCTGATACCCTAGGCTTGTAAGGGTGGAAATACTCTTTTCGGAAAGTGGTGCCCACGATTCCGTCTTAATCGTAGATCTCTTCTTCTATCAACACTCGAACGATTGGTACTTGGAACCTCATAGCCAACATGACTAACAGTCTGTCACGGGAGTGATCATTAGGGAGATCACGACCGTGGTCAGTATTAGTCACGATTGTGATTGGCAGGTGAGTCACAACTATGACCATCATTCGCCCACAAGCGTGGTTCCCATGCTGTCACGGGAGTGATGGTAAGTACTCCATGAGCGTCATGGACTATTTATGTAAATAGAATCGCGATTCCAAAAACTCAAAACTCTTAGAAACCTAATTTTTGAAACTCACTGACGACAACGATTGATTCGAGGCAGAGGGGACGACTTTGCTAATTGGTCCCAAACCAGTAGACGAGGCTTAGAGATCATAGAGGAAGCTTCAGAAGGTCATTTGGATCAAGCAATCAAGCTTTAAGGAGACGGCTTTAGATCAGGCTCTTAAGAGGAAAGCTTTTTAGAGGTAGGGGTTTGGATTGCTTTCCTACTTTATGCGGAGAATCGTAATTAGTTGTCAGGAATCCTTGAATGGATTCTCAGGACTGTAAAGTAGCATGCGATCTACTGTACATGTGTTATGATTTAGAGATGAGTATTTCACGTTGTGTAGTAGGATGTGATTAGCGTGTGATCGAAGACAATTGTTATTTTTTAGCATAAGCTTACAAATAGTTGTCAGGCTTAGTTACTCTGTGCTTATCGCTGACCCCATCTTATTTCTTCATGTGTGATCAACCTTGAGAATTCAGGAGAAAATGCTGTCTAAGAGAGCAGCACGAGCAACAATGCCTCCATAAAGTGACTCTAGAGCCATAGAGAGAGGTAGCTTGGAGGACCTCGATATCCCCTTCATTTTTTCATGTTTTCATGCACTTTCATGTTTTCAGACATTCCTGTTTTGATTGTTTTGGTCAGACTTATCTCGAGATGTTGGGATGTTTACTTTGTCTTTTGATACGGGATTCGAGTCTTAGATGCTCATTTTATTTTTCAGCAGTTTGTTTTATATTATGAGGACCTTTCAGTGCAGTTATTTCATTTATATTTCATGTTGTGGATGTGTTGGAGTGAACCCGCGCGTATTGCATGGATCGAAGCGTACGGTTCGATCGAGTTGTCTAGGGGCTGGTTTCACAACGAATATCAGATCTTGGTTATTCTCTACTGCATGACCACGATTACTAGTACTAAGGAGTCATGAACCTCAAAGCGACTAGTGGTTTTGGGAGCTCAATACTGAATAACCCGGGACATATTCATATATGTTTAGCCGTCTTTAAGTGAAAGTTGTTTTCTAGAATTTTGAAAACAAGGAGTCAGCAACGGGCGTGGCGGAAAGTAAGTCACAAGCGTGACTAGCTGACCACCACGGGTGTGGCTAGTTGTGGGTAATAGACGTTCCCTAACGACCACATGCTAGTTAGTAGGTCACGGGCATGAGGGGTTGGAGAGTCACATGCGTGGTTGGCAGTACATCACGGGCGTGATGATCTTAGTCACGGGCATGGCTAGATATCAGCCATAGGCATGACCAAGGATACATCACAAGCGTGGCGAACTACTCACCATATGTGTGGCTAAGTTTGAAATTTTTTCACATTTTAGAGAAAAACTAAGATATAAGCTTAAATGAAAATGAGGCTAAATAATTCCTTCGTGTTTGTAGTGAGCCTGAGGCTTCGATTGAGAGGACTAGAGATCCGTCTATGTCAAGGATGGATTTCAAGGAGCTTATTGATATGGACGACATTACCTTTGATGGGGAGTCCACATATCCATAGTTAGCAGTTGACTAGTTGAGAGAGCTGACGAATGCATTCAGGTATTTGAGACCTGCGCCAGAGCAGAGAGTGTTGTATGCTGCTTACCTATTGAGAGGTACAACAAAGGAGTGATGGGATAATCAGCTAGAGCTTGAGGGGGACTTCCTTAGTCAAGATTGGGAGGAGTTCCTAATCGTATTCAAGAAGAAGCTCATGCCAGAGCAGTGGTTGAAGAACAAGAGGGTTGAGTTCATCAACCTCAGATAGGGTGAGATGAAGGTGGTGGATTACCATAGCACTTTCATCAAGCTGAGTAGGTGCTACAAGGGTCCACCTGAACAAAAGATGAAGGACATGAAGCAGATGTTCCTGGATGGGTTGAGGGTTCACATCCAGATTGAGATCACCATAAATGATATGGCGACCTTGGTAGATATCAAGGCAGCAACCTTAAGGGCAGAGCACCCTGAGGGTGTAAGAAAGGGGGAGCACCAGGCTTCCTGCATCCAAGACTCACTTCTCTGGTTCTATCACCCCGACAGTGCAGCAAAAGCAGTCCACTGCCAGGTTTGATCGTCCTATTTGCCCAGAGTGTGGGATGCGACACTAGGGAGCGTGTATGAAAAAAGCAGGAGTCTGTTTTTATGCGGGCATCTAGGGCACTTTGCTTGGGAGTGCACCGAGTTGAGTAACCTACAACATCAGAGTCGACAGTGTAGTAGAGGAGAGCTCCATCTGGGAGAAGAAGAGGAAGGCGGTATCAGGCGGATCATTGCTGATGAAAGCACCCTAAAGAAGGAAGGACACACATCATGGTGTTCCTGCATACAAGACTCACTTCTCTGGTTCTATCACCCCGACAGTGCAGCAAAAGTAGTCCACTGCCAGGTTTGAACGTCCTATTTGCCCGGAGTGTGCGATGCGACACTAGGGAGCGTGTATGAAGAAAGCAGGAGTCTGTTTTTTATGTGGGCATCTAGGGCACTTTTCTCGGGAGTGCACCAAGTTGAGTAAGCCTACAACATCAGAGCCGACAGTGCAGTAGAGGAGAGCTCTGTTTGGGAGCAGGATCAGAGGTGGAGGCTCTAAGGCTCTACTGACTGGAGCCAATATAGTACCCTTGGCATAGGCCACGCTATAGGGAAGGAACACTAAGGCACAAATATGGGTGTATGCCACCAGAGCTGAGGCAGAGGCCGCTCCGGATACCATCACGGGTACAACTGTCCTTTTTGGCAGATCTTTTCATGCCTTGTTTGATACCTGTGCTTCAGAGTCTTTCATCTTAGCCTACTAGTATTGCCTACTAGGATGAGTAGACTTTTTAGAGTGAGTACCTCAACAGGGAAGACTCCGATGGTAGAGTCTTCGGTAGAAGGAGCACCTCTGCTCTTTGAGGATAAGGAGTTTATAGTGGATCTCATCGTTCTTCCTTTTGATGAGTTCGATATGATTTTGGGGATGGATTGGCTGAAGAACCATGGAGCCTTAGTAAATTATAAGAAGAAGAAAATCAGGTTCTCGATATCTGAGCAGGAGGATGTAGTCATCATAGGGATTCAACAACAGATAGACCACATGCGTCCTTTCATTTCTGTCTTGAAGGCAGAGAGATTGATCAGGGGTGGTGTGAGGATTTTCTAGGTCATGTCACCCTTGATGCAGAGGGAAAAATAGAGGATGTTCCAGTAGTTCAGGAGTTTCAAGATGTCTATCTCGATGAGAGGGAGGTGGCTTTCGATATTGAGCTGGTCCCGAAACAGCACCTATATCCATAGAACCCTACATCATGGCATCGTTACAGCTGAATGAGCTGAAAGAGAAGTGACATGAGCTAGTTGAGAAGAGTTTCATCCGTCCGAGTGTATTACCTAGGGTACGCCGGTGTTGTTTGTGAAGAAAAAGGATGGATCCATGCAGATGTGCATATATTATAGGAGGCTGAATCAGGTGACTGTGAAGAACAGGTACCCTCTTTCGTGCATTGATGACCTCTTCGATCAACTTCAGGGAGCAGCAGTGTTCTCTAAGATCGATCCAGGTGATCAAGTCAGATGAGATTCTGTTTGAGAGGAACCTGACCTTCGTGGAGCAACCAGCTCAGATTGTGGACAGGAAGGTCGGCAATTTGAGGAGCAAAATAGATGCCAATGCTAAAGGTAATTTGGTGAAATAAGGATATTGAGGCTGCAACATGAGAGACCGAGACTAGCATGAACCAATGCTATCCTAAACTTGTGGAGAGTTATCTAGTAGGTAACTTCTTTTCCCATATTAAGATGTCACATTCAGGTTTCGGGACAAAACCTCTTGTAGGAGGGGAGAGTTGTGACACCCCAATTTCAGGTTAACATTTGGCTCTGGGTTTTACTTCGGTTTATGTGAGTCTTTGAGAATGGGTTGTCAGGTGAACCATCAAGGGTGTGACTGACAGTCTGTCACGGGCGTGATTGTCAGGGAGATCATGGCCGTGGTAAGTATTAGTCACGATCGTGGCTGGCAGGTTAATCATTGACGTGACCATCAGTCGGTTGCGGGTGTGGTTGCCTATCACGAGCGTGGTGGACTGTTTATATAAATAGAATCGTGATTCCAGAAACTCAGAACTCTTAGAAATCTAATTTTAGAAAACCACTAACGATGACGATTGATTCCATGCAAAGGGGAGGACTTTGTTGATCGATTCCAGACCAGTACGACGTTCGGATCAAGTAATCGAACTCTAGGGAGACGGCTTCATATCAGACTCTTGAGAGGAAAACTTTTCAAAGGTAGGGTTAGGATTACTTTTTTGTTTTATGCCAAGAATTGTAATTAGTTGTCAGGAATCCTTGAATGGATTCTCGGGTTTGTACAGTAGCGTGCGATCTACTATACATGTTTTGTGATTTAGAGATGAGTATTTTAGGCTGTATAGTAGCGTGTGATCTACTGCACAGACAGTTGTTATTTTCGAACATAAGCTCGTAACGATGAATTATGCGTATGATTCACAATTCATGTTAAGGATAAGAATCAGGCCTAGTTAGATTAGCTCTCATTATACGTTGGTCGCCCACCCGTTGGATTGCACAATGCCCCAGGATTCATTCAGGTTCAGATAGGACGTGATGAGTTAACTTTCAAGAGTTGTTCTCGTGGCTTTTCAGTGTGGTTTCATCATATGATCCACCATGAGACTGTCCAAGGATAACTAGAGGTGGCTGGCTTTAGGACAATACCTACAAGACCACAAGGTTACTTTACTAGATACTAGTTCAGTTCTCCGCGTTGAGACTTAGTTACTCAGTGCTTATCGCTGACCCCATCTCGTTTTCATATAAAAATATGAGAATATGAAAATATGGGGCCCCGATCCGATATAAATGGTCGACAAGGTACACTATCTAATGGGATGGTTGAGACAAGATAGTATACCTTGGATAGTATACCTTGCTGACCGGAGAGCTGCGAAGGCGATGGAAGCTGCAATGGTGGAGATCAGAGTGGGATGGGAGTTGCAATGCTGCATGTTGCGATGGTTTCGAAGGTCAGCGGAGATAGATCCCTCGCACAAACAAAGTATTTAATGGCAATTTTCTAATATTACACAAGTACAGGGGCATCGCGTGTTGTGCATAGAATCCAAAAATCCCCCGACTGCCAATCAGAACCTGGTTTCCTATTCTAATTATAATCATGATTCCGATTGGAAAACACATTCTCATTCAAGAGTTTCATAATAAACATAAAAATCGTGAAATTCCAATCCAGATAGTAAAATAGTCAGATTTCTATGAAAACTTCCAACTGCCAAACATAATATAAAATACGCCCACGTTCGATTCCCTGAAATAGTGAGTTTTGATGTTGATACCACCGTAAAATACAGCAACCTTGGTATCCGAAAAGTAGGTACTGAATCTGTTGAACTCGTGGCAAATCTTGTAGGCAAGTTCTTTTGTATGACCTAGAACAAGGGCATTAACTTGCCCTCTAGTATGTCAATTTGCTGGAGAGTAGACCCGTACATCAGTCTCTCCCATCCCAGACTTACTTGGCAGAACAAAGACACTAGTCTTTCATTCATCAAATCTAATTATAACAAGTGCCTTCTGTTGTAATCTAATCCCCCTCGATTAGATTTGAAACTGATTCTGTTGAGCAAAAATGGGTTATTAAGCTAATAGTTGCAACAAGTGAATGATCTGCAACTTATACTTAATCACAACAGTGAACTATAAAAGACAAAAATCATTCCTGAACTGCAGTCGTATTTTGTATTCAATGAATTGAACAAAGCAAGCTGATTAACTGGTTTCTAAAGAACGGAATTCAAAGCTTGCTAATGGAAGTTAAGTTAAGCTACTGATCAAAACACAACTAGCAATTCTAAACTCAGTAGCACGAGCTGCAAGTAAGAAAATGCAACAGCCGGCTTTACAACCTTAAACACCCAAGACTTAACTTGTCGTAACTCCCGATCGACTCCGTTCCTCTCCTGCTGACCACCGTAGCTACCAGCGAAACTTGATCACCGTGATGAGTGTTGATGCTCCAGCTCCAATCGTGCGAATGCCTTCTCATTTGCACACCCAGCTTGTCGTGTTGATCTCGGTAGAAAACGCAAGGTCCTCGTTGGTAGAAGATGTGAATTTATACTGTAAGATCTTTCTTTGTGTTCACGCTGAGATGCCATACAACCCCCTGATCTTCTCGTCCACGCACTCCTTCTCTTCAACGCAGTCGACCGCCGAACTTGGCTCCAGGAAGCTTCCTCAACATATTCATCGATCTTCACTCTTGGAGTTCTCCTGCGAGGGTTTTGGTTATTAGTGAGCAGACATGATGGGCTTTAGTAGGTTGGTCTTCCTTGAGCTTCATAACCAGCTATACAAAACGAGATTCAACAGTATAAGGTAGAAAAGAGCCCAATTACAAGTCTTAACAAGTCAACAAACTCCCCCTAAACCTGAGTATGGCTCTTTACTTGCTGTGCATATGGTTTTCTGAGATCATTGATCAAAATCTTACAAAGACACAGAGGTATTTAATTTCAACCAGCCAAGAACATCAGGAAATCAGAGACATGGATTCAAAAACCAAAGCTGACCTTATTTTATTGCAAGAACTTTTTAACTGTAACAAAGACTCGGAATAAAGTGACAACCACATACAATACTAAAAGTTTGAAAACATAAAGACAAAACTACTATATCAGACTCATGGAAAACATCAGAATGATAACACAAAGACAATACTACTATGACAGACTCATATAAGAACAGAAAAATAAGAAACTGACGCGACCAGTCATCCTAGAGAATGAGGTCATCCGGAGAAGACGCAGCAGCAAGTCCCGACTGAATCTCTAACGATCTCTCAACAGCATCTGCAAAACCAGCAACCTCGTTGTCCGAGAAGTTGAGATCGTGGAGAGCCTCTTCCCCTGAGCCATTGGCGGGCTGATGCTGATGCCATCCTACTTCGCGTAGAACTGTGTGAGGCCGGAGGATATCCAAAGGCGAGGCAGAGAGATAATTGCCGCGAAGGGGTATCTCAAGAGCAACAAACAGGTAAGAAATAGCAGGACCAAAAGGAAGATCACCAGGAGACGAATTGGGACCATATTGGACCATAGAGGCGAACATAAGGCAACTATAATCAGTATAGACGCCAAAAATCGCACAATGCATAATCCAGACGTCAATGCTAGTCAGAAGGAATTTTCCGACGGAACGAGGAAGAAAGACACGAGTGATATAAAAGTGAACGACTTTGAGATAGTCAGGCAAAATTGAGACAACGGAGAGGGGACGAGATCCTAGAGGAGCATCGGTCCATTGAGACAGAACGATGGACGCACAAACGGAACTCGACGAAGATCAGAATCGTGAAGGATAGCTGCACCGCCAGAAGGGATACCAACAACATCAGAGAGTAGGTGCGGAGTGACGACCAATCTAATGGGGGCCTTCCAAGCAGAGGTTGGCATAAAATTGGCGAAGAACATAAGGAAAGAAGGAGTAGCACTCATTCATGATGATAGAACTCCATGAGAGGTTAGCAATGAGAGCAGAAGGATTGAGGCTGTATTTTTTGAAATCGACAGGATTTTAATAATTTCAATGAATGCCGAATGGAATGTTCAATGAATGACTCAAGATAAATGGCTTGATGTTCACAACTCTTTCTGCGATTATTAGTGTAGAAAACATGGGATCGGGCGAAAGAAGCAAGTTGGTGATCATGTGAATCCATGAAGAGAGACGAGAATTGACTAAAGGAATGAAAAAAGAACAAGGTTTACAAGGGCTTTAAATAAAAAATGTTAGAATAATCATAACGGCATAAGTAATTTCCTAGAACATCATCTTGTAAGATCATCAAAGGTTAATAGATGTTGAAGATACCTAGATTCATGATGATCGTCTAAAACTGGATGCGGAAACTATTGGACGATCAATAACCGGCCGACACCGCTACGAGCACGAACCGGGAGGTTCAGTAGCCTTCCTCAACCAAGGCACCTTAGATCCTCTCACGGGAAGCCTCACAAGCCTCACGAGAATATGTGTGTATGTTGTCTTGGTGTGTTGGGGACCACAACTTCAAACTCCTTATATACCCCTAACTATGGGCTCCCATGAAACCCATATATATGTGTTATGTATGTGGTATCTACTCATTTGGTCCACACTTATTATTCAGAAGTCATGGGTTTCATGACATAATCACTAATAAATAGCACATACGAAAATAATAGCCAATATAATATGTTGTGGATTGCAGCCCACTTAATTAGGAAAGTAATTTTCCTAACAAATAAAACTTAATCTTATGCGGACCGGGAGAAAAGCCATTCTACAAGGGAGAGAAAAAACATAAAATAATAATAATATAAAAAATCCAAAAAAAAAGAGAATAAGAAATAAGACTTAAACAAGCAGAGAGACACTCAAGACTTGATTAGGAAATTTCAAGTTCACATAAATAATAAGCATCAGTGTTAGGCACGTACTTCGGTAGCTGACACATCTAAGATGGAGATTATTCCCTAATAACTTACGGAAAAACATAAACCGATCAGCAATTAAAGGCTTTTTAAATATATCAGCCAATTGCACATCAGTAGAGATGAAAAAAAGCTTAATTTCCTTATTGGATACTAAATCTCGAATAAAATGATATGTGATATCAATATATTTTGTATAATCAGGATTTTTTGTCATGTTGATAAAGCTAACATTATCACAAAATAGAGGAACAATAGGTACTAAGATCTCAAAATCTCTAAGTAATTGTATAATTTCTCTATACATCATTTAAGGTTTTGCTTGTAAAATAGATGGGATTTCCCTGTTCATCCCTTTCAAACCTTACATGTAATCATTCTTGGGAGCCTATCAACTTAATTCGTTGATCCTTGTTTCTTTTCCTAGAAATAGAGTTCCAATCGGCAACGTTACTCTCTTTGATCCTAGGATTCAAGAACGACCCAAGCCCTCCAATACATTCAGAAAGCTTCGGAAGCAGGTCAGGAACCATTTACGGTGATTTAAATTCTCGTTCGGTCGAGTTTACTCTGAATATGGTGTTCGCCGGAAATAGTAGTGATTCCGCCAGAATCTGGGCGAACGTCGAAATTCTTACGTCCGGGTCAATGGCGCTGGTTGGACTGAATCTAGATCGACCTATTTCAGTTCAACCATTTCTTGTTCGGTTATGAATATGTCTAAATCAATACCTCATGCCTTAGGTTTTCATAATAGGTCTCCTAACTTCGACCATTAGCATCTTAGTGCCCTTATTGTGAGTTACATATGGATCAGACATTGTGTGACACCTCAATTTCTGGTAACAGTTGGGTTGTGAGTTAGGGTTGAATCGACAGAGTCTGGTCTAATAATTGGACCATCATGGGCGTGACCAGCAGTAAGTCACATGTGTGGTTGCCAGATTGACTACGGTCATGATCAACAGTTGGTCACAAGCGTAATAATAGTCAGCCACGAGTGTGATGGTAAGTCAGCCACGAGTGTGATGGTAAGTCAGCCACGGCATGATATACTTATTATATAAGTCTGTATCATGACCTTAAGCACAATTAAATTAGAGATAGGAAAAGATAGCTTCAGGCGATGACTCCCTTCCAAAATATAAATGAGTCTCGATCAAAAAAGGTAAATCTGATTTATAAGGATTAGGGATAGAGAATTAAGAAGGCTAGAAGGACAACGAGAAGATAATTTATCTTTTTTTATATTTCTCAATTCCTTGATTTGAATTTTATATAATAGAAATTCATATAGAATTGATATTTGGGGATTTGGGATTCCAATCATATGATTAATCTCTACGGGTCAGATGGATCAGTAGATTAAGCTCTAAGGAAGCTGTGTCGGATCCGATTTGACTAAGAAAGCACTTTCATGTAGAGATTTAAGATTACTACTCTACTTTAAGCGTAGAACTATAATTAGGTTGTCAAAAATCCAATGATTGGATTCTAAGGACTGTGCAGTAGGGTGTAATCTATTGTACATGTGTTGTGATTTAGAGCTGGGCTTTCAAGCTATGCGGCAGCGTGTGATCTACTATACAAATAGTTATATTATTTCGAGTGTAAACTCTTGGCGATTGAACTGTGGCGTGTGATTCAAAGTTCAGATTAGGACATGATAAAGCTTAGCTAGATAGCTCACGTTTGTGCGTTGGTCATCCACCCACAGATTGAGCAATCCCCTAAGTTATAGTTCAGGCGCAAGGAGGACATGTTGAGTATGAGTGTATGACTATAGATGCTACTCACACGGTATTCAGGGTGATTTAATGGTCTGATCCACCATGAGGTCATATGTTCAAAGTTAGAGGTGGCTGATGCTAGGTTGATGCCTAAATGACCACACATTCACTTTATTAGAGTAGTGATTAGAATGACTTCCTTTTTCTTTTCGCAATCTCAGTTCAGTCTTAGTTCTACGCTAGTCCAGTTCGTCATTCAATGTTTATTACTGACCCTATCAGATGTATGTCTTCCTTGGTGTATCTGTGTTATTCAGTTACAAGTGCTGGAGCTGATGGTGGGGAGAGAGCAGGACGGAATTTTGAGATCAGGTGGTATCCATTTTGATATACTTTTAGTACTAGAGTTGTATCGCCACTTGTCTTATTTCGGCATGTATTTAAGGATTCAAAATCATTTTCTGTCAGTATTAAAAGGTTTAATAAATGGTTTCATATTCAGTTTTTAATGCTTGATTTATACTTTGTTTTATCAATTGTGGGTTGTTTGGTTCAGTTTTGAACTCGAGTAGGATGTTTTGGTTGAACCAGAGGTTCGACTGGGACTCCTAAAGTAGGATTTCACACACTATATTTTTAGGACCAAGCAGTTCGGCCGCCAGCTAATTCCTTGTTGTTGCCCCATCATATAACTTTCCACCCAAAATAA
Organism: Linum usitatissimum; assembly: GCA_030674075.2. Classification (NCBI taxonomy): domain Eukaryota; kingdom Viridiplantae; phylum Streptophyta; class Magnoliopsida; order Malpighiales; family Linaceae; genus Linum; species Linum usitatissimum. The sequence goes on along the minus strand of JAUJYP020000131.1, from coordinate 999,815 downwards.
AGTCCATAGCTCATTAAATCATAGAATCAATCTAATTGGGTTAGGATGATAATAATCTTTCAAGAAATCACTAGGATCGTTACTTTATTCATAATACTATAGGTGATAAGAATTTTACTTAGGTTAGTATGTTATAATTAGAATTCAATTAAGTGTTAATTCATGATCTCCTTAGTCATTACTTGAATTAATGAATTCTCTTCTCTCTTACAATTAGAACAAATAATAATATACTTCTTCATGAATAGATAGACCACATATTAAAACGCTCTTCTCTAAAGTGTAACTTATTAAGGCGTGATGGTATTATAACTCTTAAGTATGTTATTTTCTTAGAACAATAGTTGTTTCAAATTAGTCTTTTTAACACATTACATTAATTGTGAAGCCATTTCCTCAAAATTTTCCAAGTTATCGTCCCCTGTTATTTCAACTCATGTTGGAATTACGCTAATATCTAAAATCCTCATCTTTAGGTTCTGAAGGACGATCAAGTCTCTTAGCTTCAATCTTCATCCCTCACGATGAACCCTTACTGCGTCATTATTAAATGGCTGGTTTAAGGGGATAAATTCTACTATTGTTGTTTTTAAATTAAGTCATGAATTATGTTACAACATTTAATTACTTTATGAGTATTAAATTCACGAATCACATGTAGACCATTACTAGATGGAATAATAACACGCACGTCACTAACTAGACCCCCCGCTCCCCAAGGAATCACGAATTGGGACAGACTACCCACACGATCATGTATCAAGCCGATCGTACGAGCACGTTATGTTGTCTGTGGATACGTACTCCCAGGCATCCACGATATTCAGGATTGTGCAATATGTCTAGTTAGTGAGAAGACGGAACACCCTACAAGAATCAAGAAACCTTAAATGAAAGTGAAGGCTAATACAAGAATAATGTCCAAATTTTGAATAATTTATTTATATTGTCTTTGACTTTTATCTTTAATTTGAGTCTTCCGTCCGCCCGGAGACATTTTGTTCTTTTAATAATTGTTAGATATTTAGAGTGTAGGAGGTCTGAATGGTCCAAATCAATTAAGAGTCCTGGTTTGAACCGGTGTGGTTTGTTAACCAATTGGCAGCCCAAACCTAGTCTGATCGAACAAGTCAAGTTAGTTGTTCGAAATCAATTTCTGGTTGGAATGAGTAGTTTATTTCATTGTTTAAAACTAATTTTCGATCTCGAGATTTTTTTGGAGCGAATGTGAAAATGTTAAAATCAATTTTACTCCCTCAAATCACACTCAATATTTAAACTCTAAACCCCAAAAAAAACACTGTAATTAATTACAAAACCACACTTCACTCCTTCAAATCACACTCAAGACCTCACCCAAATCACAATCATCCTTACCGCCCTCAAGCTCTCATTCTCTCTATTCACTCGAAATAATTAGTTATAAACTTTATAACCTGACAACACTCGCCTAAATCAGCCTCTCCAAAACACCAACTAAACCTCACTACTCGAAGCTCACTAGGCGACCACCTCACGACGAACTACACAAAGCATCGTCATCCTCTTTAAGTCTTCAAGCCAGCCATCACCCGACCCATCTCGGAAAGAAAAGAAACCCGACATTAGTGCCACACAAAACCAGCAAAGGTGTACACCAAGCAAATATTAACAATGATTATTCTAATCACATTTTTACATAGCATATCATCATCATCCCAACCATGCTATGGATCAAAACATGAATGTTGGGATTAGGATATGGATTGACAGTTATTAAAAATTCAGCTAACCTTGACCTTAGTCCTATAAATGTGGGTTTGATGCTAAATGACTCTAAATCTGAATAATTTGAATTGATTAGCAAAGATGACAAGAATACAAGATAGATGTAACAATGATTCCTGTTAAGCAAAAATGAGTTAAAACGGATATTATCCCTAGTTATTTGAATTCAAAACATGGAATTAATATGACAAACTTTGATCCTTAAGTGATCTTTTGAAACATCTCATTGGAGTTGCGGTTGCTATTTATAGTTTGCGAGATGTTAGAATAGTTTACATAAATGATGTCAAGAAAGCAAGTTAGAGGATGTAGCATCATGAGAATCCTAGCATGTCTCAAACAACGGTCCAACCAAACAATTCTCATCCTATACACAAACTACCACAAACCCCATCATACACACGAAAACCCCGCACGGGTTCAGCTACCACTACTCACCAACAACACAACGAAATTAGTACAAACTCAGCCATCACCCCGATAAAATTACCATAAAAAAGCAGCCATCGTCACACCAAAATCACTGCAAAATCTAGCTGAACTCACAACAAGAACCAACCACTTAACATTTATCAAATCAGCCATCATTTTCCACCAAAATCAGTCAACATTCTGGCACCAAAACTATTTACAAAACTCAATTACTGTCATCACACAACCTTGCCATTAGTAATACAAAATTCTGCAATTACACATAAAAACACCACAAAAAAACTCCATCAATTGTTCTTCCACAAAAATTACGAAATCACACTGAAATAAACTCAACAAACACAGGCGGTATCATCACATAAACCATTACCGTAACCAAACCAGCTATCATCCTCACAACCAACATCGACACCACATCTCATTCAAAATCAATGTTCAACGTAACCAAACCAGCTATCATCCTCACAACCAACATCGACACCACATCTCATTCAAAATCAATGTTCAAAAAGGCGTAATTCCGTGGTCGAGTATTTGCTATTAATCGTTGGACGGTGGGTAACCGCCACGAGTCTGCCCTAGGTGGCTGATTCGGCGTTCATATCGATTAATTACGTCGGAAAACGCCTAGGCGGCCATTAATATGGCGGAGGCACGATTACTTGCGGCGGAAAACGCCCATGAGATTATTTTTAAAAAAAATAGCCAAAACATCACCGTTTTAAGAAGGAGAAAAAACAACTCAAAGCTTATCTTCTCATTCAATCGTCTCATTTCCTTCTTTTTCATCAGCCACGAACTTTTCCTCTCCTGTCCTCCGTCTTCCGCCTCCACTTCCTTCCTCTCCTCCCCTCCTTCCATCGCTCAGTGGTAGCATCGGGCGACAGAATGTGCAACGCTTCCTCTTCTCGATTGATTTGGCGATGGAAGCTCCTTCTCCCTCATTCCTTGGCGACGTCAGCGTCCTATCCTCCTTCTTCTGGTCTCTTCCGGCGAGGCAATTAGTGAGAGAGCTTCATAATAAAGAATTTGAGTCGAAAGAAGAAGAAAATGAGGAAAGAGATGAAGTTGATTTGGTGAATAACATGAACTATGTCGATGAAGATGGCGAGTGATCAACTAGATTCTATGAGCTTGTCGTCATCTTTATGGCTTATCTTATCAATTTGTCATATATGTTGAACTTTGTTAAAAAAATTTAAATAAGGGAGCTTTGTGAAGGAGTTATCAAGATGGCTTAACAATCTAATATAGACTCAGACAGAAGACTCGGATGGAGAGAGGTCGGGGTGGGGGCTGGGTGGGTTGGGGGTGACAGATGCAATTAAATTCACAGGCCAGCCAGCTAAGGACTCGACAATAAATAAATTCCTACTAAATTTAACAAATTTATTGGAATGAATACTGTATGAGGATGATTATTATTATTATTACGGACGGTACATACGAAATTTACCAAAATCCTTAAAGAATAAGGACAAATTAAATTCAAAGAGAAAAAATGTAAATTCAAATTACCAAATTAGTGGAAAGTGGGAAGAGCCAATTAAATTGAGTTAGTGAAAAGGAAATGAATGGCAAAGAAGGAAATTGGGTAGTAGATTGATTGACAAACCATAAAAAAAGGAAAGACTTAATTTATGATAATTGTCTTCCAATCAATGAAGGGGAAAAGTTACAGTTTAGGTCTTTTTATTTTTTGGCGGAAAACACAATTGATGTCAAAATTAAATTCAAATGAAATGAAATACTCACGTGAAATAGAATAAAAACAATGTGATTGTTGTTATAAAACTAAACTCAAAGAAAGTCAAGAACAAAAGAAAATATGGAGAGGGAGAGAGTTTCTTATTGATGTGTAGATATGATACAATGTAGAGTCCTATTTATAGGCTCATGAAATCATAACCTATACATTCTAATATTAATACAATTAAGAGAGTAATATAATACATGATCAATGTAATGGGAGTTAAACAATGAGCATTCAACTACATTTATATAAAATATTCATAACACTCCCCCTTGAATGTCCATTGGGTAAAAATTAGACATCATTATCGAATACGCTATTTGATGTTGCCTCGTTAAAAACCTTATCAGGAAAACCCATTGGGAAAAATCATGGTTAAGGGAAAAAGAGTGCAGTGTGTATCGCCTCCCCTGATGATAACATCGTTCCCCCTCATTATGATATCAATTGAGATTCTTCATGTCTCTAACTCTCATTGTTAGGACTAGCTTCTCCAAAGTTGATGTATGGAGAGTCTTGGTAATTAAATCAACCAAGTTATCGCTTGAGGGCACTTGTAGTGCGAATATTTCAACTCATTGGAGTTTGTGCATATAATGTATGCATCAATATAATCGATGGTCATCCATAATTCACATGACACTTCACATAGGATGACCATTAAAAGAGAATATTCCTCATTAAAACCTTACTAGGAAACCCCTATGGGATAAAACCTAGTGAAGGAAAAAGAGTACATAATCATCACATCACGTTGCACCATTTTCTTGCAATTCAAGGATATATGCAAAATAAATATCATACATGATTTATAAAATCATCTCGTGAAATGGTGGTGTTTGGTTAAATAATCTTAACCTCAATTTGACCATCTGGATGTTGGAAATATGCACCAAGGACTCGACCTTGGTGTGATCCCAAAGATAGGATGGAAACGTGAGTTGAAGGGAAACCTCACTTAGCTCGGGAACTAGCTGCACTAGCTAGCATCAAGCTCTTCGTTGAGCTAAGCTGAAGCTAGGGACTGACACTGAAACTCGTCCAGCTCAAACTTGAGCTGGTTGATAGTGTCACTAGCTGAGATACTCAGCTGAGCTAGAGTGAAGGTGGAAAGCTAGGTAGCAGGAGTGGTAACACTCCCACCTAGGACGAATGGGCACACACCCTTTCGTGTGATTCGAACTATGGCTGAATTGTTTTCCCTCCAAAACCCGTAGGGAACCGATTGGCCGTTGCCTAAAATCTATCCTTGGGGATAATGACACCTTTTGGTGCTAGGTACTCACACCTACTCGTCCCTGCCCCCCCCCCCCCCCCCTTTGCCTATATAAGAGAGGCAATAAGTGTGCAGAAACACACAGAAAAGTACATCTATCCTAGCCTACGAAATCTGAGATTGAATCAAGTATCTGAAGCCTAAGAACTTGAGTGAGACAGTCTTATCCTCGGAAGGGATTTCCTGATACCCAAGGCTTGTTAGGGTGGAAATACTCTTTTCGGAAAGTGGTGCCCACGATTCTCGTCTTAATCCTAGATCTCTTCTTCTATCAACACTCGAACGATTGCTACTTGGAACCTCATAGCCAACAAACGAAAAGAGTATTTTGCCATGTCCAAGGTTGCCGCAATCAAGGAAATGACTTCGTCATTTGGCAAGCTTGAGAAGTTTGAGGGAGTGGACTTCCGTCGGTGGCAGAAGAAGATGCACTTCCTTCTCACTACCTTGAAGGTTGTGTATGTTCTCTCTACACCCTATCCTCCGGAGCTCGAGGAGGAGGGAGAGACGGATGAGAAGACGAAGGAGGAACGAGTGCGGAAGCAGCAAAAGTGGGACAACGACGACTACATATGTCGTGGCCATATACTGAATGGCATGGCGGATTCATTATTTGATATCTATCAATATTATGAATCAGCCCACGAGTTGTGGGATGCGCTGGAGTCAAAGTATTTGGCTGAGGATGCTTCGAGTATGAAGTTCCTGGTGAGTAATTTCATAAATTACAAGATGGTCGAGACTAGACCGGTTATGGAGCAGTACAACGAGATGCTCCGGATTTTGGGACAGTTTTCCCAACATGATATGAAGATGGATGAGGCCATCTCGGTGTCGTGCATTATCGACAAGCTTCCTTATTCATGGAAGGATTTTAAGCACACGCTTAAGCATGGGAAGGAGGAACTGTCCCTGATCCAACTAGGAAGCCACTTGCGGATAGAGGAAGCTCTACGGTTGCAAGAAAGTGGGAAACCGAAGGATTCTTCGTCAGTTCATTTGACGGAAGAAGAAGAGCCGTCTGCTCGACGGAAGGGCAGGAAACGCCCTTGGAAAAACACCAAAGGAGACTCGAACAAGAAAACGAAAGTTTCTTGTTGGATATGTGGGAAAGCTGGGCACTACAAACGTGACTGTCCCACGAACAAGAGTCTGAATCACGACAAACAGCGTCACAAGTCTGGATCGAAAGATCAAGGGACTTCCACTTCGAAAGGTCGGTTCTTAGACCTTAATTTAGATATTGCTGTGAATTCTGTTTCACTAATATCGGAAGCATTCTATGTGCTTGGATGATGAAGTGGCATGGTGGATAGACTCGGGTGCCAATAGACATGTATGCAAGGATCGTCACCGGTTCAAAACATACAAGGCATCGGATGATGATGCTTGTACTTCACATGGGCAATGAGTCGACGGCGCCTATTGTTGGACGTGGATTGGTGGTGTTGGAACTTAGTTCCGGAAAAAGCCTAGAGCTTAGAGATGTACTTCATGTCCCTAAGATTAGGAAGAACTTAGTATCGGGCAGTATGCTTAATAGATATGGCTACAAACAAGTGTACGAATCTGATAGATATGTATTATCTAAGGGTGGTGTGTTTGTAGGCTTCGGTCAATATAACAATGGCATGTTTATGCTGAATATTAATAATACTATTATTAATGATAATGCTTTCTTGGTTGGTAATTCTGACTTTTCCTTATGGCATGCGCGGTTAGGGCACGTTAACTATAAACGTCTAACTGAAATGTCAAAAGAAGGGATTCTGCCCTCTTTTGATGTCTTTGCTTGAACGATGTAAAACGTGTATGCTTACTAAGATTACTCGTCAGCCTTTCACTAGTATCCAACGGAAATCAGTGATGCTTGAGTTGATACACAGCGATTTGTATGACTTACATAGCACTCCGACTATCGGAGGTAAGAGGTATGTCATCAACTTCATTGATGACTACTCTCGGTATTGCTATACTTACTTGTTGAATTCAAAGGATGAAGCCCTTGATAAATTTCGTGTGTTTAAAACCGAAGTTGAATTACAACAAGGCATCTCGATCAAAGTATTTCGTACTGATCGAGGAGGGGAGTTCTATGATCCAATGTACTTTCTAAGTGTGGGGATCATTCATGAAACCATCGCTCCATACACACCACGAATGAATGGTGTGGCTGAGAGGAAAAATCGAACATTGAAAGAGATGGTGAATTCGATGCTTGTCATACTCGGGTTTGAGTAAAGGGTTTTGGGGTGAAGCCATGCTTACGGCTCGTTATCTCCTAAACCGGGTTCCTAATAAACGGAACGAGAACTACCCCATACGAACCGTGGTATAAGCGGAAACCAAACTTGAGTTACCTACGAGTTTGGGGCCGTAGGGCCGTTGTAAAGCTCACCGATCCTAAACGGAAGACTTTAGGAGAAAGAGGCATTGATTGCATCTTTGTGGGATATGCTGAAAATTCGAAGGCATATAGGTTCTATGTTATAGAATCTAACGATGCACACGCCGTGCATTCGGTAATTGAGTCTAGGGATGCCATCTTCGATGAAAATCGCTTTTCATCGATCCTAAGACCCAAGGATTTGATGCCGTCATCAAATGATATACCGCCCGTCCCCGTGGACGAGCAAGCTTTGCCTCGTAGGAGTCAAAGGCTGGCCTTGAAGAGTTCGTTGAATACCAACTTCAACGTATATCCGATCGAGGGATCCGGAATGGAACTAGGATCGCAACACTTGTCTTGCCACAATGTTGACGATGACCCTAGTACATATGAAGAGGCTATGCGATCGCAAGACGCTGCCTTTTGGAAGGAGGCAGTCGATGAGGAAAAGGATTCCATCTTGGGAAATAACACTTGGCTGTTAACGGATCTCCCTGTGGGATGTAAAGCGTTGGGTAGCAAGTGGATCTTCAAAAGGAAGATGAAAGTCGATGGTTCTATCGATAAGTTTAAAGCTCGGTTGGTGATTCAGGGCTTTAAACAACGGCATGGTGTTGATTACTTCGATACCTATGCTCCTGTGGCTCGGATCTCAACTATTAGATTACTAATAGTGCTAGCATCGATCCATGATCTAGTGATCCATCAAATGGATGTCAAGACTGCGTTCTTGAATGGAGATCTCGATGAGGAGGTATACATGGAACAACCGGAAGGTTTTGTTATGCCTGGAAATGAGCATAAGGTGTGCAAACTGATCAAGTCCTTGTATGGACTGAAGCAAGCACCTAAACAATGGCATCAGAAGTTTGATGATGTTGTTTTGTCACATGGTTTTCGTTTAAACCAGGCAGACAAGTGTGTGTATACAAAATTCGATGAACTCGGCAAGGGAGTCATCATCTGTTTGTATGTGGATGACATGCTCATCTTTGGAACTGATCAAGAACGGGTTGATAATACCAAGGAATTCTTGTCATCCAAGTTCTCCATGAAAGACATGGGGGAGGCAGATGTGATCCTCGGGATTAGGATCAAACGAAATGGAAAGGAAATTTCGTTGAGTCAATGTCATTACATTGAGAAGGTACTTGCCAAGTTTAGTGGCAAGGGATGTCGAGAATTGAGGACTCCATTTGACCCTAGTGTGAAACTGATGCCCAACACAGGAATGGCAGTGTCTCAACTCGAGTACTCACAAGTGCTTGGCTGCTTGATGTACGCCATGACAAGCACAAGGCCTGACATCGCTTATGCGGTTGGCAAGTTGAGTAGATATACGAGTAATCCTAGTACTCATCATTGGCATGCAATCAGATGAGTACTTGGTTACCTTAAAGGAACCATGGATTACGGTTTAACGTATAAGGGGTGCCCTTCGGTTATTGAAGGGTACTCGGATGCAAGCTGGATATCCAACATGGAGGATCACACCTCCACCACTTGGATGGGTATTCCTGCTTGGAGGAGGAGCAAGATATCGTGGGCTTCTAAGAAGCAGACTTGTATCACGACCTCCACCATGGAATCTGAATTCATAGCATTAGCGGCTGCTGGCAAGGAAGCAGAATGGCTAAGGGACCTTATCTATGAGATTCCATTATGGCCGAAACCTATCTCACCGATTTCTATCTTGTGTGATAGCAATGCAACTACGGCTAGGGCTTATAGTCAGGTCTATAATGGCAAATCACGTCATTTAGGGGTGAGGCATAGTGCTGTTCGTGAACTGATCACTCACGGAACGATCACGGTGCAATACGTTCGGTCTGAGCAAAATCTGGCTGATCACTTGACGAAGGGATTAGCGAGAGATTTGGTTGCCAAATCGGCAGGATTGGTGGGACTCAAGTCCATATAGTTCTCCAATTGTAGGACACCCAATTCCCCTCTAATACAACGTTAGAGGCAGAATTCAATGCGGAAAGCCTACGAATGGAAACAGGAGCACAAGGTTTGCACCATCCCGAAGGTATGTGCTCCGGAACCTGCGAGTGATAGAGGGTGAAGTTTAAACTTCTTAATTGATTCCTTGACAAAGTGTATACGCAGGTACACGAGGAAGGAATCGACCTATGCGGGCATGAAGTGTAGCCGCTTCAAGAAACTTGGACTTGGTTTCGTGTGCGCTCGTGAAAGGATTGGGACACATGGCGGTTAATAGTGTCGGGATATCTTGGAATAGATAGGAGAAACTCTTGTGTATATTATCTTCAGATACTCAAATGAGTAGACGAGGGTTCAATCCATAGAGACACCCCTATATTCGAGTATTTTGGAATGTGTAATGTACTAGATGAAAATTCAATTTTCGTGACATTTTCATTGATGCAAGTGTTTCGGTTGGATATTTGTTGTAATTTTAGCGAAATCACGTACTTCACTAAAATGGGGGAGGAATGTTGGAAATATGCACCAAGGACTCGACCTTGGTGTGATCCCAAAGATAGGATGGAAACGTGAGTTGAAGGGAAACCTCACTTAGCTCGGGAACTAGCTGCACTAGCTAGCATCAAGCTCTTTGTTGAGCTAAGCCGAAGCTAGGGACCGACACTCGAAACTCGTCCAGCTCAAACTTGAGCCGGTTGATAGTGTCACTAGCTGAGATACTCAGCTGAGCTAGAGTGAAGGTGGAAAGCTAGGTAGCAGGAGTGGTAACACTCCCACCTAGGACGAATGGGCACACACCCTTTCGTGTGATTCGAACTATGTCTGAATTGTTTTCCCTCCAAAACCCGTAGGGAACCGATTGGCTGTTGCCTAAAATCTATCCTTGGGGATAATGACACCTTTTGGTGCTAGGTACTCACACCTACTCGTCCCTGCCCCCCTTTGCCTATATAAGAGAGGCAATAAGTGTGCAGAAACACACAGAAAAGTACATCTATCCTAGCCTACGAAATCTGAGATTGAATCAAGTATCTGAAGCCTAAGAACTTGAGTGAGACAGATCCTTATCCTCGGAAGGGATTTCCCGATACCCAAGGCTTGTTAGGGTGGAAATACTCTTTTCGGAAAGTGGTGCCCACGATTCTGTCTTAATCCTAGATCTCTTCTTCTATCAACACTCGAACGATTGCTACTTGGAACCTCATAGCCAACACTGGATCTATAGCTCCATTTCACTTTTGAGGAATTTTTTTCTTTGGAACCGTGTGGTCTACCATGCTTTATACCGGTTTTAGACTCAGTTGTGATGTCAGATTGCCCAATGTCAACATCATTTTCACTAGAGCATTGCGAGTTGGCACATGAGAGTTTTACTCTGTTTGGGTCAGTAAAGTGTCTGGCAAATGATGAATTATATATTTTTCGAACTTCACGTTCACATTGTTTAGTGCGAGGATCAAAATGATATGATGATTATTCATCTAATCTCTATGCCAACCTTTGATTTTCTTCACATAATGTTGAGAATTATGACTATATGAATGATAAACCTCCAAACGAGTCATCAAAATTTCCTGACAACGATGTAAATATTTTACCATCGATGAACTCGTAGTCAACATAATTTCCAAATCATCATTGAGAACTCATCCTAATAAATTGTGGTGGAGCAATTTAGATGTGTATATCACATCCATATATCCAATGATGGGAAGTATAAGGTGTTGACTCAAAAACCACATATAATGGAGGAATTCATAATAATTTCTTGGCGTAATGCGAATTTGTGTTGTTCATGTAAATGACATGTTCACAATAATATAAATGGAAAATGTTTGTCTTAATGACACATTTTCGTTATTGGATAATCATGAAAATATGCTCATAACCAAAATGGTTGAGCTAGCAATCTCGCAAATTCTAGTTTGCTTTCATATATACATGTGACCTTCTAGTTGATACATCAATTAAAATAATTGATCCACATGTTGGGTGTATGGATCCACACACATCACCCTTTGTTTTGTTGTGTATAAGATAAATTATCTTACTTTAGTTGATTATTATCCAAACAATCAACTCTATTTAAGAATAAGCAACCCAAAAATGAGTTATGTGTTGGAGATTTACCCAACAATGGGTAACGAAAGGTGAAAATGCTTTCCTAGAAACGAAACCTTGTTGACGAACGTAAAATCGTTCGTGTTCCCAGGAAGTAGGGGAGTCACAAGGACTACTTAAATCCCTATAACCTTAGGAATAATTTCTTTAGAATACCCAAGTTGAGACCATCATGCACAACAATGTTCAAGAGAACATACTCTTTAGATTATGGAATCATCAAAATTGACCATAAAGGTACCTATCGATTCGCATCATGATTGAACCGGGATGGTCTCACCGGTTATGCCAAATAATAGTTGTCAGGACGAGTAAACTTATAGTTTATATATATATATATATATGTGTGTGTGTGTGTGTGTATCTCAATCACAATAACATGTGTGTAGTACAAATTGGAGGATAATATTATTGATTCAATAATTATATAACCATAGACCATATTATTTTCCTCTCTTGATCCCAAACAATTTGGAATAAGGATTTTTTTCCTTCGTGAAAAATATAATAGCTCGATCCAGAGCTTGAGAGAAATGTTGTACTACACCATATATCTTGGTGCACTATCGATGTGATATGTATCACAATTAATTATGGTGATTCCCATCATAAAATACTCATTTTTGTCATGAGAATGGTACATAGTTTAAATGATAAATTGAGATATTTCTCAATCATCTATGTCACCAATTAATGGATCAACAATTCTCGTATAACCACAATTGTTATGTCCATCCGAATGAAAGGGTGTCGCATAGTTACATATGCTTTCAAAAATAGTGTAACATATGTGTCTTGCACAATTACTTTGAGGTCTAAAATATCAAAATAAACTTGATAGTTGGACCAGCTTTCACGTGATTAGAATTTTTCCAACATCAATTCACATCTCTCTTTCATGGAAAAGTATATATTTTCTAAATTTCTTTAGCATGACCAAAATAGTAGGTCTTATCCTCCACAAGTATTGACTTTGTGAGAGTACATATTGTCACTATGGACATGATATAAAAATAACATCCACTTCGAGGAATGATATTGTGTCTTTCCATTGGAGACATATTAGCTAGATAGCTTTGAACAACTTGTGTCTCGTGGCACACATACTTCGGCCTATCATTGAGATGATGGCGAGTAAAGAGCAAAGTCTTTGCTTTGTCTTGCTAGGATGTTACACTATCATCCTTACTGGTTTCGCTAATGTCATGAGCTTGCAAATGGATTTAGACATCCAATATCATGAAAAAGATCATTCTCGCCAGAAACATCAAACCCGCATCCTCTAAATTTTGTGATGTTTGAAAAATTATAAAGATGAGAATAAGTTAGACAACATATAAACCGAACAATAAAAAAAAATCCATTAAACACTACGAGGGAAGAATGCCATCTTTTTGTAATTTTTGGTCGATTCCATATGTTATATATATGTATGTATGACTTCCCTCATGTTCATTCAGGAAATTATTCATCACTAAATCATAATTCAAACTTATGAAACAAAATTAATTTATATATACATAACACTAAAAGAATGGTTGTTTTTGTTATTATGTTACTATGCATAACTTGTAAGTAACAAAGATAATGGTGATTGAAGATCAAAACATTTGATTTGTCTTAATTCCTATTTATCTTTATGCTCATGGCATATATAAGTTTGAGCATCCAACTCAAAATAGATGTTTTTTGTTGGTGATATCAAAAGCCACAATCTCCAAAAATCACAACGTGACCAAATATAATGATTAAGTATACAACGGAAAGTTAGCTTATAAACTAAATAACGACAATATGAAGAATAATTATTAAAATGGTAGCTAACAAGTATTGAATCAATTAATTGTTATCAAATAGAAATTTAAAATCATGAATACTTATGAATGGTAATAATTAACCAATCCATTTTTTTTTGAAAACTCAATCAATTTGTTTCCGTTGCTAACAGTAGCAAAAATATATCAATTCCACAATTGCTAATTAATGGCCATTAAACCAATGAATAGAAATCGTATGAATAGTCTACATGAATTATGAAATAACTGCAATTTTAATAGGTTAGGGTCATAACATAATTCATACATCTATGGGCAAATAATAAATTCTTATTACTATATTTTGTGAAATAAACATGTATGATTTATGAAACAATAGTCAGTATCATATGCATCATGACCAATAAAGACACATGTTATTGAGATTGAAATTCACAGTTGAAATTGAATATATGTAGAAAATAGAATAGTATGAGATAATAAAAATCAGTTCTCAAGAAACTAATAGAAATTAGCTCTCAAGATATGAAATCGAAATTCAAATATAAATAATAGCAACCTTCGAGATTCTTCAAGAAGATAGAGCATTCATGCTGATAACGTGTTATAAAACTAAACTCAAAGACAAGAACAAGAGAAAATATGGAGAGGGAGAGAGTTTCTTATTGATGTGTAGATATGATACAATGTAGAGTCCTATTTATAGGCTCATGAAACCATGACCTATACATTCTAATATTAATATAATTAAGAGAGTAATATAATACATGATCAATGCAATGGGAGTTACCCAATGAACATTCAACTACATTTATATAAAATATTCATAACAATTGCTACCTTTTCTGAAATTAATTAGAATGATTAAAGTATTAATCTAAACAAGTAAACGTTTTCAATCACAATAAAATATAATAAACTCATAAAAGAAAGGAATTTTTATCGGGAAACTTAACGTAAAAATTTAATAATAGATTAATGACGCAAAAAATTTGATATCTCTGAGATCGCCGTCGCAAGAGGTTCGATTATTGTCGGACCTTGCTGATTGACGTTTTCTTTTCATTGCCACTGATAACGAAGAATTAATTTCAAGAATGGAAAGAGTAACTACTCTTACCTCTAACAAAACCTAATTTTTACTTTCATCCGAAAAGTTATAAACTTATAATCCCAAGTAACAAAAGAGCACCTAAATGCAAGATGACAGTCGATACGATATTCTGCGATTTAAACGAAATAACCGAGGTCAAAACACCACAATGGCGTAATTAGGGACTCTGCCTAGTAATTTGGCAACGGGAAAAACCCGATCCATTTAATAAGGGTCGATAAGTCACCCTAGTCGAACGAATGAAGCCATGGTAGCAGCGAATCAATTGTTGAGGAGAGAAATCAAAACAATATCGATAACTATTCCTCTCCGAATTCACTTTTTTAGAATTTTCTGTAATGGTAAAAAAAGTTGAAAGGCCAACCTTGATCTTTATTATTGGCAACCAAAACATAGAGAGAAACCAAACACAACATCAATCTATTCTTAAAATATTGGCAAAGAAACCAAGCACAACACCAATCCATTCTTAAAATACTGGCAAAGAAGCTTTGCCCATGCAACTTGAGGATCCAGCTTCTCTAACTTCTTTTGCCCCTTTTTAGGTCTGGTAGTAGTAGCCAGTCTACTCACAACCTTCACTTTCTCCATCTCCAAAACTGAAATTTTATTAATTCATAAACTATTATGTTTCATCTTTATACTTAAATATCTCTTATATTGTTTCAACGATTTATAATGCCTAAGCAATGATTAATTGCCTTAGGCGCCAGGTAGAACCTCACCGCATTCTTAAAACTTGTTCCGAATACTCTCAAATCAAACAACTACTCAAAGTAAACCCAGGTCAAAAGCCTATCAACTTTTTCGCATCCTATCAATTTCAAACTGACAACACGACAAGCTAAGGTTAAGGTTTACAGTAGCGAAACCTGGGAATCGAATCCTGGATGGCTGGCCGATTTAGACACCTCTCCTCTATGATTGGACCTTGATCGAAATCCTTAGTTCAAACCCAGGAACATTAATGAGATTAAAAAGCATCCAAAACCCTAAACTTAGGAGAAAGAACACTAGTAGAAAAATCTTACAATTCGGTCGTCGTCGTGATTCCTAGTGGTTGTTTAGATCCTATTGAGGATAAACATGAAAACATTTAGAGTCGGTAAGTTAATCAAAATCCTTGACCGTTCGATTAAAAGTAAAACGAGGGTGAGGTCGAAGAGAACCTACCTGATTTGTAGCCGTCATGAGGAGAATGAAAATATGGTTGTTAGCATTGTCGTCGCTGATTGGAAATTAAGACGGGAGAGATCGCGAGCTGGAATTTAGAAACGAAAGGATATAGAAGTAACATCGGCGATCTAGGGTTAGAATCGAGAGTAAGAGGTGCGAGATGGAAACACCAGATTTTTTAGTGGAGCTAGTCGATTGGAGTAGACGAAGAAGGACGATATAGGGTTCTGTAGTTAAGAGAAAGGGAAGTCTTGAAGGTGGCAGCTGCAAGGTTGATGTAGAATGGTTCCTCTTACGCAACATTTGGTATCAAATGAACAAGGATAGAATTAATTCCCGAATAAATTTCTATATTTGGAATGTCACATTAAAATCTTTAAAATGTGTTGAATAGAATTCAATTACTATAAAATTTCTCAAATATACCCCTATTAATCTTTAGAAGAAAGGGCATTGTTATTAATCAATATGATTTGTATATTTGGACCTCAAATAAAAATCAGGGTTATGTAAAAAAAAATTCCAGAGAGAGAAGTCAGTACATACTACATACTTATAAATTTAAAATTTGTCAATTGTTAGACTCTGATTTTAACAATAAAATTTTTATTATAGAATTTCTAATTTATCCCTTTAAGAGAGTTAGGTAGAAGGTTTAAGGTGATTAAATAATGATACTTTTTAGTTATTATTATTACATGTTTAGTTATTATTTAATTTACATATTAATTATAGCGAGATTGGATTATTAGAATTGATTGGCTCATTAATACTTAATGGATTAAATAGATAATTGGCTACTGAATGGTGATTTAAGTATACTAGTCGAAATTGGTTCATGAGATAAGTTGTAGGTTAGCGGTTAGAATTTTCGGTTCGATTAAAGTCCTACTGAAATGGTGAAATCTGAGGTTTTATGTTAAATAAATTATTTAATTCGAATATTTTAGTTGTGCGGTTGATCGGTGAGGTCCGGTCCAATAATTGGATTGGTTAGATAATCGAAAATGGAGTCAAGCCGTTAGTTTATTAGTTGGGAGCCTAGAGGAACCTGTACTGTAAGATAGATCCTACGGTCAGAAATGAGGCCTGACTCGTTCAAGAGAAATGATTGGGTTGCTGCTTGCTTAACAATGGATTTTGGCTATGGCCCTTAACCCCAATTGAATTGATGACGAGCCGTTGGATGGATCCAGCAGTCGTGTGGGCTTCGGAATCAATCAAGTGACGAGGGTTTAACTATTTAAACCCAATCCCTAAACCTAATCGGAATATTACAGGGAGAGAGAGGTTGACGGCGCAAGTATGGAGAAAGAAGATTCAGCAGCGGCCGCACTGAGTATCACGGAGGCGAATCGAAGGGGGAATCCATCGGCGGAGTAAAATGAGAGAGAAAGCTGGGGACTCGATGACGGATTCCGCTCCTGAATCATTGAGCCAGAGAAGAGAGGGAGGTGCCCAGTTCGGGGCGATGACGGCGATGACGGCCTTGGAGGAGATCGTGGGCACATGAGGCACGTTGGGCGAACATCGGCTACGCGGAGGACGGCGAGGAGGCTACCACGGCGGAAGGGATTGCGACGACGACTTATTAAAGAAGAAGACATTTCCGGATCAGGTGGAGTACAGACACGGACGAGCTGACGCGGAGCAGCATGGGGGTAGATCATTGAACTTCGGTGAGTCCAGACGTCAATCAATTTAAATCATCGGATGACAGAGAATTCCAGACAAGATTGCTACGTCTTGGAGGCATCAGTGGTACTTTTGCGAAGAAGATAGCCTTTTTGCAATTAAGATAAGTGTGATTACTAGGTTGCAGTTTCCATAAATGTGGGGATTAGGGAGGGTAAATCATACTTTTTGGAGAATTGGATGATTGGACTGTAATTCTCTGTTTGATAGGTATGAGCTGCAAGGTCCAGAAATTGGGGATCTGAGTCTGAAATTTGCCAAGTTGGGAAGTAAAATGTCAATTATGACCCTACAAGTTTCAGCAAGTTGCAAAGAAGTAAACGGAACATAACTCGGCCGTTTGAACTCCAAACGACGCACCGTCAGAAGCTGTGGTTTCGTGGAAGCAAGGGGGATAATCTTCAATACAATTCTTAGATGTCATCTCGTCAATTAAGTGGGTGGTTTAAGGGGGAATTCTTATCGTTGTAGTAGGTTAGATTAGGTTTTAATTAATTTGATGCATTTAACTTATGTCATGATTCCATGATTGAGTGTTTATTTATGATATGCTATTACTTTGATGTTGTCCAAGTTATGCCTCCTATATAACTATAAGGTTAGACTAGTGATAATGTTAGCACTATGATAAGGTTAGACTAACATTAATGTTAGATGGTGATAAGATTAGACATGACTAGTGATAAGTAACAAGAACACCTCAGCTAGATGCGTAATAGGTGGATTTAAAACATGAAACTCACTAGTTAGACCACCGCCCATTATGATTCGGGCCACAGTTTTGCCCACTATGATTTATGGGCTGAGTTTTGCCCTCATGATTTACGAGCCACAGTTTGCCCTCTATGATTTATGATATTGTCTGATGGATACGTAGTCCCAGACTTCTGTGATTTTAACGCTAGGGCAGTGGGTTAGTTAGCTGAGTTGGGGGACGTCCCCACAAGAATAAGATATCTCAGATAAAGTCAATGATGGTACAAGAATCAGAGTCATGTAAATTGACTTCCTCAAGAATGATGTGTACGATATGACAAGTTACAAGAACCAAGATGCTATGATTCATAACGCACCTAACATGATTGACTTCTTCAATCTTTCATGATGATTACTCTATGATGATTCTTTGTTAATGATTCCTTGATGATGATTCGTTGTTGATGATTCCTTGATGATGATTCGTTGTTGATGATTCCTTGATGATGATTCATTGTTGATGATTCCTGATGATAATTAGTTGTTGATGATTCCTTGTTGATGATTCTTTGTTGATGATTCCTTATTGATTATTAATTACTTGTTATGTTAAGTTCTTATTTATGATAGGATTACATAAAGAGGACTACTTTATGTAATATGTCTACTTAGTGAGTATTAGTGGATTTTTACCATGATGTTTCCTTATTCAAGTATGTTCAGTTATGATACTCTTATGATGCTCATATGATGTGCCTATTGATTAAGCTATAATAGGATGTGACTAGGTAACTAGTGAACAACAAGAACTACTCTACATCTAGACGATTAGTAGATGATCTAGTAATACATACTTATATAGCTAGACTTTCGATCCATGTTGCCGGCATACGACATTGGGCCAATAGAGATCCGATACTTAGACATTGGACCACTAGAGACCCTTGTGTTCATATTGGGCAATTAGAGACCCATAATTCTTCTCAGCCCGTCAAGTGGATGGTATGACTAGTTAGTTGAGTTAGAGAATGATTTCTAGTCATGATACCCTAGTTGTATGATGTTTGTAGAAGTTAGACAACTAAAATAACAGTTGCAAAGTGATAGAAATGAATGTTAGCTCTATATGATTAGATGAAGTTGTATAATATGTTGGTAACTCATTTATGTCAGTTATTGATTGTTAAGATTAGAGCACGAATAACTGACTCTGAACCACCCACCGGGGTGTTTGAAAGTTGTTGCAGGAGCATAGTGTAGCTGATTCAGAATGTGGCAATCTGGACTTGGTTTAAAGACGGTTGTTATTTTTCAAGTATTTAAAGGAGACTTGATTTCATTGATTATGAGCGTTTACTAGTAATCAGTTATTTATTAAAAATTTCTATTTTTTCTTTATTTTATTTTAAAATTTCCTAATCAGGATATTTTAGTCATTTAATAAATTATAAAAAATTAGGTATTTCAGTCATCATCTTAATAACTTCTTAATCATAAAAATAACTAAAAAAGTACAAGTATCAAAATTATCATCCAACCAATCTAACAAACAAATCTGTTGTTCTTTAAAAGTAGTAAACAATTTGTAGATTTATCATCTAAAAACATTCACTCTAAACCCATTTTTTTCTTGAATCAAGAGAGCTTGATCTCCTCATCACAAGCAAAGAACCTTTCGACTAGATGCTCATTATCCTTCAAAAAACTTAAGTGCCTCCATAACTTCCCATTTATCTAGCCCTAATTTTTGTAACTCAGCTGAAAGCTCAGTAGCATCATATACCCGTTGATTGCTATTTTTAATAGCTTGGGCAATTTCTTTCATCGACGATGTTTTCTGCATAATTTCTTCAGTAATGGTGCTCGACATAGGATTTTTTCTTTTGATTCCTTTCGTAGACTCTTTCCCAGGGCGTCCACTAACTTCAATATTAATCGGTGGCACCGCTACTCGTGGAATTTGGTTGGATTCTGGCATTAGTGGATCAAGGTGAATCTCGTCGTTGGCCACCATCCTATCAATATCATCAATTCCCAACTCTGTTTCAATATTGTGGTACTCATTAGCTTTTTCCTTAGCACTCATAGCGCCTTCTCCATTTGCTCGATCTTTCTCAAATAACTCTCTGGCATCCTCTAAAAAATGAAGTTCCTTATCCCGAATCAAATTGTAACCAGTCTTCATCTGAGAAAAAGAACAACAAAAGAAGTGAAGAAATGCAACACATTTATTATAATTAAGTACAAAGATCGAAAATTACCTTTATTAGAGTATCCCAAACACTTGGAGCAGCTTCAATCGTTTTTGTAATATCATTCCATCAGAAGCCACTCTTTTTATCTAAGACATCAATGACAAGTCCCATTTGTCTTTGGATAGTCTTCAGCCTGTTAACTGCCTTTGTCTTATCAATACTTTTTCCATACTTTTCAAACCCCAAATTCAACCCAACGATGACAATTTTTCAGGCAACTTTGTTGAATTGCTTCTCATCCTTGTTCTTCTTTCAATAGGTTTAAAAGAAGTTTATCCATCTCTTTTGGTCATCTAAGATACTTGTTGGTTTTTTGAGGATTGGTGTTCAAAATTTGAACTTCATCATCGCAAGCTGATGCCATCTATGTCAACCATTAAACAAAAAAAAAACAAGAAATTAAAAATGCATGCAGCATGTACAACCCTGTGAAAAAGATTGGCACATGCATCTTGCAATTTTTGTATGTTATGTAAGATCTTTAAGAAATACGAATAACACTTATCACAAAATGGAATTGCTCCACATCTCAGATGCTATATGATCTCTAATTTGTTCTCCCATCCTATCTGTTGCAATCTGATCCTTATGGCTAAGATAGTTATCTAATCTGAATAAACAAATATTGATTATTCAGTTCAAAAAAACACCTAATACTTGTTCCTCAAATTTACTGATGTGCAGAGCACCAGTAGTTGGAGCTAACTTGACTTTAATCACTTTAGTTAATAATCTAGCATGCAGGTCTTTCAGTACTCAATCAACTATGTTTGAACAGAAAAATACTATAATCTCAAATTGAACAAAAACTGGCGACTTTACATCCTGACACTCTTCAGGTCTTTGACAAGGGTGTCACCGTTAATCCAGTCCGGCTCCAGCTATCTCCAAAGGCCCCAACAGAACTTCAGCGACGGTTGCTTGATCAAAGCTTCAACTCAAATTGCACAATCCTTCTTCTGATTGTCCTTGAGCCTGATTGAGTTTTCTTCACCTTGAAAAGCGCACCTTTGGAGATGGTCACAGCCTCTATTTATCGCCATGAGAAACCCTTGCTGGCGAATAATCCGAGGGGCGAAACTTCCTTCTTTCCTTGCATGTTCGCCTGACTTCTCGTATAGAAGGAGAAAGATTTTCGATCGCTGGCTGCTTTTTGCGATGAGTTGATGATTTTAAGGCAGGTGTTTGGACACGCGTCAGCAGTTGTCGACTGGGCTCAGAACTCGGACCAAGCTTCCTTTATGTGCGCCATAAAGCCTGCACTATAACACATAAACCCAGAGTCCATTCAAACAGGCTTTTATTGTCAACAAGCTCCCCCTAAGCCTGAGGATGGCTCGCTTCTGTTGCTGAGATGCTTAACCTGTTCTGTTAATCATTAGGCACAACATATATGCATATCTTGAATAACAGAGAACACAATCTGAACATCAGTGATCATTAGTCTAAAACAACTCTTGATTTTATTAGAAAAGTGACAAGTGACATAAAATAAACCGAACCTAGCCAAACATAATCCGAACCTAGCCAAGTAAACAGAAGAGCTTGAAACTCACAACTTGAAATAAAAATATATATAAACCTAATGCCTCAAACAACTGTACTGATCATTCCCTAACAGTTACACAGTACTGTTGGGAGATCGACTGGACAACGACAAGTCATCAGCGATAACAGCAGCATCAAGACTACTCTAGATCTCTAAGTTGCTTTCCATCTCAGCAGCAAGATCATCAACCTCATCATCAGAAAAGTTTAGATCATGAAGAGTTTCTCCCCCTGAGCCAGAGGCAGGCTGTAGGTGATCCCACCCAACCTCCCGAAGAACCTGACTAGGACGAAGGTTATGCAGGGGAGATTCAACTAGAAGACTCCCGTGCACTGGAACGCCAAGAGCATAGAGGAGATAGGACATGGCAGAACCAAACGGAAGATCACCCGGAAAGGACCGATTTCCATAAGAAACCATTGTTCCAAACATCAGACAGCTAAAATCGGTTTGAAAGTTAAAAATTGCACAGTGCATAATCCAGGTATCCAGACTTGTGACAAGAAATTTCCCAATAGAGCGGGGAAGGAAAACTCGAGATATAAAAAAATGCATGACTTTGAGATAATCAGGAAGCATGGAGATGATCGAGAGAGGACGAGCTGTCGGAGGAGCATTAGTCCAGCGAGCAAGCACAACGGAGGCATCAAACGGAACCTTGCGAAGGTCTGACTCATCGAAAATCGTCATTCCACCAGAAGGAATCCCTAAGACTGCGGAGAGTAGGCGTGGGGTTACAATGATACGGTATCCAGCCACAATGGTACTGAAACGTCCATCTTGAAGAGTTCCTTCTAATTGCAAATTGGCATAAAATTGTCGAACAGTGGCCGGAAAGAAGTGGTAACGCTGATTGAGAGTTAGAGACCCCCATCCAAGATTACCAATAAGTGCAGAGGGGTTAAGACCGTACCGATCGAAGGTAGTGTGATCAATGTGAATGGTAGGAAGAAAAGGACGATTAGCAAAAAATTCAAGATAGATGGCTTGGTGTTCACAGCTACGCATGTGATCATTAACAAAGAATACATGACTACGAGCGAGGGAGACGAGTAAGTGATTGTACGAGTTCATGATGAAACAAACAAAGGAGAGCAGGAAGCAGGGATGAGAGATAGAGAGTCAGAAACGTTCTATAAATAAGCAAGACGAGGCAAGGCTTCTTATTCCTATAGGGATTATGAAAAGCCATGAGCAACGAGGAAGACGGGTTAAAGCACAAAGAAAAAAAAGATTAGAAGAGAACAAGAAAAAAATTAAGATGCATTAAATACGAAATAAAGTATATATTTGCTAATTAGGAACGTACCTTAATATTCGCTGCATCAGAAAGAGAAATGAGTCCTAGCGACTTACGAAGAAAACTAAAACGATCAACAGGCAGCGGCTTTGTGAAAATATCAGCTAATTGAGTTTCTGTAGATATAAACTCAAGTTCAACTTCCTGATTAGCAACTAGTTCTCTAATACAATGATGTCTAACATCAATGTGTTTAGTTCGAGAGTGGTAAACAGGATTTTTGGTCATGTTAATAGCACTAGTATTGTCACAAAGTAAGGGAACAATGGATGTGTTAATGGCAAAATCTCTAAGCTGCGCTTTCAACCATAGAATCTGAGTACAGCAGCTTCCAGCTGCAATGTACTCTGCTTCTGTTGTAGACAGAGCAACGGAGCTTTGTTTTTTACTAAACCATGAAATGAGAGAGTTGCCAAGGAACTGACATGTTCCAGAAGTGCTCTTTCGATCAAATATGTTGCCAGCAAAATCAAAATCAGAGAACCCTATGAGATCAGTGGATCCTTCAGCAGGGTACCACAGACCCAAGTCAAGGGTTCCCGCAAGATATCGAAAAATACGTTTTACTGCCTTTATGTGAATATCAAAAGGATTACTTTGAAAACGAGCACAGATGCCTACACTATATGTAATGTCTGGTCTACTAGCTGTGAGATAGAGAAGAGAGCCAATCATTCCCCTATATAGTTTCTCATTGACAGGTTTACTAGGAGAATGATTATGAATTTTCACGGAGGTGGATATAGGAGTAGCACACGGTTTTACTGATCCGTAATCAAATTTTGTAAGCATGTTTTTGCAGTATTTTGATTGACTGAGAAACATACCCGAATTAGTTTTTTGAAGACCTAGAAAGGAAGACAGTTCTCCAATTAGACTCATTTCGAATTTATCTTGCATTATTTTGTTAAAGTCTATACTTAGACTTTCATTTGGTGATCCAAAAATAATATCGTCAACATAGAGTTGTACTAAGAGAAAGGAGGATTTTGTTGTTTATGTAAAAAGTGTGCTATCCACTGATCCTCTGGTAAAGTCATGAGATATTAGAAAGGAGCTTAATTTGTCATACCAGGCTCTGGGAGCCTGTTTTAGTCCGTAGAGAGCTTTATTCAGTTTATACACATGATGAGGAAATGCATGGTTTTCAAAACCTGGAGGTTGAGAGACATAAACCTCTTCTTTTAAATCACCATTTAAAAACGCACTTTGAACATCCATTTGATAGAGTTTGAAGCAATTAATGCTAGAAAAAGCACATAAGAGACGAATAGCTTCTATTCTGGCTACGGGGGCAAACGTCTCATCAAAATCAATACCCTCTTCTTGGTCATACCCTTGACCAACTAATCTAGCTTTATTTTTGATCCCCACCCCTTTATCATCAGTCTTATTTCTAAACACCCACTTAGTACCTAGAATTGTTCAATTTACTAGTTTGTCCACTAAATTCTAGACATGCAGTATATTGAATTGAACCATTTCTTCACTCATTGCTAAATTCCAGTCATCATCGAATAGAGCTTCTTTGACATTTTTTGGTTCTAAAGTGGAAACGAACGCAGAATGGAAACTTTTAGAACGAGTAATTAGCCTATCATTGAAATTTCCGATTACCTGGTTAGGAGGATGGCGTTTCTGAATGTGTTGCGGTACTTTATGCTGCGAATCCGCAGCTGATTGGAGGGATTCAGTCTGTGCTTCTGAATCAACAGTAGTATCCTCAGTTGAAAATTCTTTCTCCATTGCTCCTGTTTGTTTACTGGTGGATGGAAGAGTTGTGTGGCACAGCTCTAGTAGATCATCATGGAGATCCTGCAACTCATTAGTGGGTTAAGAGTTTTCATGAAATAACACATGAACTGATTCCTCAACTTTGTTAGTTCGTTTATTAAAGATCCTGTATGCTCGACTATGATTAGAGTGATCACGAACACCTTAAATTTGTGAAAAGTTTCATTTTTACAAGAGAGAAAATAAACCCAAGAGAACCTTGAGAAATCATCCACAAGAACAAATCCATAATATTTTCCTCCTATTGACATGCAGTTTGAGGGACCAAAGAGATCTAGATGTAATATCCCTTTTTGATTTGAAACTACTTCTACTTTGTTTGCCTTTAGCACAGGCATCACAGAAGAAGTCTTTTACATAGCTAAGCTTAGGAAGACCTTTGACCAGATTTAAACTGCTAAGTTTAGCTAGGATACCTATGCTTACATGACCTAATTTTCTATGCCAAGTAAATTGATCATCCATCTTCATGGCCATGAGACATAATTCATCGATATTGTTAATTCTTTCAAGGTTGACTAGATAGATGTTGCCCTTTTGTACCCTTTGAATATGGTCATTTTAGTGTTCAGATTTTCTACTCTACATGTATTAGATTCGAAGATGACCCTATGGTCATCTCTGCAAATTTGACTAATAGACAGTAAATTGTACTTTAGCCCTTCAACTAGAAAAACCTCTTTAAGATAAACTGTATTGCTGCTACCTACTTTACCTACTCCTAGAATTTTGCAGGACCTGTTATCGCCAAAACTAACATTGCCATTTTTTGAAGAAGTTAACTCACAGAAGAGGGAAGCATTTCCGGTCATGTGATGAGAACACCCACTATCCGGCACCCATTTATGGCTTCTTTCATTAGCTAGATAGCAGACCTGCAACAGTAATAGTCATTTGGTTTTTTGCATCCCGACTACCTTGGATGCAGAGTTTTTATGAGCATGGAACATACACTCAGCTACAGAATGCTCAGTTTTTTGACATATATTACACCAAGTATTGTAATTTTCAGCAGTTTCACAGAAAGATCTTAGTTCTATATATCTAGGTAAAAAGTAGTTGTGACGATAATAAGGCCATCTTCTTAGTTCTCCTTTTAGTACTCCATTCTGTCGAAGCACGTTCCTGAGGTTTCTTTTGACATTAACCAAGTTCTGTTTAACTAGCTTCAAGTTTTTGCTCAGAATGTCCACCTTCTTGATTTCATTACATAGTTTTCCTTTTTGATCTAGATATTTGATCCTAATTTCAGCAAATTCAGAGGTTATTTCTTCCATAGTTTCTAACAGTTCATTTTTATTTTCAGAGAGACTCCCTAAGTCAAGATCATGATCATTGCATTCAGAGTTTTTATCACAATAAGATGTATGTGAAGATACCTAAACTTTCTCTTCTACAGTAGCTTCAATTTTTGAGGTGTCAGCATTCATCTCATCGACTATTGCCATGAGAGCATGTTCCTCATTGTCAGATGCTTCACTCTCTTCTTCACTTGCACTCCAAGTAGCCTGGAAGGCTTTCTCCTTTGTGGGGCAATCTATCCGATGATGTCCCGTTTTGCCACACCTGAAACATATAGATGAACTAGCAGTACCTTCTTTTCTAGGTTTAATTCCAGGTTTAAGAGTAGATGTCATTCTCTTAGGCTCATCAGTTCTATCCAATTCCTTACTTCTAAAATTTTGTTCGTTGTTTTCTAAGACGAATCATCTTGGATACCTTTTTTGATAAAAGGGCTAGCTCATCATCATCTTAGTCATCCAGGCTATTATTTGTAGTATCTAGGTTGGTTTTAAAGGCAATGCCTTTCTTCTCTTTAACCAGTTCAGATCCCACATCCCTTTTTAAAATTTCTTCATGAGTGAGCAGTGATCCTAATAATTCATCTAACATGATATCAGCATGTTTCTTAGTTTCTTCTATAGCTGTGACTTTAGGAAGTCATTGACTAGGTAGACACCACAAAATTTTCTTATTATATCCTCATTGTCATATGTTTTTCCTAGTCCTTCTAACTTATTTATTATGTTCTGGAATCTATCAGCCATATCCCTTATAGATTCTCCAGGTTCCATTTTAAACATTTTAAACTCTTGTTTTAACATACTAATTTTAGTTGTCTTAACAAGATTAGTTCCTTCATGAGTTATACATAACTTATCCCAGATTTCTTTTGTAGACTTGCAAGTAGAGATGCGATTAAATTCTTCCTTGCCTAGAGCACAATACATTAAGTTGATTGCCTGAGAATTTAGTTGTACTTTCCTAACATCATCATCAGTCCATTTATCAATATTAGCTTTTACCTCTTGTGGTCCATTGACGATGAGCACCCATAGGACTGGGTTGACTGTCTCAATGAACAGCTCCATTCGATTCTTCCAGTAGCCAAAGTGAGCTCCTTTAAATCTTGGAGGTCGATTAGCTGAAAAACCATCAGCAAGAAAGACAGCAGTTTGTCATTCACCCATTTCGTTCTAATCAGAAATGGTTTCTTAACCAAAAAGAGTTAAAATCACTGGATTTGATGCTAGTCGAGCTCTTGCTTAGTTTGCAAACCAGCTCTGATACCACTTGTTGCAATCTGATCCTTATGGCTAAGACACAGTTATCTAATCTGAATGAACAAGTATTGATTATTCAGTTCAAAGAAACACCTAATACTTGTTCCTCAAATTTACTGATGTGCAGAGCAACAGTAGTTGGAGCTAACTTGACTTTAATCACTTTAGTTAATAATCTAGCATGCAGGTCTTTCAGTACTCAATCAACTATGTTTGAATAGAAAAATACTATAATCTCAAATTGAACAAAAACTGGCGACTTTACAACCTGACACTCTTTAGGTCTTTGACAAGGGTGTCACCGTTAATCCAGTCCGGCTCCCGCTATCTCCAAAGGCCCCATCAGAACTTCAGCGACGATTGCTTGATCAAAGCTTCAACTCAAATTGCACAATCCTTCTTCTGATTGTCCTTGAGCCTGATTGAGTTTTCTTCACCTTGAAAAGCACACCTTCATACTTATAAATAGCACCCAATCCCTTCCACTCTCTGATGTGGGATAACCCAACAACCTCCCCTCACACATCAGTCTCTCGGTAGGCATTACCCATCTACCGGCTCAGACCGGATCACCATCAGTCCTTCGGACCGGATCCCGGGAGGTGTTGTCAACTTGGGCTCTGATACCACTGTTGGGTGCTATTAGGCATTCTCACCCCAAAAGCTAGCTCAAATGGTGAGGATTTCCCTCACACTTATAAACAGCACCTAGCTCCTTCCACTCTTCGATGTGGAATAACCCAACATAATTCAATCTCTATATGCTCTCTCCCCATCTCCAAAATCCTCATCGAGTTGCTTCATTAATAAATTCTCTAATTTTTATTACTTTTTTTACACACTGAATTATCTAATGGGTCTTATTACAATACATACAACTCTGGTACATCCTCACTGGAAAGGAAACTAATGTCGATCATCGATCAAGAAATGGAAAGGAGGTCGCAACTTTACAATTCGGATGCTATTTCAACATCAATTTGAACTCGCTCTGTAACCCTCTGATGTCTCCTACACCCTCATCCGCACCATAGCCTACTTCGAGTTTTTACCTTTTCACCTCAACCTCGTCGTCAATGGTGGTTCTAATCTAATTCTTCATAGATGATGGTGGCGGTACTATCATCGTTTTCTAGTTATAGGTGATAAGATGGATTTATAGGAATGAAGGAAGTGTTTAGATGAAATGGATGGTGCAAATTAAATTTGATAAAAATGAGTTTTAAATTTTAAAATGAATTATTAATTATTCAGTTTGATAGATTTATGCCTACATGGCAGGTGAAACTGTCATTTTTGCTAACTCATTTAACATTGTGAGGTCCACATGGGCTGGAGCATGGAAAAATCAAACGAGTAGGACATTATTGGCCAAGTATTTGATAGGTCAAGATGTAGAAATTATATTGAAATCGTGGTGACATTTTTGGTGATATGCCTATAGGTCGTGACATTTTAGAGTTTTTTTGCCTTATTATAAGATAATAAAAAGGTTTTTTCTTCTTGAAAGTTTTTAAATACTTTCAAGAAAAGATGAAGCAAATGTTTTTGGTTTCGACTAATTACTTGGAATAGCAAACTCTCGAGAATTTGCTATTTCAAAATAATCATCAAAACGAGTCTTGGGAAAGAGACAGGGTCATTGTTAAGCACTAAGTGGCTAAACTAGACTCGTGTAGAAATAAACTGAACTGACATCAAGTAATGTGACCATATGGTCTTGTAGGCATCATACTAACGTCAGCCACCCCTAGCTGTGAGTTGACGACTTCATGGTGGATCAGACCATGAAACCACCCTTGAATATCGTGTAAGCATCATTTGTAGGCATACTCAACACGTCATGCCTGAGCCTTATTATAACTTGGGGGATTGTGAAATCCATGGGTGGGTGACCAACACATCAAAATCGAGAGCTAATCTATCTAAACCTAATCCTTTCCTATCATGAACTGTGAATCACTCACCATAGTTCAATGCCATCAGCTTATGCTTGAACTAGAATTACTACCTCTATAGTTGATCACACGCTACTGTACATTCCTGAGAGCCGTGCTTTGTATCACAACATAACATCTATACATTAGATCACACCCTACAGTATAGACAAGCTACTGTATAGTCATGAGAGCCCTGCTCTGAATCATATCAAATAAAATGTACAGCAGATCACACGCCACTATACAGTCCTGAGGGCCATCACTCTAATCACATGAATAATCCAATCGTTGGATTTCTGAAAACCTATTACAGTTCTATGCTTTAAAGCAAAAAGTAATCTTAACCCCCCCCCCCCCTCCCGCCTCTGATATGTTTTCCCGATAGAATCTGATCTGAAGCTGTCTTCCTAGAGCTCAAATCTCATGTTCTATATGACCTGTAAAGATCAATCATACGATTGAAATCCCCAAAACCCCAAATCCTAAACTGTCGGGATTTTTCCTACGTGGGTTTCAATCAAAAGGATTGAGAGGGAGGAAGGAGATTGATTACTTTCTAAAGCTTCCTCTACGCTCTCTAATCATTTGCCAAAGATCTGGGATTGATCAGCTCTCCCTTCTCCATCTCTTGAAAGAGATTGTCGTTTGTCAGAGGGATTTCTAGCTTTCTTTTTTTGTGAAATCTGAGTTGCAGGTCGTGAATCTAGTTTTATAATAAGTCCACTACACCCTTGACTGTCTGGAAACCACGCCCGTGAAGTACTAATGGTCACAACCGTGATCTTCTGATGGTCATGCCCGTGACTCACTGTTGACCACGACCTTGGTCTATCTGACAACCATGCCCATGACAGACTAAAGGTCACGCCCATGACGGTCCATTCTTTCCACTAAGCCTGCTCCGCAAGCCTATAACTAGGTAAGACTCGGACATGCGTTAATGATAAGAGACCCGAGCTGATAGCCACAAACGTGAACCTGCCCAAACTCCTCTTTTAATTCACATAACTCTAACCCCTGATTGGTATCAATGTATTCCGCAAAAACTTATGATATTCATTTTGAAATGAATGTTTTTGTGTTTTTGGTATCTAAAATAATTTATTTCCAATTCTAAATTTTGAATTCCGCAGAATTAAAGCTAGTTATAGTAATTCTGAAGAACTGATGAGGTAGTTTGAAATGAATTCCATAAGAATTCTACTAAATTATAGTAAAATGACAAAGTTACCCTGACTTATTAATTAAATTATTCAATTAACATCTAGGTGATCAAAACCGTACTCGTCTACTACTATATATAACCATTGTCTTCTCCTTTCTCTCTACATTCTACATTCTTCACTGCACAGAGAAACACCAGGTACTCTTGTTGAGTTATCCCATATCGGAGAGTAGAAGGGGTTGGGTGCTTTTTATAAGTGTGAGGGAAAGCCTCACCCTTTGAGCTAGCTTTTGGGGTGAGAAGGCTCAATAGCACCCAACAGTGGTATTAGAGCCCAGGTTGACAACACCTCCCAGGATCCGGTCTGAAGGATCGATGGTGATCTGGTTAGACCCGGTAGATGTGTAATGCCTACCGAGAGACCGATGTGTGAGGGGGAGGTTGTTGGGTTATCCCACATCGGAGAGTGGAAGGGGCTGGGTGTTGTTTATAAGTGTGAGGGACAGACTCATCCTTTGAGCTAGCTTTTGGGGTGAGAAGGCCCAATAGCACCCACCAGTGGTATCAGAGCCTAGGTTGACAACACCTCCCGGGATCCGGTCCGAAGGACCGATGGTGATCCAGTCAGAGCGTGAACAACACGCACTGATGATGTCATCATGATGCCAACGTCTTCTTCCTTTGATATGGGAGAAATCACTCCTTCCTTTTCCGATAACAAATCTGACGATCATCACATTCCTTTTTTCAATCCAATTAACTCGATAATTGAACGAAACCGAGTCGAATCTCAGCTTGAATCCAACTAATTTGTTCATCTCACTCTTAATCCAACAAAATTGCAAGAACTAGGCTTGGCAATGGGTCAGGTTTGGGGCTGGGATACCGATATCGATCCCTATCATCGTTCCTAAAATTCATCCTCATCCCCGCCCCCATCCCCATTCGAATCTCAATATTCATACCCATCCTAAACCTGTGGGTTTCGAATAGGCATGGGTATCCATATCCTCGCATAACTTGATTAAAATTTTCAAAAATACAGCTACCACATAATCGTCCGGATAACTCATAAGGTGGATTCGTGGAATTGTGATCGTGGAGAGTGGAGAGCCGCTCTAAATTGGAAATACAATTAGGCATTTTAGGTTTAGGGTTAGTTTAGTAATTATTAGAAAAGGGTTGTAGGCTAGTTTAACATATTGGGTAGGGTATGGGTATGGGTATGGGGCGGGGGTACCTAATCCCATCCACGACTCGTCCCTGTTCATTTAAGAGGGTATTCCCCTTACCCGGCCCGTAACCCGTTCAATACGTATATTCCCCGCTTCGACCGAATCGAATAGGTTTGAATACCCGCGGGTACGAATAATATTACCAACCCTAGCAAGAACACAATCACTCCTCAGTAACTTCAATATTGACGGCGATCGTACGGACCTCCACCAACCTTGAAACGTATGTAATGGAATCTTTCTTCTGTTCCGTTCATATTTTTAATTCTACCAAGCTCGGGTCTGAACCTTGTTCTCGTTTTTGTCGAGTTTCATGTTGATGTGGACTTGAGTTTTGAGAAGTTTGGTTATTTAAGATTATTTATTTGAGACTTGACTTTCATTTTCATGTTTCCCCCATGATATGGCCATGTCCACTACTTAATTTAGATTTAAGTTTAAACGTTCATTTTATATTGTTTATTGAAATAAAGATTTCAAATCCTTTATAACGAGTCCTAGCAGGGCAATTCAGTTTTTTAATAAATGACAGAAGTTTAAGGTGTTTCACTTGTTGGAAATATGCACCTAGGGTTTGAACTTGGTGTGATGACAGCTCAATGGACTTGACCTTGGTGTTGTGCCAGTGTTGGTACGGATTCATGGACTCACGGGAAACCTCACATTAGCTCAGAGAAAGTAGGAACTAGCTAGCATCTTCTCTATGAGCTAGGTGATGCTAGGGACTGACACTGAAGCTCATCCAGCTCAACTTGAGCTGGATACTAGTGTCACTAGCTGCGATGTTGAGCGGAGCTAGGTAGTTGCGGTGGTTACTCCTTCCCCTAGGATAGATTGGTTCACACCTTTTCGTGACATTCAAACTCAAAATCTGAGTTGGTTTCCCTCTAAACCCGTAGGTCTAACTGCCTTCTTGCCTATCCATAGAGATAGTGACATCTCTTGGTGCATACATTTGTACCCCTACATTCCTGGACCCCTTACCTATATAAAGAAGGTAGTTGTGTGGGAAAATAGATAGGAAAAAACATCTATTCTAGCATAGGAAATTCTAAGTGACTCTAGTATCTAAAGCCTAAGAACTCGAGTGTAGACGGTCTTATCCTCGGAAGGGATTTCTTGATACCCAAGCCTTGTGGGGTGGAAATACTGTTTTCGGAAAGTGGTGCCCATTATTCCTTCTAGATCCTAGATCTCTTAACTCATCATAGCTCGAAGCATTGCTGCTTAGAACCTCTTATGTCAACATTCAAAAAGAGTATTTCCCATGTCCAGGGTTGCAGCAATCAAGAAGATGACAGCATCATTCGACAAGCTTGAGAAGTTTGAAGGTCTGGATTTGCGTCGGTGGTAGAAAAAGATGAAGTTCCTTCTCACCACTTTGAATGTTGTGTATGTTCTCTCCACACCATATCCTCCAGAGGCTGAGGAGGATGCAAACGAGGAGGAAAGGATACAGAAGCTACTGAAGTGGGACAATGACGATTATATATGTTGTGGCCATATTCTAAATGCCATGGTGGATTCATTGTTTGATATTTATCAAAATTATGAATCGGCCCACGAGTTGTGGGATCCCCCATTGGGATGTAAAATCATTAGGAAGTAAGTGGATCTTCAAAAAGAAGATGAAAGTTGATGGTTCTATCGATAAGTTTAAAGCTCGATTGTTGATTCGGGGTTTTAAACAACGACATGGGATTGATTACTTCGATACATATGCTCTGGTGGCTAGGATCTCGACTATAGGTTATTAATAGCTATAGCATCTATCCATGATCTGGTAATTCATGAAATGGATGTCAAGATAGCATTCTTGAATGGAGATCTCGATGAGGAGGTGTACATGGAACAACCGGAAGGTTTTGTTATGCCTAGGAATGAGCATAAGGTGTGCAAGCTAATCAAATCCTTGTATGGGCTTAAGCAAGCACCAAAACAGTGGCATCAAAAGTTTGATGAAGTTGTCTTGTTAAATGGTTTTTATTTAAATCAGGCAGACAAGTGTGTGTATACAAAATTTGATGAATTCTATAAAGGTGTCATCATCTGTTTGTATGTGGAGGACATGCTCATCTTTGGAATTGGTCAAGAACGAGTGACAGTACCAAGAATTTACTATCATCCAAGTTTTCCATGAAAGACATGGGGGAGGCAGATGTGATTCTTGGTATTAGAATCAAACGAAACGGGAAGGAAATTTCGTTGAGTCAATGTCACTACATTGAGGTGTTTATTAAGTTTGGTAGTAAGGGATGTCGGGAATCGAGAACTCCATTTGACCCTAGTGTGAAGTGGATGCCCAACACAAGGATAGCTACATATTAACTTGAGTACTCACGGGTGCTTGGCTGTTTGATGTATGCCATGATAAGCACAAGGCCTGACATCGCTTATGCGGTCGGCAAGTTAAGTAGATATACAAGTAATCCTAGTACTGATCACTAGTATGCAATAGGGCGAGTACTTGGTTACCTTAAAGGAACCATGGATTACGGTTTAACGTATTATAGGTGCCCATCGGTTATTGAAGGGTACTCGGATGCAAGTTGGATTTCCAATATAGAGGATCACAGCTCTACTACTGGATGGGTATTCTTACTTGGAGGAGGACCAATATCGTGGGCTTCCAAGAAGCAAACTTGCATCACAACTTCAACTATGGAATCTGAGTTCATAGCATTAGCGGCTGCTGGTAAGGAAAACATGTAATGGGTGTGGGTTACTTACAATAATGCCTATGGTGGGTATGTTACAACGGGTGTGGCTATTATATGGCCACGACCATGGTGGGCATGTTACAATGGGCATGGTCGCCTTTTCGGTACGACTGTGGTGTATTCAGTATATAAGATCAGTTAAGGTTATTTCGACAGAGGGAGATCCAAAAAATAATGGACAGCAGTTGCGAGAGGAGATTGATGATCGTAAGAGGAGCCAGGACGATCGATCGATCAAGGAGGAGATGTAGCTCACCCGCCGATCGAGGGTAAACGCGAGAGAGAAGGCAGTAAAGATGGTTTGAGATTGATGTCGACGTTAGTGGCAGCGACATGATTGTTCTTTGCGATGACAACGCTGATCATTTGGAACAAGCTATGGTGGCGGAGGAGAGGCAAGCAACAACGGCGACGTCAGGAGGAGCCCGGTTGATGAGAGATCGCGTTCCAAGAGCGTTGGAGGTCGCCAGAGTTTCTCTTCGGATTCTAGGAATCAGTCGCCGGCGGCGAGGGCTTCGCTAATGAAGGCAAGTGACCAGTTGGTCATGGTGAGGAGTTCAGAGAATAAACAGTAAAGTCAGAAAGATAAGTGGTTGTTTGTATTTGGTATTTCTTACGTCCTTGCTTCCGTCATTCTGAACTTATGGATGGATTACAGTTAAGGACTTATGGATGGGTTACGTATGGATGACTTATGGATGGCCTACATAATTCTGAACTTATGGATGGCTTACGTATAGATGTTCCGGATCAGTTAGAATAACGGAGACAGTTAGCGGACTAGCAAGTTTCAGATTATTGTAAAGCAGTAAATGGAGCATAACTCAGTCATTTGAGCTCCAAACTACGCACAGTCATAAGCTGAGGACTCGTGGCAGCGAGAGGCATTATGTCAATTCAGAATCAGAGATATCAGATCTTCATAAGAGGTGGTGGTTTAGGGTTACTTTTCTGCTTTAAGCGTAGAATTATAGTTAGGTTGTCAGGAATCAATGATTGGATTCTCACGACTGTACAGTAGCGTGTGATCTACTGTACAGATGTTTTGATTTAGTGATGGGCTCTTAGACTGTACAGTAGCGTGTGATCTATTGTACAAATAGCTATTTATTTTAGAGCATAAGCTCACAACAATTGAACTGTGGGTGTGATTCAGTGTTCATCTTTAGGATAAGATTCAAGTTTAGCTAGATTAGCTCCCGTTTATGCGTTGGTCATGCACCCATGGAGTACGCAATCTCCCTGGATTCATTCAGGTTCAGTCAGGACGTGATGAGTTAACCTTAAGTGTTGCTCTCGCGACTTTTTCAGGGTTGTTTCATGGTCTGATCCACCATGGGGTTGTCCACTCATAGCTAGGGGTGGCTGACGCAAGGATGATGCCTATAGGACAATAGGGTCACATTATTAGTTTTAGTGTTTAGATAAACTTGTTTTTCTATCCTTTGTAAAGCCTCAGTAAAGTCTTAAGTATAAGCTCCAGTTTTAGTTCTACGCAAGACTATTTTAGCCAGTAAGTGGTTATCACTAACACGTTAGATATTATTTTCTTGGTGTATCAGTGTGTTTTTAGTCACATGTACTGGAGCTGTTGGTGGGAGAGAGCTGGTCAGGGTTTTGATACTAGATGATATCGGTTTTTGATGAATTTTCATAATGGAGTTATATCTCCTTTGATTTGTTGTCTTTTGGGATCCGGGATCCGAGTTGTTCAGCTTTAATATAGTATTCCCTATCAGTTTTTAATAGTTGATTAGTAGATTAAAGTTGATTTGTGGTTCAGGTTGAAACTCGAGTAGGATTCTTCGGTTGAACCAGCGGTTCGACCGAAACTTCTAGGGTGGGTTTCACAAATGGTATTAGAGCCTGGCTGTCTTCTATCCCTAACGATTTGCTACATACTCCTCAAAGGCATTGCAAACCTCATAGGGGAGAAGGTGAGTCCAATGTTCTAAAGGTACTAGATGTCCATGGGGCGATAGAGAAATATCTACAGATGTCATAATGTGGTGAGTCAGTTCTTTCAAAGATTTTTTTAAAAAGTATTTCAAGGATCATGTGTTTCAAAAAGGAAACTTTTCCATAGTTTGTTAGTTTTGAACGACCGCTCTACCACCAAATCTAGGAAGACAAAAGAACGACGTTGAAGAACCAAGGGCAAAGTACCTTGCCTCCTTGATTCAGAGGCTTGTTGTTGAACTCTAGGAGTTTCAGTTAGACGAGGGGTAGTGATAAGGAAAATAGGGATGAGATTCTCGGAGTCCGCTCAGATAGAACTCTTTAATAGAGCGAGTAGTAGGGCAATGTTATGGACCCATAGCGGGAAGGAATTCAGAGTTGGGAGGATGTTTTCGCTCCTTTGGAGTGATTACATCGACAAGGCAAGGAACCTCTGGTGTTCAAGTTGAGGACCATGCTCGAAGGTAGGGATGCGAAGCATCTGGGGCCCGAAGGAATAGTAAAAAAGAGTAGAGATAGGTTCTTTGTCAATCCGAGACAAACCGTAATATGTAAATGTTGCAGGCAGTACCAGCTTTGGAAATTATCGAAGAACAGTTAGCCACAGGCGTGACGAGAGGATTATCATGCTCATGGTGAGCAACCTGCCACGAGCGTGGTAAATGACCAATCACAGGCGTGACAA
Source organism: Linum usitatissimum (assembly GCA_030674075.2). Taxonomy (NCBI): domain Eukaryota; kingdom Viridiplantae; phylum Streptophyta; class Magnoliopsida; order Malpighiales; family Linaceae; genus Linum; species Linum usitatissimum. Next base: position 962,505 of record JAUJYP020000131.1, on the reverse strand, counting down.
AGAGTTGGTCAAGGGTGTTAGTGTATGTTCATAACGGGAAGGATGAATAGGTAGGTGGTCACGATCATGGGTGACAGTTGGTCACGTGCATGACAAATAGTCTGTCACGGGGATGGTTGGGTGACTGTCATAGTCATGACACATAGTATGCGACTAGCGTGATTGTGCAGTGACCACGGACGTGCTGATGAGGCAACTACGAGTGTGGTTGAGTGCGAGTCACGAGTGTGGTGGTTTACAAACCACGACCATGATGGAGAGGAGGCAAAGGTCGCTACAGGCAGGAGGCAACAGTCATGACAGACAGGAGGCAACAATCGTGACAGGAAGGAGGCAATGGTCATGAGTGGAAAGTGGCAACGACTGTGGTTAAGAGTCGACCACTGGTGTGACAAGTAAAGGATTGCGGGTGTGGCAAGGAAAGTACCACTGGCGTGGCGACACAATGATCACAGGCGTGATCAAGATTGTCATTGGTATGATAGATAGTTTTCCACATTATAGTATGCCTCAAGCAAAGAGCTAAGAAGAGAGCTCCTGATCAGAAGGAGGTTAAGAGAAGGAAGTGCCAGAAGGGCGTAGACTCAATGAAATTTATGCTCTTGATGCCCGCTTTTTGACAACTTATTATCATGCTGATGACGTGCTATAAAACTAACAATGAAGAATAAGGCAAGAGTAAGAGGAGGAGAGTGTTTCTTACTGAGGTGAAGAAATGGTACAAGAGAGAACATTATTCATAGGCTCTATAATTCATAACCAATACATCACTAGTATAACTACACTTAAATAGGATATTCAGTCTCATGTTCAATGTATAGGGCTTACAAAATAGGAGTTGGTTAAATCTTACTAAATCTACTCGAGCTTTTAGACAAGCAGTTGATCCAACCAAACAAAAGCTCTATTAAAATTAGCCTTACTATGAGCCATAGTGTGCGCTACCATATTCGCTTTCGTTCGATAATGCCACCAACTAACACTAACGAAACCATCCATAAGTCTCCGGATATTCCAACATTGACTTCCCAATTTTGTATTATCATGATCGGCCTGACGAATCCCCTAAATAACCATCAAAATATTAACATTCCATCTCCACTTTTGAGTACCCATGTCGAATCGCCAACTGGACGACAAACTCCACTACATCAACTTCATCTTGTAGTGTTGGCCAATTCCCTTGTTGTTTCATCACCGCATCAAGTAGTGATAGTGCTAGGATTTTTGGTAATCATCTATCTTTACTGCATGATTTTTTAGTGAATATTAGCTTGTTCGTGCTTCATTCCTGTGTGGTTTTGTATTTTGGCATTATGTGTCTAGACTCGTTCACTTGGACTGTTTTGGTCCATTTGATGTGTTTCTTTATAGTATTTGTTATCCATGGGTACTAACGAGTCTCTAGATACGAAATAGAGCATGATTGGAGCTTGAATGGAAGAACAAGATAATAAATGGTGGAGCAGAACAACTACAAGTAGTGCAGCACAGCACGCCGTGCAGGCCTAAATTGTAAAATAGCTTTGTAGCAAAAGGGGGTGCACGGCATGCAGCCATTTTTGCAACAAATTTTTTTTTTAGAAATGAGGGTGCACGGGCGTTCACCCCTGCACGGTGTGCACCCCCCCCCCAAATTTTCAGTATCCCATATAAAAGCCTGATTTTGAGGAAAGAGAATCAGACTTCCCCCATAATGAATTCGTTCAATTTTCCACGATCTCCTCTTTGCAAAAACACCATACTCCATCCCTAGAAGTCCAATTTAAGATCAAAAGGATTCCCCATTGAAGATTGAAGTTAGGATTGAAGCTAGTAGATTAAAAGCAATGATTGGAGCAAGATCGATTCATCATCTCCTCATCAAGATGATGGTTAGGTTGAATTCTAATTTGTTTTCTTCTAGAATCATGAGTAGCTAATTCTTTAGATTTTCTTGGTTGAGATGTAGGATTTAAGCTATGGTACTCTTCCTAAAAGTATAGGGTCGACGATTGCAAGATAGTTGGATTCAAATGAATGATTGCTTCGATTGTTGGGTTTTCAACCTAGTTCTTATTATTGTTGAATTAGGTCAAATTTATGAAATCCTTTATTTGATAGATTCTGGAATTCATATGATTAACAAACTAAGATAGATGAAATTTATCGGTGGGGTAAGCCAATAATTCGATTCTACGTTTTGTGTTTCTTTTAGTTTTAAAGGTTGTTCATCTTGTAATTGGCAGGTGCTCTGGTTTGCACCTAATAGGCCAAGTTGAATAAAGTTATCAGTAGCTTAGGTATTGATGGGCCAATTTAATACTAATTCCGATTACTCATGATTTCCTTTAATTCTGAAAGAGCACCTTATCACTTTGTAGAACTTTTTGGTGTTCATTACCGGTTAGCCTAGGTGAGGTTGTTCCAACCTTGATTGGGAAACTAGTAGTAGTAATCTGCGTGTATGATCATGCCGCGGATTCGTACGAGTGAGAAGAGTATTCGTATTATTTTATCCAATTCCAACTTATGTTCGATCTTACTGCTATTAGGAAGTTGAGCTTGATGAATCATCTCATCCAAGAGCTTGATCAAACCTTAATTGTCTGTTTTAATTGAATTAATAGGATTGTTAGAAACCCTTTCCAATCTGTTTTGTTTAGACCGTGTTGATGAGTTTGAGTAGATAACGAGAGGAATCCTTGGACACATATGACACTTGTGTTGTTGAGATAACACTGAAGTTATTTCGGCTGTCAAGCAGCAACCTTCTTGTATCATCTCTGATGACTACCCTCGCTCCCATGCCATTATCACTAATAATAGCAGCATCAGTGTTCACCTTCACAAAGTCCTCAGCCAATTTAATCCACCTACCCATGTTGTTTGAATTTTGGGCATCCCTACGCGGAGGTTGAGCCTTTTCATAGTTTGACAGGAAAACTTCTGCACGCTCTATAATGACAGCTTCTAGAAGCCGATGACATTAAAAATATAGGCATTATTTTCTTTCCATAAAAACAAAAGCAGCATGTACCATCGCTCTATCTCACTTGGAGAGATCGTCCCACATATACTTTCTAACCAGCACCACAATTATCTGAATTAGGCCTCTCAAAACAGTGACCAAGAGAGGATTGGCACCAAATACACTAAGTCCAACTGCATTCGCCAAAGAAATGGATATGAGTTTCCTCAAGCCCACAAAACGGCACTCATTCCCAAATTGGTTGCATTGTCTACCATAGCTGCCGTCGGGATAATATTCCACCGAAATTTCCACATAAAATGCTTAATTTTTGGGGGATCTTCATTGCCCACGGACTCTGCAAAAGCGTCAAGCGTCTGATACGGTTTAATTTCCTTTTTCAATTTTGAACTTAGATACCCAGAATTGATACCCAGCCTTCGTACAGTACTTGCCATTGATACTAGAATCCCAAATTAGGAAATTTGATTCACCAACATCCCTGAGTGGGATTTTCAGAATAGCATACACAATAATTGGCAAAACGTAGCGTTCAAGAAGTTCATAATCCCACTGTTCGGTAATAGGATCGATTAACTCGTGAACCACAACATCAACAGATAATTCAAGAGGAGCCTAGGTCACCAAATTACCCAAAAAATGAGGAAGCCACCGACCAGCCCATATCCTAACTGAAGCTCCATTACCCACTATCTAACGAAGACCGCTCCAAAGGAAATCTTGAGCCTTCATCAAACTACGCCAAATGAAGGTTGGTCTATACCCCATTTCTGTCTCCAACACATTAGAATTCTTGTGATACTTCGCCTGTATCAACTTGGCAATTAGGGATTCAAGAATCTGATAGACTCTGCATAGCTTCTTTTCTAGCAACGCCAAACTAAAGCCATAGAGATCCCTAAATCCCATACCATCCTTCCCCTTTGAACAAACAAGTTCCTCACGTCGAAGCCAATGCGTTCGTCGCTCCAAGTCACGTTGACCCCACCAAAAGTTAATAGTCAAACTAAGAATATCATTAATAATACCATCACGAATTTGAAAAACCGTCATAATATACAAAAATTGAGTTTGGGCCACTTATTTAATTAAAACTTCTCTTGTTGTTGCTAAGATCGTTCTCTCCTCCCACCCCTTCATTTTAGCTCGCACACGATCGTTCAAGCACGAAAAAGTTTTTTTTATCTTCCCACCTCAGTAACAAGACCAAGGCATTTAGCATGCTTTTCAACAATTTGCGTCCCCAACACTGAGCTAATTTGAAGCTTAGCATGACCGCTAACATTCCTGCTAAAAGGCCTTTCTAATTTTTGGAAACTAACCGCTTGGCCTGATTCACATTGATAAGCTTTTAGAATGCTTTTGATAGCCTCGCTTTCTTGAACACTTGCATGAGAGAACAAAATACTATCATCTGCAAAGAAGAGACACAAAATCGCCGGGGCATCACGTGCAACTCGAAAACCCTGAATCTACTTCTCTTTCTCAGCAAACACAACCAACAGGTCCTCTGGACAAAGAAGATAAAGATAAGGAGAAAGGGGGTCACCTCATCTAATTCCAAGACAGAGAAAGAGAAAGATATGACGCACATCATAATATGATGGATTCATCTTGCAGCAAAACCCAACTTACTCATAATCTTCTCCAAAAAAATCCATTCGACCCAGTCATAAGCTTTGGCCATATCCACTTTAGTGGCAAAATAAACAGTTTTTGCCTTTATGATTTTCTTCATTAAGTGAAACCTCTCGAAAGCTGCCATAACATTATTTGTGATAAAACGTCCTGGAAAAAAGGCAATCGGCGCAAGGGGAGATAATTATATCAAAAATGACTTTCAGACGATTTACCAAACCCTTAGCTATCACCTTATAAACCACATTACACAAGCTGATCGATCATAACTCTTTAGCAGATTCCAGGGACTTGACCTTCGGAATAAGTCAAGTAAGGGTGTAATTCAGATCCGAAGGCACAAAGAAAAATAAAAAAAAAATGTAAAAAATTATATGTGAAAGCAAAAATTTAACGCGAAAGTGTATGACTAATACTAATTGAACTACTTTTAAATACTATAAAGAAGTCCCCGGCATCGGCACCAATTTGATGAACGCTTTTTACATGCCTCAAAATTATCCAGTTAATAAATTAACCATAGTCAAATCTCCATACGGTCTCTTTAAGTATCTTACTCAAAGTCGCAACAAGTATCAGGCGATGTAATAAGAAGTGTTGTTTAGGTGCCACGAGAACCAATCTAACAATCAAAAAGAAAATGAAAATTGCTTTAAAAGTAAGGTTTGCAAGACTTCACGAATAAGGTTTTAGATAATCCGGGAAGAAACTGCTTAGCTTCGAATCCCATAGGCAATTCAAATTCAAAAATGATAAACAAATTCAACGATTTAAAACAAACAACATAAATTCAATAAGCTGTCACAATCTATCTCAAATCAAATCACGCCTGTTCTGGACCACTAATTTCTTACCTATCTAGTATCCCAATCCGCTCTTTCGAGACAAAGATCTGAAACCCGCTAGACGATTAATCAAATAAGAATTGCTCACACGACAGACTAGTTCATTCACTCTCGGATGAGGTTAGCATCTAACCTCGTTGTTTGATTTCATCATTCTAGATATGCAAGCTCTCACAATTCTAAGACAAATCTAACAAAGATCCATTCAAGTTGATCATGCAAGAACAGAAATGAAATTGAAATCAAACATATACTGAAATTCATCCAGCTCACATAAATCGTGAAAAGTCGTCAAATCATTCAATCATAAGAATTATCCTAGGGTTTATCTAATCTAAGTAAGAGAAGTTTACCTACTCATAATCTTATAAGAAAAATAAAAATCATAAGAGGAAGACATTGATCCTAGATTTACACAAAGAATTATGAAAAACCTAATCTCGTCGATCTTTCTGAGAACTTGATTTGACATCTTGATTCTTATACTGATTCCGAGCTCCTTGAAGTTGCCTTAAACTTGCTCTCAAATCTCTCAATTTTTCTCTAAATTTTTTCTAAGGAAGTCTGTCTTTTAATGGAGGGAGGCGTGGCTTTAAATAGAAATTATAAAATCTTTCAAATTTCTGATTTTGTCAATAGTTGCGCTATAGGAGCGTCAAATATTGCGCTATGTACATAAAACAATGTTTGACAGGTTCATAGCGCAATTATTGACAACGTTCGACACTTGTGATTTCTTCACTTCTCGACCCGTCCTAGGTCGTCCATGCATGCTTGTGTCACTCCGAATAGTCCCCCGACATCGCCATGTACCTGAAATCTTATAAAAACACTCCAAATGACATCAAAAGGACCTTGAACGGGTCCGATACACTGAATCGAGATAGCAGCGAGAAATGTGCAAAACAGCCAAGACTATACAAATATGACTGAAATTTCATTTAGATAAAGGCAACAGACAAGACAAATTGAGTGTCGCCATACAAACTGACACGCGTCTGGACACCGAATCTAGCATTGGCGTGGATTGAGGGAAGGGACCTACGGTAGAGAGATGATTGAAATAAACTATTAGGCACTGTGAAACCTGTTATTTTCCCTTATCATCCAGAAGATTCTTAATAATATTACGATTGCGTTGCAAGGTAGCCTTTTATGGAGAAATTGGGTATTTTTATCTCCATCTTTAAGCCAATCAATAGTCAACCGCTATAGCCAGTAGGACTCCTCATTCGCCTCTAGATTTGCAAGTTTAGAGTTAAGTTGTTGTCTTTGTCTCAAAATCATATCCGTCATCACATAGTGGTATAGATATTGAAGAGCCTCAATAATTTTATTTTGTTGTTATGAAAAATTAGAAAACGTTTCTCGACTCCATTCTTCCAAACGACTACGATATCAATCGAATTTAGCTCCAATGTCACCTATCAAAAAGTTGCTCCAAGCTTCCTGAACAATCATATCGCAATCATCATGGGTAGCCCACAAATGCTCAAATCTTAAGGACCAACCCCATTTTATATCAACATCTTCATCATCATGGGTAGCCCACAAGTGTCAGGAATAGGACTATAGTCCGACGTCCGGCGATCGAGATGAAGAACCTTGAACAAATTGTTCTTATCAATCCAGCTTTGGTTGGCCACAAAGCGATCAATTAACTCTTTATTAAATCCATCAATACGTTTGTTATTATCCCATATAAACGGGTACCCCTGATAGTCAATATCCTGAAAGAGGAAATTTGTTAAGAAATCATTAAATTCCTCTATACCAGTCTGTTATTATCCCACTATTTTACAAGTTGGCGAATAAGATCCCATGTCCACATTTTACAGACATTTGGCCATCCATAGATGCCCGAGACACGCCAAATTGAGAGGTCGCTTTCCACTAGCTTAATATCAATATGGTGTGCAGACTTGGACATCACCTCAATTGTCACCTTGTCACTCCACCAAATGCCATGGCCACCTGCCTGACCTCCATTAAAGACCTCTGTTGGGCAGTTTTTGCAAAAACTATAGCCATAATCCTGTTGTAAATTTTTTATTTCCTCCGTATTTCGATGCGTCTCATACAGTAATGCAACTTGTGGAGAATGGAATCGTAAATTAGATTTCAATGATTTAACTGCTAGTTTATTCCCCAATTTTCTGCACTTATAGCAAATAATTCTCATCTATTCATCAAAGGGGATTAGTTCCACACACCCTCAGCAGTAGAAGGCGTACTTTGATTATCTATTTTGTTGTTAAGCTATCAAGGTAACAAGGCCATCATATTAAAGCCAAAACCGTCCCCCTGATTGCCATTTTTTCCTGGATGTAGTGTTGATTTTCCATTGTTCGTTTTCTTCTTGCCATTATTCACCACATTTTGAACCGTACTTGTTGCGTCACCATCATCCTACCACTGTCTACCTTCCTCCTAAGTCCTAAACTAGTGTCCCGGGATGACTCGGGGCTCTATGGGAGTTTCAACATTAATTTGAGATGTGTCAACTATCTTAGGCTGGGCATCAGCTGTCCCATTAGCAATAGTCTTCGTCACTTCTTTATCCCACAAGGCTGCAAACCGATTAGGCAGCTAGCCATTATTTTGTCGGTCCTGCTCTTCCAATCCACTACCTACCCCGCATGCATAATTGTTCAGTCCTCCACCAAACTTGCCCATAGGTTTGGGCATCATCTAGGTTCCATATGAGCTTTTGGTTGTTGTCTTAGCCGAATGGTCTTCCAACTCCGTCTCTTGCACCGTTGGCTCATCTAGCAAAGGGGCTTGACATTGAGAATGAGATACAAGGTTGCCATACTTCCCACATGCAATATAGATTGCACACAAACCTTCATACTCGGTGCAATATTTTTTCTTTTCCACTTTATAAGTAGGGAGGAGGGGCTTCGAGAGATCAACTTCAACACATACACGAGCAAATTTTCCACGATCCCCCTCTTTCATAGCCCGATCAGCACGTATCGGTTTCCTCAAAATGGCTTTCTCATGATAAAACTCAATTGGAAGGTCTGGAAAAGTGACCCAAACCATTGTATTTGTAACATCTTCCGTCCAAGGGTTGAAACCCTTAAACCAATTATGAACCGTAAGATACATGTCTCCAAGCATCCAATGCCCCCTAGAAATAGCTCCCTCGGAATCATCATCACTTTTGAACCTCATGATGACATTCGATTGTTGTGTTCATCGCCCTTATTTAAGCAACATTTCATGCATATTTGTGTAATTTTAGGTAGAAGTTTAGGGTGTTTTGTGTATTTCTAATTTCTTTCGATTTAGTGTCTTCACAAGATAAGAGTTACAAATGGGCATTCATATACAGAATTATAATATTCATAACAATAACAAGTAATTAGCCAATTTTTATTTTTAATGTGATTATAATTTTTTATCTTTAATTCTTTTTAAATATTTGCACTTAAACTTTAAACGGTTAACAATAAATCTTATTTAGTAATCACTAATTATAACTTTATTAGTAACTACTAGCATAGCCATTAAGTTCCCAGTTAGTACGGTTAGACTCTTTAAGTTATTGTGACACCCCAATTTTGGGTTGATTGTCGATTCTGGGTTTTTATGTGAATTCTGGAATTCTGGAGTTGGATGACAAGTGGACCGTCAAGGGCGTGACAATAAGTCCGTTACGGGTGTGGTTTTCATATCAATCACGACTGTTGTCAGCAGTCAGTCAAGAGCATGACCACCAGAAGATAACAGTTTTGACCATCAGTAGGTCATGGGCGTGGTTTTGGGGCACTCACGGGCGTGGTGGACTTATTATAAAACCAGAGTCGCGATCTGCAATTAAGAATTCACGAAAAAAGAAACCTAGAAATCTCTCCGACGAACGGCGATCTCTCTTAGGAGGTGCAGAGGGTAGAGCCACTCAATCCCAGATCATTGGAAAGGGATTGGAGACGATAGAGGAAGTTTCGGAAGGTAATCAATCTTCTTCTTCTTCTCTCTCAATCCTTTGGTTTTAAACCCATGTAGGAAAATCCTCACAGTTTTGGGATTTGGCATTTTGGGATTTCAATTCTACGATTGACCTCGTCAGGTCATTCGAGACAGAAGGCTTGAGCTTGGGAAGACAGCTACAGTTCAGACTCTACTAGGAAAGCGAATAGAGGTAGGGCTTAGGCTTGCTGTTCTGCTTATAAGCGTAGAACTATAATAAGTTGTCAGAAATCCAATAATTTGATTCTCCGTGTGATTCGGAGCCAAGGCTCTCAGGAATACATAGTAGCATGTGATCTACTATATAGATGTTGTGATGTGATTTAGAGAAAGGGCTCTTAGGTTGTACAATAGCGTGTGGTCCACTGTCCAAACAGTTATTATAATTCAAGCATAAGCTCTTGGCGTTTGATCTATGGCGTGTGATTCACAGTTCATGTTTCGACATGATAGGCTTAGCTAGATTAACTTAGGATTATGATGTGTCGTTCATCCACCCATGGATTGCGTAATTCCATAAGATTTCATATATCAGGCAGGATGTGGTAAGTTTGCCTTCGGATGCGCTCTCACGCGAGTTTTCAGGATGGTTTCATGGTCTGATCCACCATGGGGCTGTCCTCTCAGCTAGGGGTGGTTGATGATAGGTTGATGCCTACAGGACTATAAAGTAACATTACAAGATGTCAGTTTCTAGTTATATGTACGACCTTGGGACCTCAGGAGCAAATGCCGCCTAAGAGGACTATACAAGCAGCACATACACCTCGATTGAGTGGCTCCGAAATTCGCAGAGAGAGGTACCTTGGAGGACCTCAATTACCCATTTTCATGTTTTGAGGATTTCAATTGTTTTCCAGTTTGACTTATCATTGAATGTTGACTTCCCCTGTTTCGGGATGTTTTGACCTTCATGTTTGGTACCTGATTTTAAGCCGTGGATGCTCTGTTTCGTACGTTTTCGTTTACTTTATTATGAGGAGTTTCATGTTTCATTATCTATGTGTATGTTATGTATGGTTGATTTTGATGAGTGAACCCGCGATTAGTTGCATAGTTCGATCGAGTCGTCTAAAGACGGGTTTCACAATTATAATCACTAATTATAACATATTATAATTATAACTTGTTATAACTAATTGTAACTAGTTATAATTGTAACATTATTTTTACCAAAAAAATAATTATAACATTATAACCCGTTATAACCACTTGTTATAACAAGATACATTATAACTAGTTGAATTTGTTTAGAACACGTTATCATATTTGGCGGTAAAGTCATTGAACACTGGTTGGAAATGTCATCGAAGATTCGTCGGAAACTCTCGGAAAACTCGTTAAAGACTTGTTGGTGGCAAGGAGGTGGCAAGGAGGTGGCAACCCAGTGATGAATAGGTGATAATAAGGTGGAAATTAAGAATTAAAAAGTAAAATCACAATATTAAAAAATAGAATTACTTACCCTTTCTAACAAGTGTTAACAAACCATAGAAAAAGAAGTGTTGAAGTTGGTAACAAGAACATGTAGCGGATATCAGATATGGCTTCATCCTTTTGTGCCTCATATCATACATACTAAATAAATTTGTATTTATTCATATCTTTTGGACACAAAAATGGATTTCATATTTCGTGTAAGTAGTGTTTTGGGATTAACAAATCTTGGACCATATATATATCTTGGAAACTGATATCGTTTACTCAATTATGAGACACGTCCTGTATTTCTATAGCGATTGATATTAATTCTCCAATTAATCGTGACCTTACATGTAATGAAAATCCACATTTCTTCCAGGTAATGTTTCTTGGATTTCCTCATGCTACTTATCAATCTAGTTGCTTCTCCTTTTTATGTCGCTTAATTTTTGTACCTAAAGCACATTTGTTAAACACTAAAATTAGTGTCGCATTCAGATACGAATAGGTTGACATGTTCCAACCTCCAAAACCTTGTGTACAAGAAGCCAACGACTCTTCTTGGAGACCCCGAATTAATTTGGTATCAATAAAATTTCTATCGGCGAACTTGCAGGGCATGTGGCCGAGGGCGGTCGCTCACCTGTAGGACGACATTGTGGGGTGGCGGATGTTGATGGAGTTTATTTGAGTGATGAGAGCGGTTAGGGTTGCAGTGGTGATCTTGTGGTGTTGTTGCTGCCTCGTGTGGAGGTCGTGAATTGTCTTAGTGACGGTGTCAAATAGATTGTCGTCCTCGGTAGGATTGACAAGGTCCAATAAAGCCGCCATAGCAGAAATTGAACCCGTGACGACGAATGATAAACACCAAATATGACATGACTATTCTAAATTGCAGAGTCAAAAATTAGTCAAGAGGGTGTTTTATTCGTAGAAGATAGAGGGCATCGGTCAATGATTGAGTCACGATTGGTAAGGGTAGGGAGTCGAATTTTATATCAAAACGACTATACTTAATATCAAGTAAAATATACAATAAAATCTTCTAGTTAGTTGTTCCTTTTTTAATCGAATAGATTTGGATAAGTTATTTTCTTAACGGCAATACATTTGAATGTGCCACTGACAATTTATTTTTCAAATTTGTTTTGTTGTGAATTAATTTTTGGGTCATGCTTCGATAGACCACCCCCACCCGTAGACCACCCTCACGTGGCACTACGTAAGTGTTAACTGTGCACCTAAATTAAAGATCCTACGGGACCACCCAATATTTCAGCTATTGCATTTTTTTCCTCATAGTTTCATTAGTAACTAAAATCTACCGTATAAATAGTTTAAATTCGATTTGAGGTTTAGAAATTTGTAAACCGAAATATTCATTAAATTGTTTAGTTCAAATATGCATTTTCGTCTGATTTTTTTTAAGTCAAGTTGAATAGTCATTTCAATTTTATGATAGAAACAATCATAAGGGTAGTTCAAACCGAACCCCTTTAGATTTTTGCTCTGTTTGATGACCTTTACTTGTTATCAGGTGGTGAGACTGTCTACTCTGAAGAAGGAAAAAAGCAGCAAATTTATACACCTCATCTAACTCTTCCCCAGACACCTTAATTCTCTCCAGAAGCTAACATCTTTCTTTGTTTTGCACTTTTTTTTGTTTGACAAACTAACCTGAACGCAGTTTTTTATGAAGCCGGATTCCCTTGTCCAATTCCGAGAAATCCTTCCGTTCATTTCCTACGCTGCATCAACTCAGAGTAATTAGAATTGGAAACATAATGTAATACTAAATATATAATGTAGTGTACTTAAGGCTGAACTACTAATCCTGCTAAGGCTGCTACCATTCTCATATTCATCAATAAAAGACACCAAACCAAATCATAAGATGTCACTAAAAAACTTAAGCATGCAAGTGCAGAAAACCTTCTATTTCCTTAGCATGACCAAGCAAAAAAAAAGGATTCCAAAAACAAAGGTCAACCCTTGTCATCATGTTTCTTCCTAATGCAGCCTCTGAGGAAAGTGACGGGTACGGAGTAGTTCAAACCGGTCCATGAAAACAGTCTATGGGTTCGGCTCCGGTCTATGAAGGTCCGGTTCGGGTCTTATTGGGTCTCGAGGTAACAATTGAAAACTCCAAAAAATTAGTGATCATAACATGCAAATACATATAGTAGGGGACTTGCACGGGCCAATCAACCTGCAGGAGGGCCAACTAATTACCAACGTCTAGTCAGGGAAAGACTTACGTGGCAGGGGGTCTACGAGTGGGGGAGGCGCGGTATTCACCTTAAATGTTGATACTTTAATATTTAATAGGTAGATTATAATAATCATTCCACTAAATTTAAGAAAAAATTTAACTGAATTGAAGAAAAAATGATGAAACCAAACTACGAGTAGAATAAAATTTACATACGAGGTAATGATCTATATTTGGTAGAGTAGCCTCCTATACTCGCCCCAGGGGTAAAGACAGCAAGAAAGGGTTGTAGTGAAAGTATGAGTAATTTGATATTCTAAATTAGGTACTACTAAATAACAACTATATGTTTGTTTTCACCGAGCAATTACCTAAATTGAGATGGTAGAAATGTAGAATTGATGCATGACATATTGGCATTGACGTATGACGTTGATCCTCCACCTATATCCAGATAATTGTTTTCTCTCAAAATTTAAGGGGCTGTATGCACCCCTCCTTTACATGCAGCTCCACTACCAGCTATTCCTCTCAAAACAAATAAGCAAATTAAAAGTTTTTATTTACGATTTTAATAAGAGAATTACAATGAGTATTTATAGTTTTAAAAGCTCTAATCTAATGCGTTCAAATAAAAACTGTATATTAGCACCAGAATCACACTCTCACCTTGAAATCTTCGTTGGTACATCATTATGAACATTTAGCTAATATGTCAGAGGCAATACCAGGAAAAGAAATTAAAGAAAGTACTTTGTTTAGGGAAGAAAAGAAAAGTAAATATAACTCATTAATATAATAATTTGTATTCGTAGAGAGGTTTTTGTATTAGTGATACTTTTTCATTTCCTCAATTAAATTATTTTATATAACTTTTTTATATAAATTACAATTTGGATAATTTTTATATAAACTTCTTATCTTTAAAAGATGATTATAATAAAATCAATTTAATGACATTTGAGAACTCTAAAAACTAAATATATACAATGATTTTTGCCAACATTGTAAATCATCATAGCCAAATTTAACTCTCACACCATTTAAACAAAGTGCTAAAAAGCTAAATGTAGTACTTTGATTTAATATTTTAGCACTTACTGTTGGGTAGTCTTAGAAACCATCAATAGCCAAACTCAAATAGGAACCCTTTAAATTAACATCCGCTGGTTGATCGACAAGTGTGGTCGGTATTAGCATTACTTGTGGGATTCAAAATCATATGTGGGCTTTTTCAGCTGTGGGATAGTGCCACGTGTTCAATTCCCAGCGGTTGACTCTACCAGCTTACACATACTGCTGCCAAACTACCCCATCCAAGAAGTGTTCCCTTCATACTCCCAACACGCCGCCGTTTCGACGAGACACAAGAAACAAATCCTGTTGGGGGGATTCAGCTTGCGTCTCAGATTTGCCTCTCACACCACACTCGTCAGACATGCACGCTTAAATTTTGGGATTTACAGTATACTTCCCAAACCTAACCCCCAATGCAATCCTACCCATCATCTTACTTACCACTTTGTATCCTAGTAGGTTGATATTTTCATGGCATCCATCTCCATAGTCCATACATGCGTGGGTCCAGTTTCGAGTTATAAAAATCTTTGATTGAGCTTTTTAGGAGCTTTTTTTATCAATGTTGTCACTAAGTCAAGTCATTGGATGGAACCAAATAGCTTGAAAGGTTAGCTCTAAAGTTTAAAGTTGTTATTTTAAACGATAAGGTCCATTCCACTTTCTGGCTTCCGGCTAGTGCATAATAAAATTCCTTGGACTCTAAATATGTATATTGTTATAAATATTATAATTATGTGTATGAATGTCTATTTGTAACTCCTATCTTTGTAACTCCTATATATTGAACATGAGAATAAATATTCTATTTAAGTGTAATTATACTAGTGATGTATAGGTTATGAATTCTAGAGACTATAAATAGTGCTCTCTTGTATCATCTTTACACATCAATAAGAATACTCTTGTCCTCCCATATTCTTGCTCTTCTTCCTTTTAATTTCTTAACACGTTATCAGCACGAATGCTCTATCTTCTCAAAGAATCTCGAAGGTTGCTATTATTTATATTTCAATTTCAATTTCATTTCTTGAGAGCTAATTTCTATTAGTTTCTTGAGAACTGATTTTTATTATCTCATACTATTCTATTTTCTATATATATATAAATAAATAATATTTTGTGTTCATTGCTATACTCATATTTGTTTTCGTCTTCTAATCATTTGTGCATATTTGCATACGTTTGGGGTAATCTCATTATCTCAAAGAACAGTAACTTTATTTTTGTATCTTATCCAATTTACATTGCATGTTGAAACACACATGTCCGTTTTGTTTTTTTATTTTGAAATCAAATGCGGCATATTATTACAAATGTCTGTTTTTTATTTTGTTAATGGTATATGTTTATTTGTATTTGTTTTTTTTTGGACTCCATTAGCTCTTGGCAATAATAAGAAGTATGTCAATTAATAATTAGCTAGAGAGAGGTCGTAATTAACCATATCCGAATGCTCAAAACTCAAATATGTGTTATATATATTCATAAACTTTTCATTTTTATTTCTCTAACATTTCCATGTTACACCTAAGATGTAAAATGAGATTGTTTTTGTATTTTATGGCTTAGTGTCAAACCTTCTCTGATCTATTTTATGGTTTTAATATTTATCATTGTTTGTATAAAAAATGCATGATATACTTGTCATGATTACATGATTTACTCAGTTTGATTGCTCCAACTTCTCTGTTCATATTTATGTTTTATGTTACAGATTCTAATTAATTAATAAAGCTATATTACTTTTCATAGTATTCATATGCTTATACTAATATTTATGGTACACATTATACTTATTATAAAATATACGTTGATTGATTTATGTGGTAATAGGAACATAAAAGCAACATATGTCAATTATTATTATCGTTTGATTTGAATTGATATTACCATTCCATCATCAATTATATTAATTACTATTATTTTTATTTGATTACTTTTGAAAACGTATGTAAACCTACATTCATAAGGAACCATAGTTTCAATGCATGTTGTTTATTAGTTACGGTCCATATGGTTATTTACTTCTATTCATTATTTATAACTGTATATATTTTATCACTATAATATATATAATATTTTGGAATTGAGTTTGTGATCGTTGAAATTTCGGGCAAGAATTTTATTTTATGGGTACTAGATGTTGAAATCCACTTACAAGCTAATGGCTTTGGGGTGAAACCATTCAAAATTATTATAAAAAGACATAAGTTGTCTAAAACTATCTAGATATGTCTTTGATGGTGATGATTCGGGAAACACAATATCATTCCCCGAAGTAGATGATTAGACACAAGTTGTCCAAAGATATCTAGCTATTATGTCTATGATTGGTGATGGCTCGAGAGACACAATATCATTCCCCGAAGTGGATGATTATTATACCATGTCCGTTGGAACAATTTATATTTCCACAAAGGCGATACGGCAATACACTATTGTGGAGGACAATACCTCTTATGATGGTCATGGGAAAGAAATTTGAGAAATGTATCTTCTCGCGTGGAAGAGAGCTGTGAATTGATGTTGAACAATTATATATCCCATGATGGGTGGTACAACTGTCAATTTTATTTTGATGATCATATCCAACTGATACTAATTTAGCCCTCAAAGTGATTGTGTGAAGACACATGTGTTACGTTATTCTTAAAAGCACAAATAACATCATATGATCATTGTTCCTATAAAGAACCCTTTTTATTCCGATGGACATAAAAATTGTGGTTATATGAGAATTATTGATCCATTAATTGGTGACATAGATAATTGAGAAATATATCTATTTATCATTTAAACTATGTATCATTCTCATGACAAAAATGCGTATTTTATGATGCGAATCACCATAATTAATTGTGATATATATCACATCAATAGTGCACCAAGATATATGGTGTAGTACAACATTTCTCTCAAGCTCTGGATCGAGCTATTATATTTTTCACGAAGGAATAAAATCCTTATTCCAATTTGTTTGGGATCAAGAGAGGAACAATAATATGGTCTATGGCTATATAATTATTGAATCAATAATATTATCCTCCAATTTGTAATACATACATGTTATTGTGATTGAGATACATATATATAAATGTAAACTATAAGTTTACTCGTCCTGACAACTATTATTTGGCATAACAAGTGAGACCATCCCGGTTCAATCATGATGCGAATCGATAAGTACCTTTATGGTCAAATTTTGATGATTCCATAATCTAAAGAGTATGTTCTCTAGAACATTGTTGTGCATGATGTTCTCAACTTGGGTATTCTAAAGAAATGATTCCTAAGGGATTTAAGTAGTCCTTGTGACTCCCCTACTTCCTGGGAACACAAAAAAATTTGTGTTCTGCCAACAAGCTTTCGTTTCTAGGGGAGTCTCATCGCCTCTCCATTACCCATTGTTGAGTGAAATCTCCAACAAACCTTAACTAATATTTGGGTTGCTTGTTCTCAAGTAGAGTAGATTGTTGGATAATCATCAACTAAAGTAAGATCATTTCTCCTCCACAACAAAACAAAGGTGATATTTATGGATCCATACACCCAACATGTGAGCGAATTATTTTAATCGATGCATCAATTAGATAGTCACATGTGTATATCACGACAAACTTGAATTTGGGAGATTACTAGCTCAACCATTTTGGTTATGAGCATATTTTCATGATTATCCAAAAACAAAAATGTGTCATTGAGACGAAAATTTTCCATTTATATTATTGTGAACATGTCATTTACATAAACAACACAAATTCACATTACGCCAAAAAATTATTATGAATTCCTCCATTATATGTGGTTTTTGGGTAAAAACCTTATACTTCCCATCTATGGATATATGGATGTGATATACACATCTGAATTGCTCCACCACCATTTATTAGGATGGGTTCTCAATGAAGATTGAGAAATTATTGTGATTATAAGTTCATCGATGGTAAAATATCAAATTATTGTCGGAAGTATTTTGATGACCGGTTTGGAGGTTTATATTTAAACTTCCCAACATTAGGGGAGAAAACAAAAGTTGGCCAAGAGATTAGATGAATGATCATATTATTTTGATCCTCGCACTAAACAATATGAGCTTGAAGTTCAAAAGTATATAATTCATCATTTGTCGGACACTTTACTGACCCAAACAGAGTAAAACTCTCATGTGCCAACTCACAATGCTCTAGTGAAAATGATGTTGACATTGGGCAATCTGACATCACAACTGAGTCTAAAACCCGTATAAAACATGGTAGACCACACGGTTCCAAAGTAAAAAAAAATATTTCTCAAAAGTGAAATGGAGCTATATATCCAAATGGTCAAATTAGGGTTAAGATTATTTAAGTAACGCCACCAAGAGAAATAAATAATGTGCTCAAGAAGAGTCTTAGGTACCCAAAAGATATGTATATATATATATATATATATATATATATATATATATCTCAATTATCTATATCTTGGATGGACAATATTGGAACCCCAATGAACTCAACGTCGATGAAATTTTTGCATATAGTGCAACACTAAATATGATAGTTGAAAATGAGGATCAAAAACCAAATTGCATGCAAAGATAGAAATGATTGGCTGAAAAGTTTCAATTTGAGGCAAATTCAAATTTCCAAGAGAAATGGAAAGTTTTAAGACATCAAGTCTTTATACATTGAGATGTAAAGTATGAGTATGAGAAGTTATGAAACATCTCATTTTTGTACAACAAACCTATAATATTTTGATTATGAGACAATATATTCTCATTTGGTGGATGCAACTACTTTTTATTATTAGATTAGTCTGGCAATTTATGAAGGGAAAGAGTTTGCCCCTAATAGATGTCCATGCAACCTATATGTATGGTTTGCATAATTAGAATACACATGTGTATATGAAATTCCCTCGATGATTTATTTTGCTATAAGCAAACAATTCAAGTTCGCGTGAACAATATTCAATTATATCCAATTGACGTCATATGAATTGAAAGATTGAGAGACATGATACATTTAACATATCATACATTTCTTTATGCATATAATTTCTTCTTCATTTCAAGTTGATTTTTTGAAAAATCATCTTTGTCATATTTTATGGTTTCAAAATTCTTATCAAAATTTTCATAATTTAATTTTATATTTTAAAATGTGTTTCTTTTATTTTGACATAATTGGATGTGATCATCTTTTGTTACATAGATGACATACACTTTATTGAGCTCGTAAAGAGTTTCTCAAAGCAAGCAACTATTGATTAGCTATAGCGCTTGAGATGAAAGATGTGGAACATTACCACTAACTTGCCAACTGTGCATCTCTCTCGAACATGATTTTTGTATATCATCAATGATATACTAATGATATCCAATAAGAAGTTATATAGATATATCATGGACATAAGTGTCATATTGGTGGTAAAGATTAATATATGTGACTCTATATCGAGTGTAATCGATCTTCATATAGTCATGAACACTATTTGATGGTTTGTGAAATAAACTAATCAAACCATATCACCATTCAAATACATAATCCTATAGATCATGCATAAAATACATTGATCAACATGAATTCCAAGAAAATGGTGAAAAGTAATGTGATGATTATGTACTCTTTTTCCTTCACTCGGTTTTATCCCATCGGGTTTTCATTGTAAGGTTAATGAGGTATATTCTCATCTAATGATCATACAAGAGGAAGTGTCATGTGAATTATGGATGACCATTGATCATGTGACACATACATTTTATACACAAACTCCAATAAGTTGAAATATTTGTCAACTAAGTGCACCTAAGTGATAACTTGGCTGATTTATTCACCAAAGCTCTCTCTCCATCAACTCGTTGGGAAGCTAGACCAAAAATTTGGAGTTTGGTGACATAATGTTCTCAACTAATGTAATGACGAGCGAGAGTTGATATCGTCATCAGGGGAGTCGATATGAAGGATCTCAACCGATATCATCATCAGGGGGAGTCGATACGTACTGCACTCTTTTTCCCTTAACCATGGTTTTTCCCACTGGGTTTTCCTGGTAAGGTTTTTAACGAGACAGTATCAAAAGCGTATTCGAAGAATAATGAATATTTTTAACCAATGGTCATTCAAGGGGGAGTGTAATGAATATTATAATTATGTGTATGAATGTCCATTTGTAACTCCTACCTTTATAACTCCTATACATTGAACATGAGAATGAATATTCTATTTAAGTGTAGTTATACTAGTGATGTATAGGTTATGAATTCTAGAGCCTATAAATAGTGCTCTCTTGTATCATCTTTACACATCAATAAAAATACTTTTCTCCTCCCATATTCTTGCTCTTCTTCCTTTTAGTTTCTTAACATATATAACTCAAACCTTTTTTATAAAAAATTATATGTATATAACTAAAAAAAGAGAGAGAGATAATAAACTGTTTATAAAAAATGTATCAATTGTAAATGAAAAATAGTATGTGGTTAAGTTGATCTCGAGTTATCCATGTTTATTGTAGTGAATTCACACTAGGGATTACCAACATACAAACATAATTAATGGGGTTATCTAGAAAGCGATGATAGCGATCATCTCTAATCTATATGATTTGATATGGACCATGAAATCACAAAAAATCTCATCTGATGGTCTAAAATTTTACTACTTTTATGAGTTGAAACCCTACCATTTTCTCTCTGTCCTTTTTTATTTTTTAAAAATTTATGGTCCCTCCTCCTTTTACTTCGATTACGGGTGAACTAGTTCCACCGACGAGTCGACAATTCCATTGGCGGCTGTGACAGCGACAAAAACATCGGCTACAGTGATTACAGAAGAAACTAGTTTAACCGACGACGACAAATCCATTGGTGACGGTGACGATGGAACTTAACCGATAGTGACAGTGGAACTTAACCATCGGCTTCTGGGTTTTAATTGAACCTGTTCGGAGGCATCTCAGGTTCGGTTCTTGGTGCTAACTAAACCAGTTCAAAGGCATCTCAGGTTCGGATCAAGATTTTAGTTGAACCAGTTTGGAGGCATCTCATGTTTGCCTTGGATCCGAGTTTTATTGTTCCCTTAAATTCGACCTAATGTTGCAGTCGTGGTGGCGTTGTGGTGGGAGAGAGGATCGAATCCGACAGCGCTAGAAGGAGTAGCAATTATGTCCCTTGTTCTCGGTTGGTTTTTTTTCTACCCAATTCCATCCCTAAGTTTGGTTGTTTGCTGTAGAACGTCTTTTTACAATTTGGTTGTTGAATTGGGTAGAACCGAATTGAAAATTTAACAACCAAATTGTAAGGAGTGGTTCTACAATAAAAATATGTTGCATTGTTTGATATATTTGGGTGTTAATTCAACGCTATCTTTTATTAAAAAAACAACTAATAATATTTCATCACATACATCACATAACGTTTGTACCGGATATATATTTTTACCGGAGTGTTTCTCTTAAAAAATGATTTTGGAACATAAATTATCAGCTGTAATTTAGCAGGGATGGGTGTTTAAATAAAATGGGATTCATGTATATGCTCAATAGCATCTCCATTAGAGTTGGTAAGAGCTGAGGAGTTGGCTGGTTGTGGATTGGTCCTGGGTTCGAGTTGAAGACTTCCTTCTAGTCCTCTGGAAATATTTTTGGACAATTTTACCAAGGGGCTGCCAACTCAAAACGTAGCTCTGCCACTGATCAAACACGACAAGGAAAATGTTCAAATTTTAGAGGTTCAACCAGCACTTGAATGATTATATCCGATTAATTTAATCTGTTTTATAATTAATTATATAATTCATATTAACCACACAGTGTTTATAATTGATGAACAGTGGACAGGTTAGCTCCAATTCTACTAACAACTTGTTGAACATTGTGGGACGTAACCAATGACCGAAATCTCAAAAAGGGAAAACATTAAAAAAGCATACTATTTATCGAAACCTACTCTTTTAGTGCATAAATGCGTGAATTTGACATGGGTTCTTTTTATTATTATAAGCTAAAAAGTATATTATAAAAACTGGCAATAATGAAGGTGTTCCCAAAGGGAAAGATGGTGAGTAAGTAGACGGCGAAGGTTTAGCAGCAGCCATACAGTTCACCAACCCGTCTCCTACAAAAATCTCTGTGTTCTAATTATTATTTTCATCCAGCAGCTAGTGATTCTTCATTTTCTTCTTTTCCTATAAATAGAAACCTCCCCACTTATATTTTTCCAGAAACAAAAAAAAAACAAAACAAAACAGAGCAAGAAAACAGAGAGAAAGGGAAAAAAGGATGGGTCCATGGATTCACCCAGTTTGTGTTCTTGATGCTTCGAGTTCCGTAGGGTTTTGGGTACTCAAGGGTTTGTTGAGTAGAGGGTATTCAGTTCATGCGGCTATTCAGAACAAGAAAGGTAAACAAAAACAAAAACAGAGGGTGATTGATTTGATTAATTCCTTGGTTTTCAAATCTGGGATTTGATTGGTTGTATGATTAATGGGTGTTTTTGGTTGGTAGGAGGAGAAGCTACAGAGATTGAGAAGAAGATAAGAGAAATCGCAGTAGAAGAGAAGAAGAAGGTAGTTGTGTTTGATGTAGATGTGTTGGATTATCAGACCATTTTAGTTGCTTTGAAAGGCTGCTCTGCCGTTTTCTGCTGCTTGGATTTCCACGATGGATACGACGATGTAAGTTGTTATTTTCTCATCAAAGTTCCAACTTTAGAACCAACCAGCACACACAACTTTTTTTTTAGGTTTCATTAACTTTGAGATCAACCCATAGTTGGTTTGTTTCAGTTTTGATTAAATGTCTCCAAAGTTTACAACTAACAATCAGTCTTCAACTTTGTCAAAAAAAATAAAAATCAGTCTTCAAGACAAATTAAGATCGAAATCTGAAGTGACAGGTTAGGGAAAGCCAAATAATAATATTGCAGCCATCTGGGCACTTAAAGCCAGCCAGCCAGCCAGCCATGTGTTTGGGACCTCTGTTTCCCTCTGCTGGCTTTTGTCGGAATTAATAGGATAGGTATTTTGAGTAATTTGATTTAAAAAGTGCAGTAAAAACGTAACAGGAGAAAATGGTGAATTTGGAGGTGAGAGGAGCAATCAATGTGGTGGAAGCTTGTGCACAGACTGATACCATAGCCAAGATAGTGTTCACGTCCTCTTTGACTGCTACAATTTGGAGGGAGGATATTTGCTCTGAGAAGGATGTCGATGAGAGGTCTTGGAGTCACCAATCTTTCTGCAGGAAATTCAAGGTTTGTGGATTTCTAAATTTTTTTAACTAGCTAGGAACGGGTTCTTTCTTCACAAAAAACTTCACAACTTTAATGTTCTGCTGTTAGAGTTTAGGTGTACCAAACTAATTTGGTGTTATGCTCCATAGCAGATTGATCAGGAAATTAATGGTTGTCAGTCTGACATTGGCTTCACCTAGACACAGCAGTAGAGGTCGTTGCTGGGTTTTGGTTCGACCGAACTACAGAATTTTAGTTATCATTTTTATAATAAACCCATAAATTTGATTGGTTTCTCATAAAAGTCGATTTAGTTTAATTCTTTGCTTATATTATTGTCGTGTGTGTTACTACAGAATCTGAATATTAGTGCAAGTGTTCGAGTGAAGTTGGTTCGGTGATAGAACTCGGAAGTCTGGGGTTTCAATTCAGCATACTTCATAAAATGGATATCAATGTAGCGTTTATTTTATGTCTTCTATTTTCTATTGATCAAGAATCTCGATCTACTCTAATAACAAAAGTTAATTAAAATATAATAGTTTCAAAATTGTCATTATATTAACTGAAAACAAAATGCATATCAAACAAAAGAAAAAGGGAGAAATAGTACAATTATTGTTGGTAAGGCAGGCATGTGATTTGAGTTGTTTTCCAACAGTTAATTTGTTGCCGTCCCATTAATTTCGTTGCTGCTTTATTGTGGTTTGGTCAGCTATGGTACGCATTGGCAAAGACACTCTCAGAACAGGCAGCCTGGGCACTCGCAATGGACAGAGCCCTTAACATGGTCTCCATCAACCCTGGTCTCGTCCTTGGTCCCGGTGTTTCCCAACAGAACCCTCAATCCACCATGGCATACCTCCAAGGTACGTACGTACCGGGAATCACACGTATTTCGCTACATTTTTCTTGAACAGTGAATGAGAAGCATTATATATGTATATATATATATATATGTTCTGAATGAGAAGCATTATATATGTATATATATATATGTTCTGAATGAGAAGCATTATATATGTATATATATATGTTTTGATGGGTTCATACGTATAGGTGCGGCTCAAATGTTTGAGAATGGAGTTCTGGCATATGTCGATGTGAAATTCTTGGCCGATGTCCACATTCGAGCGATGGAGGATCAATCGACATGCGGGCGATACTTGTGCTTTGACCAGATTGTGAATACGGAGGATGAAGCTGTGAAGATTGCACAAGGATTGAGTCCCTTGATTTCCTTGCCACCAATGTATGAGTGTGGTGGAAGTGAGGTTTACGAGGAGAGGTTGACGAACAACAAATTAAATAAGCTAGTGGAGGGCACTGCTTATTGAGTTACAATTACCAATTTTTTTATGACTACAGTAGAGTACCTATTTAATTGCTACTATTATTATTATTATTTATAATTTTGGAATGTACATATTATTATTTGGAAAAGGTATTGGGGATTTCTACTACTTTCAGATTTTGGCTATATGGCTACAGTTAGACCTACCTACTATATGTCTGGACCTACAGTTTAGAAGCATGCACAAAATTACACTCTAAACTAGTATGATTTGATACAATGAATAATATACCAAAACTTTTGGGGATTACTAAACGACGCCCTGCTTTTTACGAACCAACTCCCTAATATCGAACAATTATTTGAGTTCAAATGTAAAATGACATCATCGCCCCTTAAATAGTAAACTGAAATTCTTTATAAAATGCGGAATTCTGAAGAACAGCTATACTTCATTCCAAACGACCCTTTAAAAACCTCTCGATTCCGTCCCCCGTCGCCGAAAATTTTCCGGCCCCCCGCCGAAAATTTCTGCCCCCCGCCGCAGTCGCCCCCTCCCCGTCAACCCCCTCCCCGCCGCCGTCGCCGCCACCCCCGCCGCCCCCCCCGGCCGCCGCCCCCTCCCCGCCGCCGCCCCCCTCCCCGCCGCCGTCCCCGCCCCCGCCGCCGCCGCCGCCGAGGTACAATTCTGGCCGGCGTGCCGACAACCGCACAAGGCTGTCGGCGGTCAACGCCGACGGCGAAGAGGAACGGTCGGCACGCCGGCCAAAATTAATTTTTTTTTTCAATTTAAATTATAGTTATAATTTTAAAGTTTGGTTAATTACTCTAGTAACTGTTAATTACACCTATATCGTAATTAATTATTACGTAACTAAGGATTTAATTATTAACGTGTTCAAATTAATAATTAGTCGCAAAGTAAAATAATTAATAAAATCAATTAGTAGATATACGGAACAATTCCAATTGATAATTAATTATAGATATGATAATTACATTTCTTTACGAATTTCATAGTTCAAATAGAATATTTTGTAAAAATAGACGATAATATTTATAAATTCAATTTCTCTTATTAATATTGTAAAATTCATAACATAATATTTTAAAATATCTCATAATTACCATGACTAAACCCTAATTTCCGATAATGAATTACAAACAATTACTAGATCGGTAATTCTTAAACCGTAACCGTAGAATCATGAACTCTACACCCTAAACCATAAACCGAAAAGCATAACCCCTAAACCATAAATCGCAAAGGTTAAAGCCTAAAGCCTAAACCCTAAATCACAAATCCTAAACCCTAAACCGTAAACCATAAATCATAAAGCCTAAACCCTAAATCCTAAAAGTTAATGCCTAAACCCTAAATCATAAAGCCTAAACCCTAAATCCTAAAAGTTAATGCCTAAACCCTAAATCATAAAGCCTAAACCCCAAATCCTAAAAGTTAATGCCTAAACCCAATATCATAAAGCCTAAACCCTAAATCCTAAAAGTTAATGCCTAAACCCTAAATCATAAAGCCTAAACCCTAAATCCTAAAAGTTAATGCCTAAACCCTAAATCATAAAGCCTAAACCCTAAATCCTAAAAGTTAATGCCTAAACCAAATATCATAAAGCCTAAACCCTAAATCCTAAAAGTTAATGCCTAAACCCTAATTCATAAAGCCTAAACCCTAAACCCTAAAGCCTAAAGCCTAAATCCTAAACCCTAAATCCTAAAACTTAAAGCCTAAACCCTAAATCATAAACCCTAAACCTTCAACCCTAAATCATAAACAATAAACCCTCAACCCTAAACCCTAAATCATAAACCCTTAAACCTAAACCTGAAACCCTAAATCCTCAAAGTTAAAGCCTAAACTCTAAATCATAAACCCTAAACCCTAAACCCTAAATCATAAACCCTAAACCCTAAATCATAAACCCTAAACCCTAAATCATAAATTCTAAAAGTTAAAGTCTAAACCCTAAACCCTAAACCCTAAACCCTAAAAGTTAAAGCCTAAACCCTAAATCATAAATCATAAACCTTAAATCCTAAACCCTAAAGCTTAAACCATAAATCATAAAGCCTAAACCCTATACTTTATAGCCTAAACCCTAAACCCCTATACCCTATACCCTATACTCTATACCCTACACCATATATCCTATATCCTAAATCCTATATACTAAACCCTATACCCTATAGTCTAAATCCTAAACCCTAAATTTGTAAACGGTATTTTTAAATTGTAAATAATTATGATAAATTATTTATAAAATTATTTATAAACTGAATTTTGTTTATAAAAATATTGGATTTAATTTAGTTAATTTTATTTAATTTTTAGAATAAAAAAAAAATACTATACGGTCGGCGTTGACCGCCGACCATTAGACACCACGGTCGGCGTTGACCGCCGACTATTGAACCATACGATCGGCAGCCATTGCCGACAACCCTTCACGGCGGTCGGCACCCGACGCCGACGGCCTATATATATATTTTTAATTTTTTTTTAATTTTATATAAATAACAGAAAAATTGTATTAAAATACTTTAATTTACGTATAATTTTATCTATATTTTATTCATTTAAATTTAATTTATTTAGATGAATTTTAATTGAAGTCCACTTTTAATTTTTTATGTTAATTTAAATCTAGTCTAATTTATAATTTTTATTAATATATTTTTTAAAAATATATTATTAGTTATATATGTTTGTTAATTTAAAAGTAATTTTAATTATTTTTTTTCATGCAAATCGTCCCTCAATTATAATTATTTTTATTTTCATTTTCATTTGAATATAATCTTTTTTTCATTTAAATATAATTTCGTTTATATGTTTGTTAATTTAAATGTAATTTTTAATTATTTGTATTTATTTAAACCGTCCATTAATTAAAATTGAAATTTTTTAATTTAATTTTGATTTGAATATAATTTTTATTCATTGAAATATAATTTTTTTTATATGTTTGTTAATTTAAATGTAGTTTTAATTATTTGTTTCATTATTTAAACTGTCCATTAATTAAAATTGAAATTTTTTATTTAATTTTCATTTGAATATAATTTTTTTTCATTTAAATATAATTTCGTTTATATGTTTGTTAATTTAAATGTAGTTTTAATTATTTGTTTCATTATTTAAACTGTCCATTAATTAAAATTGAAATTTTTTATTTAATTTTCATTTGAATATAATTTTTTTCATTTAAATATAATTTCGTTTATATGTTTGTTAATTTAAATGTAGTTTTAATTATTTGTTGATTTATAAGAACTATCAACTACTGTGTACGTCTTTCAATTATGTCCAGAATAATGATTTATAAGAACTATCAACTACTGTGTACGTCTTTCAATTATGTCCGGAATAATGATTTATAAGAACCATGACACAAAGTTGGGGATAACATAAAAGTCGGGTACATAAATCCATATCATAATGCAACATAACTAGTAACTGGAACGATAATGTCAAAAGTCTGAAAATACAATCCCAACATAAGTATGAAAATACAATCCCATATCCAAAATAAAGTACATAACAATACTAAAATAGAAACCGAGCGTCTACGGGGCGTACTGAGACCACAACCCCTGCATGCCCTCCACGATATCGTAGTACTCTCCCGCCCGCTCGATGAACTGGGCCCTACCACCTGACATGTGTAGGGGGGCCATCCCAGCGCAGTAAGCTCGCATATTCTGCTCTGGAGCCTACATAAACAGACATAATGACGATTATAAGGACAATTGTAAGCAGAAGATAAAAAAAAAGCCTGATCTGGAACGTTACGAACCATAGGTGGTCGGGGCATATCAGGTGCACGGGTGGGGACAATCTGGGGGTGTGTACGGTCGAGGTACCACGCCATGTACTCCGGGGAGGCGTTACCGTCAGGCGATCCCACTGCACTAGGGGTGCTGAGGTACATCGGGGCTAGCAAATGCGCAAACCTGCTGTAGTCAAACCTGGAGTGTCTGACCACGTACTGCGTCCCATCTGCCGGTCGAGAAGCTAACTCTGGCGTGAGAATGGAATCCGGGATCGTCTGCCGGTAGCCGTACTGACGCAACACACGACTCGGATCGTGGGGCTCGACGTAGTCGAATGCATGTATGCCCCCACTATACATGGACCACCGAGCCTCACCGTCGAAGTCTGGATGACCGAATGGCATCCAATCGACGTGGGCATGCGTCATCCCATCCAAAACAGATCGCAGTGTCGCTAACCTCAAATCCGAATCAGCTGCTCTCTCAACGATCCGAGGTCCCTCCCACCTCCCTACAAGTGCCTCGCCTGGTGCACGTGGGGCCGGGGTCTGCCTACAACGCAAGCTGGGGAAATACTCGTATATCCACGACTGCAACAGAGTAAGGGAACCTGACAGGGAAGTAGACCCCGCTCTAGAGGCAACCCCGAGCTGCCTGTACAGGAAAGCAAGTGTAGCCGCACCCCAACTGTACTCTCTCGTCATCCGCACGTCTCGTAACCCCTCGAGAACCCCAACACGGACACGGTTCTGGATCCTGTCACAGAATACCGTAGAACCCAGCAAGGCCATCAAATAACAAACTGCTGTGCTCGCATCGTCAAGGTCTCCCACCTCAGCAGCCTCTATTAGGTGGTCCAGATGAAACCCACCAGCTCTGTAGCACTTACGCCTAATCTCATCCCCATCAACGTTAAGCATAGAGGCGAGCTGGCTCACATACGCCCTATCACCCTCTGAACTGAGCTGTGTACCTCGAATGGAGAGCCGCGGCGAGGGTACAACACGTCATGTAGGGTAATCGTGATCTCTCTGAATGGCATGTGAAAGGTATTAGTGTCTGGCTGCCATCTCTCAACGAATGCCAAAAGCAAGGGGAGATCTAGGTTCCACGACATCACCCGACCAAGGTGCGACACCCCAGAGGCATCGACCAGCTGTCGTGCCTCATCAGAAGGCCACCGGAACCTCTCCAGCCTCATGACCCTAGCCTTGGCGAGGCGGAGTCTGAACCTGGATGCCGGCCTCGAGTCCAAACCCTCCGTCCATATGCGGTGGGCTATATGACCGCCGAAACTAGTAACCATGCGGTCCTCCGGGAGCTGGACCAGTAAGTAACCACTCCCCACCGGTGCTGCTCGAGTGAACCCCTGCAGAACGCCCTCCTCTGCCCCGCCTATGCCCTACACTGGAAGAGCCATGTGACCCTCTGGAGGATCTAGCACCCGCTCCAGAGCCAGAGGGAGGAGCTGAAACTCTCCTTGCTGCTCTCTTCCGTGAGCGTGCACTGTCCAACAAGAAAGGGCTAAAGGAGGCATCACAGTCCTCATCATCATCACCATCACGGTCCGACGGGATCTACTCATCGTCGCCATCGGAGTCATCCCGAATCGTGTGGATGTCATCAGCTAAATCTGGAGGCTGGGAAGCAAATATCTCCTCCACGGTAAGCTCCCTCTCAGCAGATTGCAGATCGGGGTCGAAGTATATCGGACCAGGAATCTGAAACTGAGAACTAGACTCCTCATCATCCCCTAGTCTACATTTCTTTCCCCTCAATTTCTCCTCTAATAATTGCCTATTTGATGCAGAAATAGGACGCCCAATAAACCGCGGCAAGTCATCATCTCCCATCGACATCGCTCCTAACTATATATACAATTGAAATAATATGTATTAATTACAAAACCAATCATAATTTTTCCTAATTATAAAATATTTTTGGTATATTCACTAATGAAGTAAAATAGTATAAGTAATTATTAATTACTTATTACTTATTACCAAATTTATTAATTTGGTAATTTCGAATTAGTTGTGACGATTTAATTACCTAAACCCTAATGAATGTTTCATAATTAGTAAAATAACATTATATTATTTCCATATACTAATTAATTCCTAATTTTACATTATTTTTGGTATATTCACTAATTAAGTAAATTAGTATAAGTAATTATTAATTACTTATTACTTATTACCAAATTTATTAATTTGGTAATTTCGAATTAATTATGACGATTTAATTACCTAAACCCTAATTAATGTTTCGTAATTAGTAAAATAACATTATATTATTTCCATATAATAATTAATTCCTAATTTTACATTATTTTTGAATATTCACTAATTAAGTAAATTAGTATAAGTAATTATTAATTACTTATTACTTATTACCAAATTTATTAATTTGGTAATTTCGAATTAATTATGACAATTTAATTACCTAAACCCTAATTAATGTTTCGTAATTAGTAAAATAACATTATATTATTTCCATATAATAATTAATTCCTAATTTTACATTATTTTTGAATATTCACTAATTAAGTAAATTAGTATAAGTAATTATTAATTACTTATTACTTATTACCAAATTTATTAATTTGGTAATTTCGAATTAATTATGACGATTTAATTACCTAAACCCTAATTAATGTTTCGTAATTAGTAAAATAACATTATATTATTTCCATATAATAATTAATTCCTAATTTTACATTATTTTTGAATATTCACTAATTAAGTAAATTAGTATAAGTAATTATTAATTACTTATTACTTATTACCAAATTTATTAATTTGGTAATTTCGAATTAATTATGACGATTTAATTACCTAAACCCTAATTAATATTTCGTAATTAGTAAAATAACATTATATTATTTCCATATAATAATTAATTCCTAATTTTACATTATTTTTGAATATTCACTAATTAAGTAAATTAGTATAAGTAATTATTAATTACTTATTACTTATTACCAAATTTATTAATTTGGTAATTTCGAATTAATTATGACGATTTAATTATCTAAACCCTAATTAATGTTTCGTAATTAGTAAAATAACATTATATTATTTCCATATAATAATTAATTATAATAATTCATTCCTAATTATAAAATATTTTTGGTATATTCACTAATTAAGTAAAATAGTATAAGTAATTATTAATTACTTATTAGTTATTACCAAATTTATTTATTTGGTAAATTTGAATTAATTATGACGATTTAATTACCTAAACCCTAATTAATGTTTCGTAATTAGTAAAATAACATTATATTATTTTCATATAATAATTAAATTATAATAACTAAACCCTAATTTTTTATAATAAAACCAAAATTATTTTTTCATTATTAATATTATAATGGTTTATTGCTAATTGATTAAATACTAATTAATTAATTACAAATGCAGTAATTACTAATTCACTAATTACAAATTAAGTAAAGTAAATAATATTAATTAAATTTAAAATTTAAAAAAAAGGGTCGGCACGGGGGCTGGATGGGCGGCTGCGGGGGCCTCGGGGCTGGGGCGGCGGCGGCGGCGCCGGGTGGGTGATGGGGCGGCGGCGGGGCGGCGGCGGAGGCCGGGGCGGTGGCGACCGGCCGGGGCGGGCGCGGGGGCCGTCACACGGCGGCGGCGGGCGGCGACGGAGGCGGCGGCGGCGGCAACGGTGGGCGGAGGCGGAGCCGGTGGGGTCGGCTCGTTTCGTCGACGGCGGTTTCGGAGACAGATTTGAGAGAATTTCGTTTCTGAAAGTTTACGAAAAATAGGTAGTGTGTTTTATTCGACCTCAACTGGTGTATTTAAAGAGGAAGTTAAAAGGGTATTTGCGTAATTTTACGTTTGTTAATTTAATAATATTAAAATCTAAGGCGTTTTTTAGTAAAATTTATAGCGTTTTTTAGCAGTCCATAAACTTTTCTCTTTAGAAAAAAGAGAGAGGAAATGCTCTCAAATTTCGAAAATAAAGCCGTCACTCTTCGGTGAAGCAATGAACCAAATATCGATGATCTGAATCTTCCAGCTTTCAACTAAGATGCAGGATTACAACCATCTACAGATTCAATTGGAATCCACCAAGGCGGTCCTCAAGTCTCTCCTACCCGTTCCTTGGGTTTTCCAATCTAGTCCCCTAGACCTGATGGCTTTTAGCAATAAGGCTGAAGCAGAAAATCTTATGAGATCCAGCAGCTTTAAATGCTCCCAACCTCTTAACAATCAAAGCATTAACCACCAGCCAGGTCATAATCATAACGGCCAAGGTAAAATCATTGGGAGCCAGGGATTGTTGTTGACTAAAAATCATAGAAAAATTGCCAAAGAGGGCAAGTACATCAATCGACGTTTCATTGTCAGAGGTGGAAACCTTTTATTGGAATTCTGGAGAGTCAAATCACGAAAGGACAAGGAAGCCCAGTACTAAGGGAGTCCTCCTTAGATCCCAGCAGATTAAGAGAAGGAGCGACTCGATACACGGTTACAAGAGAGAAGCGAATCCATACACGAGACTCGATACACAGCTACCAGAAGAGAAGCAGCCCCTTAAAAGCCTCACTAATGCTCCCAAACCGATTCACCCACAGAACCTCAGCAGGTTCCAAAGCACAAAATACATATACAACCTAATACCTACACCCAAACTATCCATGGAGCACAACATGAACGAGTTGGTGGAGCAGACTGAAGCTTGGAGCTGCAATGAACCTGTTCTCAAGCTTAAACCGAGGCTGCTGGGGAGCGGAGAGGCTGAAATCAGTGCCATGGCTGGGAAGCTACTGCTGAGAAGGAAGACATCGGCGGCTACAATGCTGGAGGCCCTAAAAGAGTCATGCCCAGAGAGCAACATCCTCAACGTAGGAGAAGCTGTCCACAATCAATTTATGATTAGCTTTGCGTCAGACAAAGACAAAGACCTCTTATGGAATGAGAGACCCTGGAAGATGTGTGATGCTCTTCTAGTGATGAAGCAATGGAATGGAAGGGTCAAGCCAGAAAATATGGTCTTCTCCAAAGCTGCAATGTGGATCCAAATCCATAATCTCCCCATGGAGTGCAGGGATGAGGAAACAACAATAGCGATTCTGGAATCCTACTTCCCATCCAAGACGACATTGAAATGGCTGGCTTGAGTACTAAGGAGTGGGAAATATTCATTCGGGCTAGAGTGGTGGTTGAGGTGAACAAGCCCGTGCCAGCAGGCTTCTTTGCTGACGATTAGGAGATAGCTGAATGGGTGCGTTTCAAGTATGAAAAACTCCCACCGATCTTCAGCTATACTTGTGGTAGAATAGGGCATGTGCAAGCGGTTTGAGGCTTCAAATCGGAAAATGTGACGACGAGATATGGAGAGTGGACCCGTGCAGGTAGGAATTCCCCGCCGGCTCGGACTCCTTGCAGAGGGCAGAGGTTAACTGGGGAAAGTAGCAGGCGGTCTACTGAGGAGGATATAGAGGAGGCGATTAGGAAGGCAAGGGGAAAAGGAGTTGCCAGGGAAGAAGATCAAATGACTGAGACCAGGAAGGGTAGGTGGATGGAAACGAGAGGAACCCTGACTCGCCTGGAGGGAGATAACCGCCGAGAGAGGAGCGGCGGCGTCGAAGTGGGCGGTTTCCAGATGGGTGGAAGCGGCGGCAGGTTCCCTGTAAGAGGAGATGCTAGGACTCGGGAGCATCGTCGGTCTTGGGCCAGTATCCTTGGTCAAAGAGATGGTCAATGGCCTAGTGAAAACCCTCCGACCTGGAACCTGACGAGTGACTTCAATGCAGCCAACTCGGAGAAGACTTTGAGAATAGTGCTGAATGAGAGCCCTACCCCAGAAAATGGGCTATATCTGTAGGCCCAACAAATGGGAATGCTGGGCTACTTGGAGATGTTGGCCATGAGCCCGTTTAGTGCCCCTCAGCCGAAGAAAAGAAAGGGTAGCTTCACCGACATGCTGCCGGGATTCGAGCATAATATGAGCCCATATTTTCCAAACTTTATTCTGGGTGTCACGGAGGCCTAAGGTACGGTGATGGTCAAAGGAATGATGGATATAGCCCTATTGTTGACATGAGCGATGGTTCTGAGGTATCAGTGGCTAGAATCAAGTCACCCGGAAAATTATGAAGATACTCGTGTGGAACTGTAGGGAAATTGGGCAATCCTCTACGGAAACTCATCTAAAAGATATCGTGAGAGTTATTCATCCTTTTATCATTTTTTTAATGGAAATTAAACAAGAGCAAGCTAAAATGAAAATCATTAGAAAATTTTTAAAATTTCCTTCTAGTTGGTATTGTGATCCTTGTAGTAGTATAGGAGGTTTACTTGGAATAATTACAAAAGTGGAGAGGACAACATTATAGTTTTTCTCGATCGAGCTCTTTGCTCTCCAGCGAGGTAGATTCACTTCCATTCAGCCTTTTTGAGCCATGAAGCTATGATCGGTTCATATCATAATCCGTTGTTACTAAACTCGAAAGGAAAGCAGAAGTTCTGCGCTAGACCATTCCGTTTTGATACGCGCTGGAGCGACCTTCCGGAGGCGGGCACTCTTATTGCTCATAAATCGAGTGATAATGGTAGTTTGCATAATAAACTCGTGGGTCTCCAGGGCAAGATGATTAGCTAGAGCAAAAGCAACGTCAAAAACTCAGAGACTGAGATTAAAAGGCTGAAAAACCAAAATTAAACTCATTCAAGAGTCCTAGCAAACTGAAGCTAACAAAGCCGAGGAGAGGCTGTTGAAACGCGAACTAAAGGTCCAATGGAAAAGCGAGGAAAAGTACTGGGCCCAAAGAGCTAATGTAAATTGGCTCAATCTAGGAGATAAGAACACGAAATTCTTTCATGCTTCGACTATACAGAGAAGTCGTTAGAATCGGATCTCCACGATAAGACTCGAGGATAGGTCGACCACATGTGACAAGAGTAGAATCAAGGGCCAAGCTGTCAATTCCTTTCAACTCCTGTTCTTGGACAGAAATCACCTGACCTGCAGAGATCTTCTAGATGAAATCCTTGGAATTATCTCAACAAAAGCTAACTCAGATCTCTGCAAACATATAACTTTGGACGAAATTAAAAAGGCGGTTTTTGGAATGGGCAGCGCAAAATCTTCGGGGCCTGATGGATATACGGGTCTCTTCTTCCAGAAATACTAGACGACGATTAAAGTGGATCGTCTCCGAGAGATTTATGGGTTCTTTGAATCCAGTATGATGCCGGATAACTGGAATGATACTCATATTACTCTGATTCCGAAGATCTTAATCCCGAATATTTTTTCACAATACAGGTCGATTAGCTGTTATAATTTCAAGAACAAAGTCATTTCTAAGATTTTAGCTGCCCGACTAAAAAAGTGGCTATCCAGCCTAGTGAATGAGCTGCAGACGGCGTTTACGGGAGGGAGAGCGATTCAAGATAATGTCATCATTGTGCATGAAGTTTTACATAACTTTAAGAGTGGGAATTGGGATATGCTCCTGAAAATGGACATGAAGAAGGCGTATGACACGGTGGACTGGGATTCTCTCGATGATATTCTCAGAGCTATGGGCTTTTGCAGCCAATGGAGATCCTGGATTACCAGCTGCATTCGCTCAGCTAGATTCTCTGTTTTGGTGAATAATGAACCTTCAGCTTTTTTCTCTCCTACGCGAGGCATCAGTCAAGGTGACCCAATATCCCCGCTTCTCTTTGTGCTAATGACTAATGCCTTATC
Organism: Linum usitatissimum; assembly: GCA_030674075.2. Lineage (NCBI taxonomy): Eukaryota > Viridiplantae > Streptophyta > Magnoliopsida > Malpighiales > Linaceae > Linum > Linum usitatissimum. The sequence goes on along the minus strand of JAUJYP020000131.1, from coordinate 926,331 downwards.
TACAATTATCGATAAGAAGTTTCAGCCAAGGAGCTTTGAAGGGGATTAAGCAAAATACCCTACATTCCCTACAAGAGCATGTCTGATGTGTACTTGGGTTCCCCGCCTCGACCGAAATTGACAAGTATCTAGGTATTCCTTCTGAATGGGGTAGAAAAAAGAATGGAAAGCGCTTGCTCAGTCTTGGAAGAGTCTAATGTTGTCGCACGAGGGTAAAGAGACACTCATGAAAGCTATCTATAAGAGTATTCCCACTTATGTTATGTCCTGTTTCCACCTCCTGCATAAAATGACTAACTGTATGAACTCAAAGTTGAGACCCTTCTTCTGGGGAGGGGGGGGGGGGTCGATGACCAAACAAAGTATTTATTGGGCTCACGGTGATATCTTATCCAAAACTAAATCGGAAGGGGGACTAGGATTTAAAGATTTCCAGACTTTCAACCTTGCATTAATTGTGAGAACCTTTTGTGGGTGAAGGTGCTTAAAGCCCTCTACTTTCCAAAATCATCCTTCCTAAGTACTCCTAAAGGTAGAAAACCATCTTGGATCTAGGCAAGCTTATGTGATGCTAGGGACAGAACGGGACATAACGGGACATTGAAGAATATGGGAAGTGGGCGAAATATCAATATCCAAAAAATCCCTGGATCCCCTCTTTACCAAACTTCAAACTGAATGGTAGGCAACAGGACTAGAGCTTCATTTTCGATTGGATCATGGCTAATGGAAAGGAGTGGAATGAGAATCTTCTTCTGGCAGGAGCGTTGAGTGAGGAGGTAGGGGATACCAACTACGAAGATAGGGGATCTAGATGCTAAATCAAAATGGTAAGTTCTCGGTTAGATCGGCATACCACAGCCTAAGAAAGAAGAATAAGAGTTTGGTCAATAGCACTAACTCTAGTCCTACACCTGAAAACTTTTGGATCTGGCTTTGGAATCTTAACATCCCTGCAAAGTTTAAATTCTTCATGTGCAGAATCTGTAATGCGCCAATGCTCCCCGAATGCTGTGTGTCAAGTTTGCAAAGGACTCAATGAGGATGTTATTCATTGTTTGTTCAAGTGCCCACATGCAGAGATTATTTGGAGAGACAAGTTACCCCACATGGTCTTACCTTTAAAGTTGGCCTGCATAACCAGTTGGTTGGATTCTTGGCGGAAAGGGATACCCTTCTGTATCATTGACACTTTGTTTACGTCCTCTTGGATTTGGCGTGCTAGGAATGAATGCTGCTTTAGACCAAAAATCCTTTTAAGGGAAGCACTGCTACCAATATCGATCAGTTGCTTCCGGATTGGAGAGGATTGAGAAATCCGAATTTACATCGAAGGACCAACATTACCGATAACTCATTAGCCTCTATTCCACCGCCTCCCTCTTTTGAACAGGAAATTTTCTGTGATGGCTCCTTCATTGAAAATGTTCCTGTGGCGGGTTATGGGATCATCGTTAAGGATTCTCATGGAATTATTTTTAACGGGTCAGCATGTCATTTTCCTTGTTCATCTCCAGTTATGGCGGAAGGTATGTCGCTTCTGAAAGCTGTGGAATTTGCTTGTGATTCTGGCCTTAGAACGATCATCAAGTCAGACTGTCTCACGATTATCAGAGCTCTTAAGGAAAGAAGTGAAGTATGGCCCTGTCAATGCTATGCTTTGATCGGCCGGGTGCGAGAGAATTGTTCAGAGAGATGACCTAATTGTTTGTTCATTTGTTCCAAGAAGGCTGAATTCCCTTGCTGACAGTGTACAAAACAATGTCGGTCCGATTTTCTTGCCCCATCGTGGATCCATAATCTTTTGTAATTTCCTTGTAATGGCTTGTCTTTTGGTTGATGAATAAAGAGCAACACTTTGTTTTATAAAAACCTAGTATGATTTAATTAAGAATTGTTTGGGATGTAAAATACGTTTCAGTTCAATGGTATGTGGTTAGACCATTTACATCGTTGTAAATTGTACACTATGTTATTTTTGAGCTAAACTTTTACTAATGCTCCAAATAGAAAATCAGGGAAACAAAATCATCTAACAAGAAACGAGTAGCTATGTCTGTAAAGGTGAAGCTAAGAAACGTGAGCGGGTGAGCAAGCTCGTGGGAAGCTCGGTTAGTTCTCCTAACAAAGACCACTTCACATGTGTTATTACGAGAGAGAAAAGAATTGCAAAGTCTAGCAAGGTTGCCCTTCTCAGTAACATCACTACTGTAGTTTTGGATCGCATTATAGGCTGCAAGACAATCAGTCTCAAATGTGACATTTGAGAGACCTCTTGATTGAGCCCAATGCATAGCGACCAACACAACATAGAGCTCTCCTTCTGTTGGCGGCAACGTGCGAGGGAGGGTGCATGTTTGTATACCAAGGATCTGTCCACCAAAATTCCAAAGGAGAAGAGTCATATTGTGGAGTGTTTGAGGCGAGAAGGATGCAAAGTCTGGGTTGATCTTCAATTGACCAATAGGCGGCGGATGCCAATGGTGACAGTACACATGCTGGTCTCGATGGTGTTGAGGATGATGACGTGCTTGCTTCCACTCTTCAAGCGGGTCAAAACTTAGGCAAATGATGGTAGCGACCGTTGTCGATGAAGAGTTCCAAACTCAATCGTTGCAATCACGCCAAATGCCTGCGAGAATTGTGAAAACCTATGCTTTTAGGAAAGAGGCACTGTAATCAAGGAGTGTAAGGAGCCAATCATCCCAAGAACTACAATTCTGGCAAAGTTGCTGAAGCCAAGGGTGAAGTCCAGCTTCACGCCAAACCTCTTGCACGGTTGGACCCAGCCAGAACAAATGCTGGAAAGTTTCATTTGAGCCCCCACAGTAGCCGCAAGAGTCTAGAATCTACGTACCACGACAAGCGAGGAGGTAACGAGTTGTAATAGCTTCATGAGCACATCTCCATACAAATTGTTTAATTCGAGGTTGCACTTCAACATTCCACAGGTTTTTTCAATCTCCTGAGACATTCAAATGATGAAGAGCTTCGATATGGTCGATTGCAAGTCTATATGCTCTTCAGACAGTGAACATACCATATGGACTCAAGGCCCAAATTTTAGTATCCTATGTGTCAGGCATGGATGGCTGCATGTTCAGGATCATCTCAACGTCAATGGCACAAAATAAATCAGGGATCTTTGGCTTATTCCAATCTTGAGGGTTTGGAATGAGCAAATCATTAACCGTCAAGTTCATTAGTTCCATACTAAGAGGCGTTTCCATACAGTAGTGTGCCTCCCTCCCGCAGCCAAGGCTCGGAAAAAACTTTAATAGACGATCCATCCCCGATATTCCAGCGATAACCTGAGCTTTGCGTTGATGAAATCTCCCTTTTGATAATATTTAACTTTGAAAACTTTCGAAACCAGAGCATCAGGATTTGGTAGAATATTCCAACCCTATTTTCCCCAAGAGTACCAGGTTAAAAAGCATGAAAACTTTGGAAACCCATACTTCCAGATTCCTTTTGAACACACAATTGTCCCATTTCAACCAAGAAATGACACTACCACTCGTCGTCTTAGTACCCAACTAGTAACTATTAAGAGTTCAGTCCAATTCCTCTGTCAAAGTAGTTGGTATAAAAAAGGCATTCATAAAATATAGAAGAATCTATTGAGCAACAACCTTTATTAAAACCTCTCCACCCTCAGCTGAGATGTGTTTTCCATGCCTCTTGTTTAATTTTTCCAAATCTGGTGCTTTAAAAAGTTGAATACCTCTTTCTTCTTCCGTCCAATGATACTAGGCATGCCTATGTAGTTTCCTCCATGAATTGATCTTTGCACCTCAAGGATCTACCGGATACCCTCTTGCAACATAGTATCTATTCGCTTAATAAAGAATAACCTAGATTTCTCAAAGTTGGTGAGTTAGCCCGACGCCACCACGTAAGTGTAAAAAATTTGACGAATATTCCTTGCTTCTGGAAGGCCAACTTTCATGAAAAAATATCTGTCATCCGCAACAAGAAAATGCGAGAACCGCTGGGCTTAAGGACAGACAAGGATGCTTTGAAGGCATTGGCGCATTGTTTCCCATTGAAGAAGTGTGGATAAGCCTTCGATACAGATGATAAATAAGAAAGAAGACGGAGGACACCCTTATCGGAGACCCTATGAAGGAGTGATTCTGCCACCTAAGTCATTATTTACTAGTGCATGATAGTTTATCGAACGAATGCACATCATCATCTAGGAAACCCAAGCGGGGCTGAAACCCATTGCTAACATGATGTGCTTGATGTATGGCCATTCCATTGGGTCGAAAGCCTTATAGATATCAATTAAGGCTAAGTATTCCTGTTTAGAACCCTTTGCTTTCAAGTAATGGAGCGTCTCAAAAGTGATGACCACTTATCGACTACAAATCTTAATCATAACATATAATAAGTAACCATCAATATAGATTGAAACACATCTCAATCAAGTTAGGTACATTGTGAATGATAATATCATAGTTCTTAATAACTCATATGATAGTTTCCGTAATCATAACGCAAACTCTTATACTTATTCTTAACCTTATCCAAGGTATCTTAATTCTTATTTAGCGTCCCTGAGTCAACTAACCAACCCTACCGCCCGTTCGTAAGATTCGTGAATCTCCCGGAACACGTATCCATCAGACAATAATTCATAAGGGCAATTCTAGCCTGATTCATAATTCATAAAGGCACTACCGGCCTAATTCATAATTCGTAAGGGCAACTGCGGCCCGAGTCATATGGGCAATAGTCCACCTATTATTCGTCTAGGTGATGTGTGCTTGTTTCATGTTTGCTAATCATATATAATCTTACCATTATCTAACATCATTGTTAGTTTAGCCTTATGATAACTTAAAATCACATTTTGTAACATAAAAATAACCGCCAATCATATATAGCATAAAACAATAGACAATCATATGTAACAGAAAATGTCTATCAATCATTAATAACATAAAATAACCATCAATCATATAATTCAATTCAGGAATAAAATATAACATAAAACATAACACGTAACCTATTTACTGCAACGAAAAGATATTGCCCTCTTAAACCAACCCATCTTTTAAATTGAACGGTGAGAGTCCAATGTGGGGAAAATCGAGATTTAAATCTGAAAAGGTTGAACGTCTCTATGAACCTAATGATGAGGAAATTTAAATCAAACTAAATTCTATCAAAAAGTAAAACGAGTTTTGGGCGATAACTTGAAAAAAAGTTATTTAATGGTCGGTTGTGAAGTGTGACAAAAGAATTCTCTTAATGATGATTATTATCTACCAATTAACTTAATCTTAATCATATTATTTGATCTTATGATCTATTATCCTGGAAAAACTAAGTTGTTGGTCATGTCTAATTCATGAACTAGAAAGTCTACTTTTAATCATCAATAAACATGCTTCTAATCATCAATAAATCTTATAGTAGCAAACTATTATCATTTACAAGGTTAACCTATTAGGCATTAATTCTATAGTTTAATAATAAAAAATAAATAATTAATCGAATTTTGTACCAGATTGAACTAGTTAGCAAATTATTTCGGTACATTCTATGACAACCTGAAGTTACAAGTCGCGGCAGTGACCATTAACAATTGAGGACTGAACTGTTATCATCTAAATTTTGTGTATTTATAACATAATTTATATAGAACTATAGGTGCTGAATAAAATTACTAGAAGTTCAGTGACCAAACTATTATCACTGAAAATTTCAGGGACTAAAGAGTTATTTTCCCAAGTCATCTCCTCCTTCCCAAAAACTTGGAACATGCGCAGGATTCCGGCGAGCTAGTCCAGAATCCGTCGAGGACCAACAATCATAAAATTTCCTTTTAAACGGAACCTTAGCCAACTATAAGACCGACTGACCTTTGTGCGAGTCATTCTTGACGCTTTAGAAGGGTCTGGGTTCGTTCTTGAAGTTCCGAACCGAGAGGATGGTCGTCGATGAACTCGGTTTCTCCGGATTAACGCTACAATTGGCTTGAGGCTATCAGAAGAGGAGAAGAAGGACGTAAGCTGTGCATCATCCAGAGAAGGAAATGAAGAAGATTCATTACCGTTGGAGGAAGATGCACAGAGTGACCAATTTGCAATGGAGTGAAAGTTCAGTGATCGAGAGTGCAAATTGGACACGTTATGTTTGTGAAGCTATGTCGTTTTGATTTCTATCGTTTATGTAATAAGTGAAACACGTGATAACTTTCGTTTATTACCGTTGAGGCTGTTATGTACAGTAAAACGGTAAAAACGTTGTAAGGATAAAACAGGGGATGAGGATCAGAATGAGACTTAAGCTTTTCCAGAAACCTTCTTCTTCCTCCTTCCTTTTTCTCTGTCGACCATCTCCTCCATTTCTCATAGCTCTAACCTTGTCGTTGAAGAAAGATCCAACGGCCGCCGTAAGTTACAGTCGCTGATAATATGTTCGAGGTCTTTCCATCGAGCTCCCAAATTTCTTGAAGGGTTGTCGGGCCCGTCGATCATAGTTGCGGAGGAAAATTGATTTCTATGCACAACCCAATTTACTGCACGGTTTACGAATATTTGAGGACGTATGATTCCTGATTTAGATACGGAAGGGGGTAGGCTGTTAATTGGAAATGATTTGGTGACTTCTTCATTCGATGAAACCAACGAGCGATCATGGGACTTGTACGAGGGAAGCTGCATCTCCAGAAAAGGAAGGTGGGGTGGAGAAACAGGGAAAATAACGAGCTGATGTCATCGGCCTTCTTACCCGAACGTCGTCGTTTCTCTACCAGGGGAAATAAATGAGAAATAAGAGAAACGAAAGCTGAAGGAATGAACTGAACCTAGGCCGGCTCGGCTAAGGGCTGAACAAGGAACCACATGTTCTACTCACTGCCATTGATGGTTGTCCAGCTAGATCAATTTATAACATACCCTCACATCCAAATATATTTAATTATATGGTAGTCCTAGCTAGATTGGTTATTCAATCCATACTTAAATACGGATGCTGATCAAGCTAGCACACCAAGATCGATCCGAATCAATTTTGCAATTCCTCAATAAATCCCAAGAAGCCCTCCTTTTATTACGTTCCTATAAACCGTAAAAATCCGTTAAGACGAAATATCCATTAAAGCCGTCGAAGACATACAATTAACATGATTTTACGAATAATTAACAATCTCAACATCATTTTTCCTACGCCAAAGAAGAGCAATTCCTCCACATCTACCAATAACATACATCACAAGACAACCTTCAAAATGAATTAAATCACGCAGATCTTCAATCTTCTGCTCATTGACTAACGTCACCATTAAAAGCAAGAAGTTTGGCTGGTGGTTTGTGAAAATGTCACAAACTTCTTGAATTGCACGAGGTTGACCAAGCCCCCGACAATTCCAACTTAAGACAATCATGATGTAGGGTAGGTCGGCTGAGCACGACTTGCCTGAGCCAAGCGTTGGGGTTCTTGGCGTCCCGCATTCCGTTTCTTAGTTGGACTGGAGCGAGATGTTATTACAAGGGCAAGAGCTGACTGGTGATGTTCGGAGAACTCTCTGTGGTGTTTCCTGTCATCTGATATGTCCATAACATCAACTGGTGTGTAGAAGGGGAGAGTCTCATTAGTTTTAGGCAAGGTAAGCTGTGGAAAAATGCCTGTCATAGAGGGATGTTTGGCAGTAAGGATGACAATAATGAACTTCTTCTTGATCAAATCATGCGGTGTGAAACCCGTTCTTAGATGACCCGATCGAAATCGATGCATTGCTCGCGGATTCACTTATCACCTAATTACACTTAACCATACACATAATCACTGAAACCTGAAATACCTCATATCATAAATAAACGACAACGGAATAAAGACAAAGTAACTAAGGCTCAAACTAAGTATTAAACAATAATGAAAATCCCAAACAGGAAATCTCAACATCTAGAGATAAGTCTGTCAGAGCAACTGAAATACAACCTATTAATATGGAAACATCTAAATATCTGAAAACAAGAAAAGGAATAAATGAGGTCCTCCAAGGTACCTCTCTCTATGAATCCCAGAGCCATTCGGTCGAGGTGTCGCTGCTCGTGTAGCTCTCATAGGCGACATTTGCTCATGAGGTTCCATAGTTGGTCATGTATAGAAAATGGAGATGAGGTTAGTGATAAGCACTGAGTGGCTAAACTAGACTCACGTAGTACTGAGCTAGACTGTTACATCCCGATTCTAGCGATATAAGTTCAATTTTTAAATCCCAAAATTGCCCCTTAGAATGGGGTAGAGAAAATAGTTATAATAAAATATTAGTATCATTATAAGTATTATTTTTAAAATTTTATGTTTGGTCATCACTTAGTTTACATATAAATTATAGTCAAATTGTGAGTTATAGAAACGTCTAACTTATTAAAAACGTCATAGATTAAATTAGATAAATTGGTTGTTGAATTATGATATATAGATATCAGTCGGAATCGATTCATGAGATAAGCTATAGGCTAGCGGTTAGAATAATATCCTACCCGTCGTGTAGAAACCCTGTTTTGGAATCGAACATTTAGTTCGAGAAGTTTGACTTCCTAGTTGACTATGGTAACCATTAGTAGTGTTCAATTAATTAGTCGTGTTGACTAATTAATGTAAGTTAGAGCTAAGCCCTTTAATTATCAAAGTCATGAATCTAGTGGAATCTGTAAATTGGTGTGAATTTAATTTATTAATTTAAGGATCTGAGGAGTTTGACTGCGCGGTTGACTGAGTCCAAGGGATCGGTGAGGTTCGGTTTGGTTGACCAATCGGAGATGGAGTGCAGCCGTGATTTTGTTTAGTTTTGGGTTGGAGGAGATTAGAACAGCGTGATTAATCTAACGGTGGTCCTTGATCCGTTCAAGTAAAGGAGCAGGGCTGCCACTTTTTTTTTGGACTTCTGTCGTTGACTGTGGGCTTTAGGCCTGAATTGAAGTGATGAAGAAGTAATGGGCTTTGGGCCGTTGGATGGATCGAACGGCATGTGGGCTTCCGTAACTAGTAATGCTTGAGAGGGTTTTGTTTTGTGGAAAAACCCTAGTGGCAGAAGAAATTAATTATACCGACAGGCAGGAGATTAAGCATAGCGGCGGCGCCGATTCTTGAATCAATCCCATCGCGCAAACGAAGCCGGTGTTCGTGCTATGATTTTAAGGACGGAGCTACATGATCGGGGAAGGAGATGGTTACGGCAACCATCGACGGAAACTGCAGCACCAGCGGGAATTGAAGAGCAACGACGGTGGTTTCGGATCTAGATGGCTTGGGGGCGCGTGCAGGGCTGTGGGTGATCAATGCTGGAGCTCCAATCTGGAGGAAGTGACGAGCAGTTGATGGCGGATCGTCGCCTGAAGCTAGAGGAAGGATCGGAAGGTGATCGGCGACAGGGAGTCGTGTTTTCCCACTTTGTTGGAAGTCGCCAGAAGCTGGATATGAGTTCACCGGCGGCGAGCAGTTCGCCGGAGAAGAAGACTAACCAAACTTCAATTCTGGAAAGTACGGTGATCATTCTGCAGTATCCGAAAGAAAGTGATCTGACTGCGTTTTCTGTAAGTTTGAGCACTGAGTTGTATTTCTGGAAAGTTGGATGACTAGTCTGCTAATAGTTAACTGTTCAGGGATTGCTCTACAGTAACCAGAAGTTGGGGGACTGAATCTGGAAGTGAAATAATTGGGTAGTGAAGTGTCAATTCGCCCTTGGAAGTTTCAGCAAGTTGCAAAGAAGTAAATGGAGCATAACTCGGTCGTTTGAGATTAGAACGACGCACCGTTTGAGGCTGTGGTTTCGTGGCAAGAAGGGGAATCATCTCAGAGATATTTCTGACATGTCAGCTCGCCAATGAGGTGGTTTTGTTTAAGGGGGTAATATCTTGTCGTTACAATAGGTTGGATTAAGTTAGTCAATTTGATGCATTAGTTTATGCCGTGATTCCATGCCTGCGTGTTTATTTGTGACATGTTATTACTTTGATGTTGTGCAAGTTATGCCTCCTATATAACTATAAGGTTAGACTAATGATAATGTTAACACTATGATAAGGTTAGACTAACATTAATGTTAGAGGATGATAAGTTTAGACATGACCAGTGATAAGAAACATGAACACTTCACTTAGATGTGTAATAGGTGGATTTAAAACATGAAACTCACTAGCTAGACCACCGCCCTTATGATTCGGGCCACAGTTGCCCCTATGATTCGGGTATATACCCACTATGATTTACGGGCCACAGTTTGCCCTTTATGATTTATGATACCGTCTGATGGATACATACTCCCAAACCTCTATGATTTTAGCGCTAGGCGGTGGGATAGTTAGTTGAGTTGGGGGACGCCCCACAAGAAATAAGATACCTTATATAAGGTCAATGATATTACAAGAATCAGAGTCATGTAAGTTGACTTCCTCAAGAATGAGGTTTATGATATGACAAGTTACAAGAGCTGTAGTTCTATGATTCATAATGCTCCTAACTTGATTGACTTTAGCTTCAATCTTTCATGATGATTCGTTGATGATGATTAGTTCTTGATGATTCCTTGATGATTCTTTATTGAAGATTCCTAGATGACGATTAGTTATTGATGATTAAGTATTTATCATGCTAAGTTCTTACTTATGGTAGGATTACATAAAGAGGACTACATTATGTAATATGGTTACTTATGAATCTATGATGATTAGTTCTTGATGACTCCTTGGTGATGATTCTTTATTGATGATTCCTTGATGATGATTAGTTATTGATGATTCCTTGTTGCTGATTAAGTATTTATCATGTTAAGTTCTTACTTATGATAGGATTACATAAAGAAGACTACATTATGTAATATGGTTACTTATGAATCTATGATGATTAGTTCTTGATGACTCCTTGTTGATGATTCTTTATTGATGATTCCTCGATGATGATTAGTTATTGATGATTCCTTGTTGCTGATTAAGTATTTATCATGTTAAGTTCTTACTTATGATAGGATTACATAAAGAAGACTACATTATGTAATATGGTTACTTATGAATCTATGATGATTAGTTCTTGATGATTCCTTGTTGGTGATTATTTATTGATGATTCCTTGATGAGGATTAGTTATTGATGATTCCTTATTGATGATTCTTTATTGACGATTCCTTGATGATGATTAGTTATTGATGATTAAGTATTTATCATGTTAAGTTCTTACTTATGATATGATTACATAAAGAGGACTACATTATGTGATATGGTTACTTTTGAATCTATGATGATTAGTTCTTAATGATTCTTTATTGATGATTCCTAGATGATGATTAGTTATTGATGTTCGGTTATGATGCTCATATGACATGTCTATATGATTAAACTAGGGTATGAAGTGATTAGATAACTAGCAAACAACAAGAACTACTCTAAGTCTAGACGATTAATAGATGATCTAGTAATACATACCTCTCTTATTAGACCTTTGATCCATGTTGGCAGCTTATGTCGGACCAATAAAGATCCAATACTTATAATTGGGCCACTAAGGACTCATACGATTAGATTTTGGGCCACTGGAGATTCTTCTAATAGTGTTGGGCCATTAGAGTAATCTGTCAAATGGATGTTAAGACCAGTTAGTTTTGAGTTAGCAAGTGATTTCTAATCATGATACCGTAGATGTATGATGTTAGTAGAAGCCGGAGAACCATAATAATAGTGGAACAATACTAGAGATGAGATAGCTCTATATGATTAGATGAAGTTGAATATTATGTTGGCAACATGTTTTTATTAACTATTGATTATTGAGATTAGAGCACAAAAGACTGACCCCGAACCACCCACCAGGGTGTTTTGAAAGTTATTGCAGGAGCAGAGTGAAGCTGATTCGGGATGTGGCAAGTATGGACCTGGAATTTGAAATAAAGTATTTAAAGCTACTTATTGAGACTTGATTTTGAATGTTGAGTGCCCACGTGTTAGGGCCATTTCCGCTGCTAGTTAAAAAGTTTATCCTCTTGTCTTAAAGATTTCTATTTCTATCTCTTTTCTTTTTGTTTAAAAGTTCCCTGGCAGGGGCAATTTAGTCATTTAATAAATCATAAGAAATTAGGGTGTATTATAGACTTCTAATAAAGTGACTTTGTGGTCCTGTAGGCATCATCCTATCACCAGTCACCCCCCTTGGTAATAGTTGATAGACTGATGGTGGATCAGACCATGAAACCACCATGTGGACCGTAGATATCGTGTGAGAAGCATCTGTGTGCATACTCGACACCCCCTCCGTAGTTGTAGAAACATCCCATGGGATTGCGCAATCCATGGATGGGTGACCAACACATATCAAGAGCTAATCTAGCTAAACCTGAATCCTATCCTAAACATGAACTGTGAATCATAGTTCAAACGTCATCAACTTATGCTCAAACTTAAACAACAACCTATATAGTATATGACACGCTACTGCACAGTCTGAGAACTCGTCTCCGTTTAACATCTCCTTTTCAGTAGATCACATGCTACAGAACATTACTGAGAGCCCGGCTCTATAAACACAATAACTGTTGATGATGTTTGATTCACCACGTTCATCACCCTCATTTAGCAACATTTCATGCATAAGTGTATAACTTCGGGTAGAAATTACTGATCTTTTGCGAATTTCTAACTTCTATCACGATTTAGTGTCTCAGACCCGTTCGAGGTCCTTTTGATGTCGTTTTAGAGTGTTTTTGTTAGCTTTCAGGTAAATGACGTTGTCGGGGCATTATTTGGAATGATACGGACGTGTATGGATGACCTAGGACGAGTCAAGGTGTCAAGCAGAAATGAAGTATATGAATCTGTCTTAGATTGTGCAATACTTTGTCTTACATTGAGCAATGCATTACGCAATGTAAGACCGTTTCATTGCACAATCTAGGACAATTTTGGCTTTTTGAAGGATTTTGGAATTCTATATAAAGTCTAGTTATCCTTCATTCAAAGACAGACATTCCCAAACAAAATTGAGAACAATAGTGAGAGATTTGAGAGCGACTTAAAGGCAACTTCAAGAAGCTCGGAATCGGAAAAGTAGTCAAAATAGGGAATAATGTTCTTTCGGAAGATCGGGGAAATTCGGTTTTTTCATAATTCTTTGTGTAAACCTAGAATCAATGTCTTCCTCTTGTGATTTTGATTTTTCCCTCGAGATTATAAGCAGCTAAATTATGTTGCTTAAATTAGATGAGCCCTAGGTTAATTCTTATGAACGAAAGATTTGACTACTTTTGTCGATTTATGCAAGTTATATGAATTTCAGTATATGTTTGATTTCTTTTTCGATTTGTTCTTGTCAGATCAACTTGAATGAATCCTTGTTATATTTTTCTTTGACTCGTGAGAGCTTGGATATCTAGAACATCAAAATCAAACAACTAGGTTCGACGTTAATCCTCATCCGTGAGCGAATGAACTAGTCTGTTGATGACATTCGATTTGTCGTGTTGATCGCCCTCATTTGAGCGAAATTCCATGCATATTTGTATAGTTTTGGGTAGAAGTTGAGTGTATTTTGCACATTTCTAGCTTCTATCTCGATTTAGTATCTCGCGCCTGTCGTTTTTCTAAGATTTCAGGCACATGACTATATCGAGGCACTATCCAGAACAATATGATTATAGGGTTAATGCGCATAGGTGGGTTGGAGAAAACGTCAAGAACTAAACTTTGTCACACTATACGCCTAAAATGGTGCATTGTTAAGGCGCATAGTGTGACAAATTGGGCGCATGGCTTCTCTGGAACTTTGTCACACCATGCGCCTAAAATAAAACATTTAAGGCACATAGTGTGACGTCAATTAGGATTTCTGTTTCTATTTAAAGGTCTTCTCTCCCTCATTCAGAAACAGACATCCTTGAACAAAATTGACAACTTTATTTAGAGATTTGAGAGTGACTTAAAGGAAACTTCAATGAGCTCGGAATCAGCAAAGTAATCAAGATGGTGAATTAAGTTCTCGGGAAGATCGGCGAAGTAGGATTTTCATAATTATTTGTGCAAACCTAAATTCAATGTCTTCCTCTTATGATTTTTATTTGTCTCCCGAGATTATGAGTTGCTAAACTTTACTTGCTTAGATTAGATGAACCCTAGGATAATTCGTATGAACGAATGATTTGACGACTTTTGTCGATTTATGCGAGTTGGATGAATTTCAGTATATGTTTGATTTTGTTTCCGATTTATTATTGTGTGATCAACTTGAATGAATCTTTGTTAGATTTTTCTTAGACTCGTGAGAGCTTGCATATCCAGAACACCAAAATTAAACAACTTGGTTAGACTTTAGCCCTCATCCATGAGCGAATGAACTAGTATGTTGCGAGAGCAATTTGATACATCGCCTAGTGGGTTTTAGATCTTTGCCTCGAAAGAGCGGACTGGGATACTAGATAGGTAGCCAATTAGCGAACCTAAAAGGGCATGATTTGATTAGAGAAAAATTGCGACAGTTTATTGAATTTATCTTGTTCGTTTTGAATCGGGGAATTTGTCTCTCATTTGTGAATTTGAATTGCCTAGGGGGATTCAAAATCTAAGTAGTTTCATCCTTGATTTTATAAAACCTTATTTGTGCAATCTTGCAAACCTTACTTTTAAAGCAATTTTCATTTTCATTTCGATTGTTTGATTCATTGTTGTGGCACCTAAACTGCACTTCTTATTTCTTCGATTGATGCTTTTCATAAATTTTAGTAAGATACTTAAAGAGGCCCTAGGGAGATTCGACTTCAGTTAATATATTAACCAGCTTATTTTGAGACGCCTAAAAAGCGTTTATCAAATTGGCGCCGTTGCCCGAGACCTTCTTTATTGTATCTGATAGTGGTTCAGTTAGTATTAGCCATTCAGTTTTGATTTAAATTTTTTCTTTTCCAGTTATTCATTATGTTTTTTATTGTTTTTCTTTTCGTAGGTGAGAATTCATTGTATGTCACCGGTAGTGACACGATCTGAATCAAATCCAAACTCTCATCTGGACTCGCGCTCATCAACTGAAGAAGGAGAGATTGCTGAATCTCTTCGAGCATTGTTTCAAAGAGAAGGAAGATCTTGATACGTAGAATCTTCGGATTTAGAATTAGATAAGAGTTACACTTCCACGCTTACTGAACAATTGAGAGCCCTAACTCTTGTCGATCACACCAAGTCTAGTGCTGTAAATTCCAAATTGAGTGTGGTTCCTCCTGAACAAAATGATGCTAACTATGAGATCAAGGGGAATCTCATCTCCTTAATTTAGTAGAACATGAAGGTTGAGGCGAGGACTGAAAAAAATCCTTATACTCATCTAGTGGACTTCTATGCTTATTGCGAAACTCTGAAAATGCGAGGTTTGTGTGACAAAGCAATGAAGCTCAAACTATTCAAGTGGTCTCTTAGAGGAGTAGCAAGAAGATGGTTGACCATTCAACCCGCTGACACATTTACAACTTTGGATGCTCTAGCCCAAGCTTTTGTGGAAGAATACTATCCACCAATGAAGACTGCATCCATTTGAGAATCAATCTGTCGGATTCATCAAAGAGAGGGAGACAGCTTGTATGACCTGTGGAATGGGTTTCAGGAGCTATTAACTAAATGTCCTCACCATGGTTACTCTGACAGTTAGTTGGCATACATGTTTAGCAGATCGTTGGATCGAGCAAAAGCAATGCTAGTACATAAACTAGTAAATGGAGATGTCACTATTCTTACTCCTGCAACCGATGTACTACACTTTTCCTCGTGTGCAACAAAGACAAGAAATTGGGCGAGTAACACAATCCAACTAACAAATGCAGTATTCTTTGATAATGCAGACAGTATTGCCTTGAGAGCTCATGGTAAGGCGTTAGAAAAGAAGATTGATAATTTCACTTTGAAAGTTTATAACCCCCCTGCTGCATCTGTTTATTCAGGGAGAATGTGATAACTTCCTCACCAGAAAATCTATGACGGTGGAAGAAGTGGATTTTGTGTGACAAGGCTACCCCTTCAGTTAGTAGGGATATCAAGACATCAGAGCAAAGCACGGCGGATACCAACAGTTAAATTTTGCATACCCATGTTTTGACTTCTAAAAGCCTAGAATGGAGGATTACAATGCCAACAACAACACCACTAGTAAAGGGAAAAACACATAACAAGAAGGAAATTCGAGCTACAACATCTACAGACCACCACGATTTCTAATCAAGCCACCTCAGAAGCAACAATAGTAGAATTAGGCCCCTGCTGGAGAAATCAATGAGGACATCATCTAGATGATGAAGAACATGAAGGCGCAATTAGCTAACCAAAATACTATTTTGCTGGGGCAACATGCAATGGTTCAATGGATGGAAGCATCTTACACATCCTAGGCACATAAGGTCGGTCAGAGGCCTCATGGACAGTTCACAGGGAACACCAAACAAAAGCCGGACAACAATCAACGTCAAGGAAAGGGGAACATGGATGTAAAGTCAATTTCATTAAGGAGCAGAAAGATGATATAGGGAAATCTCAAATATATTCAAGAGGCAGAGATGGTGCCAGATGGGATTTCTACTAACATCCATAAGGTAGAGGAGGAAACACCGATGACGACTATTACACCACCTCTTACAGCTCGAAAGCCTGCCAACACAAAGTTTGTGCTCACTTCAAGAAGCATGCCAGGAATCCACATCCATTGGCAGTTAAGAAGAAGAGGCTTTCAAAAGAGTTTGAGAGATTTGTAAAGATCATAAAGAAACATGAGGTTATATTAAACTTACTATAAGTTTCACAAAGATTATGACATATGCAAAGTTCATGAAAATGTGCTTAACAAGAAGATTAATCTCAATGATGCTATCGAGGTCTCACTCTATGAAGAAGGGGCAGCCATCCAAGTAGGCCAAACATAACTAAAAGACCCAAGGAGTCTTACTTTACCATCCATAATGAAGAATGTTAAAGTTGGTCGAAGACTTGTTGATCTAGGAGCTAGTATAAATGTTATGCCTCATAGCTTGTTTGAGAAACTAGATATTGGTGAACTTAGGCAGACTGAGATGGTTCTTCAACTTGCTTATAGGTCTATGGTGAAACCTAGGGAAATCATAGAGGATATGCCAATTAATTTAGTATTTCACAAGACAAAACTAGCATCCTGTGTAGCCAAATAGGAGGCTAACTCGGAGAGAATCACCTCTCTAGATAGCTGGCTTAGCGGTTATTTTACCATAGGTGAGTGGAATATATTCCTACAGCAGGAATGGCCGGAGGAATTCATACTCCTCACCTTTCAAGAAAAACAAGTTGTCAATTATTGTGAGGATGATCTGGTTGTGATGGAGAGGACTCTTGTCCTCTTTGAGTGTTCTTGGACAAGAAACCTTGCTATTCATCCTGAAGACGACCCTGCTCGCTAGGTGGAGATAAAGCGATTGATGATGGTGCTAAACAATATAGAGAATGACCCAATCTCAACTGTCCTTCAGTTAGCTTACAACTACAACTGTGATGGCAGAATCAAGGAGAGCACTGGGATTCTCCCGGACCAACAGGTCGAGAACCCTTTCTTCCTCAAAGTCGAATATAACCAGTCAGTCTTCAGGGATATCAACTTCAGGAGGAGCTTTGTTTTTACTGTTGTACGATACTAGTTCGTACATAAGGAACGAAGAAGGAAGTGGCTAGATATTTTGGGTACTATAGCTGAGGTTCTTCAAAATTTTGTATGTATTACGGAAGAACCTTGTTAGGACCTTGGTGGGTAGCGCATGCGTCGTATGGTAGTCAGAAGTAGGTAGAGGGTACATGGCGCCTCACCTGTTTTGAGGTTTTAGCCAAGTACTGCAATTTATAATAGTAATAGGGTTAATCGCGGCACACACACGTATAGTGGTGTACGTCAAACTCTCGGCATCGCCTGCAAATTTCGGGGTGCTCCTTGGAAAAATTGTAATATGAACAAATTAAGTAGCCTTCTAGTTTCTACTAATGACTTAGTGTATGATTCTCAGATTTAGTTACGCGCATAAACCTTTGCATTCATTGCATTTGCATTTGGCCAAATATCCAAATCTTGCCCGATCTTTGAGCGAATTGGCAAATCTAGCCTGAACTATTTTAAATCTCAAATCTGCCATTTAATAGCACACCGCTAAATTTTCCAACTAAGTTAACGAAAATTTAAATGCCAATACTTATGTGTAATTTGTGTAATGTGATGTGGAAATCTTAAATTGAAAAAAAATAAAAATCAATCAACCTTAAACACCGGCCTGCGTCTCCTCCCTGACCAACCTCTGCGTTCTCGGCCTAGTCGACAACTTCTTCTCCGACCATATCCTTCCCAAATTGGAAACCTAAACAGCCTCGTCATCCTCAACCTTTCCGACAACAAATTTCTTACCAAATTAGAAACGTAAACCGCCTAGTAGGCTCGCACTTGTAGTTGCTGGTAGTATTGTTGCACTCCCAAAATGGTAGTATTGTTGCACTCCCAAAACTCCCCTGCCTCCCCACACCCGTATAGATCCCGTATATATCTCATGGGCACAAACCAGCAAACTTCCTTCAAAAAGCAAGGAGGCCAAACTCAGCTAATAAAACATAACAACATGGAGTCGAGTGGAATCGAATCCATTGGGATTGCCTTTTCAGCCCGTAAAGAGACCATGCACTAACATCAAACTTCGAGCAGCAGCCATCGTTTAAAAAATGTTGAACAGAGGTCCCAAGCATCTATCCTTTCTCAAAATCGAAACATAGATAATGGAAACAAAACAAATCAGAACAGAGGTAGTGGAAACAAAAAAAATCTAGTGGAAACATAGGTTGAGAGCTGGATGGCCAAGTGAAATTAAAGAAGCAATGGTCAGAAGGACATGATGGGAGGAAGCGGAGAAGGACATGATGGGAGGAAGCGGAGGACATGTGAGGAGGCTGCATTATTTTAGGGTTCTGAATTAATTAATTCAATTAGTTTTATAATAGTGTGACATGGCTACTTACATGGCATTCATTTGACTAGTTAAACGGATGTCATGTCAGTTCCGTTTGCTGCGTTACTCACGGTGTTAACAATTTAATGAAAAATTTAGTCAATAGGCAAGAATTGAGGGAAGACCGAAACTATTGGCAATTTATTGGTTATCAAAATAATCCAGGCTAGAATTGTCAATCTACTCAAAGTTCGGGTTAGATTTGGGTATTCGGCCTTTGCATTTGCCTTTTTTAAAACTTATTTTGCATTTCCTAACGTTCGACCACTATTTTAGATATCATCATCACAACACACATGTTTTATACATAGTTTCACCTTGTAAAGTTTGGAAAACTTCATAGACACTGTTGATGAGGAGAAGTATATTATGTAGTCAGCACAAAAAATGTGAAGCATGCGGCGATGAACCACCATTCAGTACCCTCGCCCCAAACTTGCCAAACTATCCGATTCGGGTGCCGGTGTACGAAACCGATGTGTGCGTTTGGTCGATGTTCACCGATGAAGAGAAAGTGTTATTTGGTAGGAGATACAGTTATATGTTTGATATGATTAGACAATTTCATTGCTTCATGATCAATGACATAGACATTTCGCCATTAGCTGAGGGATATGGATCCATCCTTCGTCTCAGGGACTTCCCACATGGCAAGGTGTATGCAACTCAATATAGACCCAAGATTTAGAAGTCATTGTCTTGAATCTTATGGGTGATGAATGATTAGTTGAAAGATCAAATTCAAGTTGGGACAACTAGCGAGTACTTACTTATCAGGAACTTACTAGGATACATCCGCAACAGAAGGCAAGGAGTGATGGGAGAGTAAGTGCTTTTGCACTAATCCTTTACGACGTAGTGATGTATCCTAGCGTGACACACTTCATTAGTGGAAACGCCATTAGATCTTTCGTGGCAGACTACCACAAGGAAAATCCCACGTACGCAATCCTGATAGAAACTTTCATTGCTCTCGACACCTGCTACCAGTTAGTCGAAGAAACTCTATACGGTAGCGGTTCCTTGTTGGTCACATGGATCTTTGGGCATCTGAAGCCATCACTGGAGTTGGGAATACCTAATTTTTTTGTATAGCAAGCTTACCATGAATCGACCAGCAAAATTAACGAGTTCATCCAGGCTAGTGGGAAAGGTACGAGAATGCCACACGAAGCTAGTGGGAAAGGTATTTCGCCACCTTCGAAGAAAGTAAACTCAACTGGAAAGCCCCATGGATGACAAACATGGATGTGCTGTATAGATGTGGGGATAAACCTTGGGTCCCTCTTTTAGGACTGAGAGGTTGTGCAGCATATGCTCCTACCATGTTTAGAAGGCAAATGGGGTGTCTACAGTTCATAACAAACATGAAAGAGATAGCGGAGCCAATGACAACCGCAAAACCAAGATAGAAGAAACACTCATAAGTTCAGAAAACGAGGGAAGAATCAACTGCACGCTGAGTTACACAGAAATGAGGGATATCCACGACCGGGTATGATGATTACCCTGAATGGCAAGAGGTCTGTGGGAGTAGGCAATCCAAAAAATTCCCAAGGTTAGGTCGCAAGAGGAGAATTGGCGCATCTGGGTCTCAGAATATCATAGTTAGTATTGAAGAGTATGACGAGCTAAAGAGTGAATTTGAGGACTTGCAAATCGAGAGTCATAAGCTGAAGGGTGAGTTGAAAGCTAAGGGTAGACAACTGAGTTTGGCAGAGTCGTGATGCTTCATAAAAAATTTAGATAAGGGTGACCTGAAGCATAAAGGAAGGATTGAAAGCCAAAGGACTGAGATCCACCAACTGGGAGCACAAGTCATGATACTTCAACAAGAAGTTAGGGATATGAGGAGCGGACAAGTTCACTAGAAAGAGAAGTATGTCCATAGAGGGAAAATGAAGATAATATTCACACAATGATACAAGCTATGGGAAAAATGAAGAAAATGATCGAAAAGTGCATGATTCTTGGCAGCAGATGTGGAATACCACATGGAAATGATGGAAGTCATGGGAGAAGAAGGCGGCGAGACAACTACTTTCCTGAGCCTCCTCTATGAGGAGTTGGCTTTTTATGGAAACATGTCCAGTGCAGGAGTCAAGATTTAAGAGATGTAGTATGTACTTTCCTTTTTATGTAATAAATAAATGATCAGTACATTGTGTTTTGGGTTGTAATAATGGTGTAGTAATAAGCACCATGAGTCGTTGTGTTTGGGTTGTAAAAGCGGTGTAGTAATAAGCACTGCAAGTATTAGTGTCGTACTAGGAGAGTGTGATATGTAATATATTAGAAGTGTGTTGTACTGTTTGGATGATCCTGTTTATAAAGTATTTGTTGTGTGTCGATGATAGCGTTTCTGCATCCATGCAAATTTTAAATTCTCACTACATATCATGCATCATAAACAAAGCTTAATTTTTAGAATATAACTAGTAAAATAAAAAAACTGGGACCGACATTGCTCATCAATAGACAATAGTTCCAACACACCAGTATTAGAGTCGCTTTAAAGCGAGGGCCATGGTTGAACAAACAAGGAAAATCTGAAAAAGGAGATGGATGAGATAAAAGGAAAGCTGACTGGATTCGATGAAATGTAGGAACAGATGAAATTACCCGTGAAGCTGGTGACTAACAAAGGAAAGGCTAAAGAAGATGAACACCAATCGGTCAATTCTGAAATTCCTTTTGTCGAGCCAACTGGTGAAGGACGCTTTGAAAGGAGATTCATCATGATCAGTAATGAGCAAGAAAAAAACTAAAGAGAAATCGGAGATGCTAGTGGAGATAGTTTCCATACCAAGGACGAGCGCATGAATTTTTTTGAATTTCACGAGGATACGCCAACCAAAGAATGGCGAGAGTGCCTAGAGGATTGGTTGATGGTTGTAGAGGGTCTTGACTTTTACAGCACCCTCAATGCATCACAGTTGTGCCTTGTGCCGGACATTGTGATACCTCACATGTTTAAAATACTAGACTTTGAGAAGTATGACAACACCACTTGGTCGAGAAGCCACCTGGTAATGTACTGCAACAACATGACAAACAATTATACACATAACCAAGATCTGGCTCCGGATAGGGAGGACTTGCAGAATATGGAAGAGAAAGAGAACAAATAATTTATCGAGTATGCTCATAGGTGGCGCGAAAAAGCTGCTAAAGTACAGCCGCTTGTGTCGGAGAAGGAGCTAGTCTTGATTTTCTTTAAGACTCTAAAGGCTCCGTTCTACAACAATATGTTGGGGATAATCACAACAAACTTCTTTGGCATGTTGCTAATTGGAGAAAGAATTGAGAAAGGGATCAAATATGGCTGAGTGGATGGTCATGAGCCTCTTAAGAAGCAGAATACCACCCGCAATAGGGAAGAGGTTAATTCTATATGAGCCGAATCTCCAAGGGCTGGGAGATGGGTTCCACCTCCTTCGAGCAATAACGTACCGCCGTATGTAGCTACAGCCCAACCAATGGTACACAACTAACCTTTCACGCCTCAGCAAAAGACGGTACCCAATCCTGCTACTCAGCCGAGAGGGTACCAAGGGAATCAACCCATGCCATATCAAGGAGGTCAGCAAGGTGGAACTTACGGGCAGAGCAGTTCCAACAATTATAGTGCACCGAAACTGCTCCACCCCATCACGATCTCGTATACCGCGCTCTTCCCTAAGTTACTAAAGCGCAAGCAAATTGTTCCAGTCCCTCTCAAACCATTGCAACTATTGTAACCCAGCTGGTACCACCCTGAAGTCTGGTGCGAGTATCATGTTTGGGCACCTGGCCACGTGGTTGAAAACTGCAAGAGCTTCAAGAACAAAGTAAGACAACTAGTGCGGGCAGGATGGCTGAAATTTGGCGGCCAACCTGGCTGCCCAGATATCAATAAGAATAAGATCCCTAACCATGGGGTACACAATGTTGTTGTGGTTGGAAAGTGAGGATCTTATCAGGAGAAAGTGAATGTTGCTGAAATTAAAACACCTTTGAAATACGTATGCAAGCTGCTCGTAGACGGTGGCTACCTAAAAGCTACTGTGGAACGAGGAGTCCCTACAGACTGGGGGACAAGGGTTTATATAATGGAAGTAACTCTGGCCGTACTATTGATGATTATGAAGCTTTCAAGGAAAAGCTACAAGGGCTCACAGACTATAAGCTTATAACTTTCTACTTCGGGGCTAAAGAAGCAACTCATATATGCATGGTATCATCGCAAAAGCCAGAATTTGACTTCCCTAAGCTTGTAATTTGCTATCAGGCTGCCGCAGAACAGCCACCACCATCTTTGGAAATGACACCATTGGTTATAAGGGTCCTGAGACCTTTCAAATATAAAAGCTCCAAAGCGGTGCCATGGAAGTATGCGTGTCAGGCTAGCAATGAGAACGACACATACTCTTCAGCTATAACTAATATAACTGGGTTAAGTCGGGTCACAAAGAGTGGAAGGCACTATGGCATGCCAGATTATTTTGGTGAAGCAGAAATGGTTAGGAGGGCAGAAGTAAGGCAAGGAAAGAGAGCATTTTCTGAAATTCCTTAGCCAGATAGTGTTCCTCCTCAGGATGAATATGAGGGAAAAAGGGAAGATGAAGACTATGAACCAAGAGTTAGTGATGAAGATGCATGTGAGTTCCTGAAACTCATAAGGGATAGTGCGTTCAAAGTAGTGGAATAGCTTAACCGCACCCCAGTAAGGATTTCACTCCTATCTCTGATGTTAACCTCTTAGCCCCACCGTCGAGCCTTAATTAAACCAGGCCCACATATGCCATAATTTCTCCATTGAACGATTTGATGGGATAGTTGAAGCGGTTTTAGCAAACAGGAAAATTACTTTCGACAAAGATGAAATATCGTATGAAGGAATGAGCCACACTAAGCCACTGCACAACGGTTCGTCTCTCCATGTTGTGCCAAAATCCACCCTAAACAAGCTCCCGATTCATGACTCATACATTAGCCTAGCTTCAATATGTTTATGGCTTTTGATGGCACAAAGTGAAAGGTCTTCGGGGAAATCACGCTACCCATTCAAGTGGGACCCAAGGAATTTCAAGTGGATTTCCATGTGATGGACATAAATCCTGCCTACGGCTTTTTACTGAGACGTCCGTGGCTCCACATAGCAAGGGTAGTACCATCGTCCCTGCATAAAAAACTCAAGTTTGTGATTGATGGAAAGCTTATCGAGTTGTTTGGAGAGGAGGATACACTGGTATCTAGAGCTTCGAATGCGCCCTATATTGAAGCACAAGAGGAAGCTTTGGAACGCGTGTTCCAGACCTTCGAGATAGAAGATGTCGCATATGTAAGGTGCAGTTTAGCCAACAAAGCCCACATCACTCAAGCGAACCTGACACGAGCAAAGTGCCCGGTTAAGATGCTACGCTACTCAAAGTGGCAGGAGGTGCTGAGACCACCTATTTGGATCAAATAATACAAGAACCGCACGGGGTTGGGATACATTCCGAAAGGTGATGATATAAGAAGGATCCAGAGGGTGCAGAAAAGGAGGAGGTAATCAAAGTTGTGTGGGACAGAAAATGATGATGGCTTGTCCTTCATACCTCACATCACAAGCACATTCAGGAGTGTTGGAAAGATAAATGTGAGGAAGGACAACACTGGTCTAAGAACCGAAGAGTTATAGTCGGATTTTCCAGATATCTCCATCAACATGCTGGGTATGGAGAATACGATAGGAGCATAGTGGGTGCACCAAATTCGTTTGGGGAAAAACTGAATAATTGGGTGTATTTGGAGTTACCTTCGCCATCGCAGATGTAATAACTCTAAATATATATATGACTCTTAAATAAAAGAACCTAAGGTATCATAGTGTTTTTTAAGTGATCCTGAATGCATGTATCATATTTTCCCAAGTTTAATAAACTATGTTTTTCATAATTCTCAATCTGTGCATCGTCCATATTATTTACTTCTGCTTTTCGTCTTTCTTGCTTTTCTACCCCCCCCCCCTTGCGTATAAGGGTACATATGTGTTTGAAAATAAAGAAGAGTTTCCAAACATTAAAGTTGACTTTGACTACCCAGTTTATGAGATGGCAAACGAAGAGGGCAGTGATGGTTCTGACCTAGAAACAGATTGGATTACAGAACAAGCAGAGCGGTCCTTGGAACCTTTCTATGAATCGGTGGATATTGTAAATTTGGGAACCAAAGAGAATCGTCGAGAGGTTAAGGTAGGGGACAGTTTAGACCAGATAGACATAGACATGTTCATCACACTACTCAAGAACTTCCGAGATGTTTTCGCATGGTCTTATCAGGATATGCCAGGTCTCTATAAAAATAGTGACACATCACTTACCAATAAAGGAGGAATGCAAGCTAGTAAAGCAAAAGTTACAACAAATGAAACTAGAATGGATACTCAAAATTAAGGAAGAAGTGCATAAGCAATATGAAGCCAGGTTCTTACAGGTGGCACAATACACTGATTGGGTCTCTAATATAGTCCCCAAGCCAAAAAAGTATGGGAAAGTGAGGATGTGCATGGAATACAGGGATTTAAACAAGGCAAGCCCGAAGGAAAACTTCCTGCTGCCTCACATTGATATTCTCGTGAATAATACCGCCAATCACCATATGTTCTCTTTCATAGATGGTTTTTCAGGATACAATCGGATCAAGATGTTTCCGGAAGACCAGATAAAAACCACCTTCATCACTTTATGGGGATCCTTAGCTTCTCCTATAAAGTTATATCTTTTGGGCTAAAGAAAGCTGGGGCAACCTACCAGCGGGCCATGGTCACACTATTCCATGACATGATACATATCACATTCAACCTTGACATTTGAACCAATTTTCAAGCTTCTAAAGAAAAATTGACCTGTCGAGTGGGATGAATATTCTAATCAAGCCTTTCAAAAAGTCAAAGAGTGTTTACTAAATCCACTAGTTTTGGTTCCACAAACTTCACGAAGACCACTAATAACGTACCTGACTGTATTTGAGAACTCGGTAGGCATAATGCTGGCCAAACATGAAGAATCAAGAAAGAAACAGCATGCCATATACTAAGCCAACAAGAAGTTCACTAACTACAAATCTTGATATAAAACGCTCGAGAAAACTTGTGGGGCACTTGCATGGCAGCCAAGAGGCTGAGACGGTATATGGTGTATCCTATCAAGTATGTCTTCAATATATAATATAAATAAATGGATCCTATCAAGTATGTCTTCAAAAAGCCGGCCTTATCTGGACGGATAGCCAGATGGCAAGTGCTACTGCAGAGTAAGACATCATTTATACCTCAAGGAAGGCCACTAAAAGGAATATAGTGGCAGATCATCTGACAGAGCATGCAATCTCGAACCGGGATTCGATGTAAATAAATTTTCCTGGCGAGAGTATAATAAACACGGAGAAATTGAAGGAAGGCCTGATCCATAAGGCATGTGTAATGAAGTTTGAAGGAGCTTTAAACTCATTGAGACAAGGAGTCAGAGTAGTATTCATATCTCCTGAAGGAAGGGTGCATCCTATCACAGACAAAATTTTCTTTGATTGCACCAACAACATTACTGAGTACGAAGCCTATGCTTTCGTAATCCGAGCAGCGCTGGAATGGGCTTCAAGAAGTTGAAGGTATATGGTGACTCTATGCTTGTAATATACCATCTGAAAGAAAAATGATAAACAAGGGACTATAAGCTCATTCCATACCAGAAAGGCATAATGGAAATGGCAGCACAGTTCTAGTTAATACATTTTGATCACATCTCACGAGTCGACAACCAAATAGCAGATGCTATCGCCACTTTGTCCTCGATGTACAAATTGGAGGAGACCGAGGGTAATCCTCAAATCGAAATCAAAAAGCAAAATGCACTTGCGTACCTAGCTAATGTTAAAGAAGAGCATGATGGGAATCCCTGGTACCATGACATAAAGACCTATCTACAGAAAACGGAATACCCAGCAAGGGAATCTAAGAATGGATTACTATGTCGATCAGACTACCCTCTATAAAGTAAGTCGCGAATCTGTATTGCTAAGTTGTGTGGATACATGACTGAATGTCACAAGTGCCAGATTTATGTCGATAGAAAGCATGTGCCTCTGTCATTGTTACATGAAGGAATAGATGTCATAGGCATGATTGAACTAAAAGCGTCTAATGGACACCGTTTCATCCCTGTAGCCGTCGACTATTTCACAAAGTCGGTCGAAGCCACATCATATGTGAACATGACAGAAAGCATCATCATCAAATTCGTAAAGAAAGAAATCATCTGCGGATATGGACTCCTAAAGAGAATAATAACTGACAACGCAAAGAATCTTAACAACAAGATAATGGATGAACTCTGCGATCAGTTTAAGATCAAATACCACAACTCAGTACCCTATCAACCAATGATGAATGGAACGGTTGAGGTGGCAAAATAACTCAAGAGAATTATACGGAAGATGGTTGTTACCTACCGTGATTGGCATGAAATGTTTCCAATCTCGTTACATGGTTACTGCACTTCAGTCAGATGCTCAACTGGATCAACGCCGTACCAATTAGTCATGGGATGGAAGGGGTGTTGCCCATAGAAGTAGAAATACCGTCCCTAAGAGTCATCGTGGAGGCAAAGTTAGAACAAGATGCGTGGGTAAAAGCGAGATAAGACTAGTTATATTTAATTGATGAGAAGAGGTTGGCAGCTATCCACCATAGTCACCTATACCAGTACAAATTGATCAGAGCCTTTAATAAAAAGGTAAAACCACGGGAATTCCACGAAGGAGAGTTGGTAACAAAGAAGATTTCCATTTGACTAGGGGACCCGAGAGGAAAGTGGATGCCGAACTATGAAGGGCCCTATGTGGTGAAGAGGGCTTTCTCTAGAGGTGCGTTGATACTAACAAGAATGGATGGAGACAAGCTCCTTTATCAAGTTAACTTTGATTCAATGAACAAGTACTATGCTTAAAGTTCACGACGGAGATGTACGAGTTTGATTTTCCATCAATAAATTGAGAGTTTAAGTCAACTTTATGTTTTGGATACTTCATGAATTTCTCAAAAACTATTCTCCTAACTTTTGTTCACGCGTCACCAAAACAAAATGGACGATGCACATTACTCCAATTAAAATTGTTGCAAATGCGATTAAGGTTGCACTTTCAGTGTAATTCATCATCATGCCATCATATGCATATTTTCACAAAAAAAGAGCCTTGGTCAAATTATTTCAAAACCATTCATCAAAAAGATATTTGTAGTCGTGGAACGGGAGATAAGTCAAGCTGAGTCCTTAGTACATTTACCCTTAGCATCCTGGGGCAAACATATAGCAACTTTAAAAATTGCCTTGCTACCCGACTATAAATGGATTGCACCTTTAAAAATGGCCCTACATTTGGGCTATAAACTGATTGTACCTTTAAATACTTCCTTGCATCCAGGCTATAACTGGACATCATCTTTAAAACTTTCCTTGCATCCCTACTATAAACCAATTGCACCTTTAAAATTTGCCTTGCATCTCGGCTATAAACGGATTGCACCTTTAAAAATTGCATTGCATTTTGGCTATAAACGGATTGCACCTATAACAATTTCCTTGCATCCTGGCTATAAATCGATTGCACCTTTAAAAATTGCCTTGCATCCCGACTATAAACAGATTGCACCATTTAAAATTTCCTTACATCTCGGCTGTAAACGGATTGCACCTTTAACAATTTCCTTACATCCTGGCTATAACTTGATTGCACCTTTAAAAATTTCCTTGCATCTCGACTATAAACGGATTGCGCCTTTAAAAATTTCCTTGCATCTCGGCTAGAAACGGATTGCACCTTTAAAATTACCCTGCATCCCGGCTATAAACGAATAACATTTTAAAAATTGGCTTGCATCCGGGCTATAAACGGATCGCCTTTCAAAGTTTCCTTTGCATCCGGGCTATAAACGGATAGCATTTTCGAAGTTGCCTTTGATTCCGGGCTATAAACGGATCACACGCTTGGAACCGGAGATAGGTCAAGCCAAGCCCCAATATATTCACCCTAGCACCGATATGGAAGTGGATTGCATGTTATTTATGTTTATGTGGTTAGATTGTGAGTTTGTCCCTTATTTCTATTTGTGGCCACTGTTAGGATACCTTTGCGACATTTGATTCATTTTTTTCCCAATTGAATATCAGGTCCATTTTTTGGCCTGATATCAGACATGTTGGTCCTGCCCTTTAATGTAGGGAGCTTTTTCTTTCCTCCACCAAGAGGAATCTGTTTTTTCTCTTTTAAGTGTCAAAATCAGATTGAAGAAAGTGGGAGGCATCAACCATTTCACAAATATAAATACAAATTTTTTCGACCACAAAAGGAGGTCATAATTTTCTATATAAACAAAAACCTACACTTTCCCAAAACTTTCAACCAACCCTTTTCTTCCTACAATCCCCAAAATCCCAAAAAAAACAAGCACTAACCAACAATAGAAGAAACACCACAAAACACCAAAAATAAACTATAAGATGTCTGACTTCTTCGTTACCCACGTAGAAGCCGCTAAAGGAGGGAGCCTAGATGTCTCTGAAGTTAGGAAACGAGGAGAGGCCGCCGGCAGCTGAAAATGACAAAGAAAGCTTCGTATTAGTGGTATGTTGTTTAAAAACATCTTCCATATACTCAATCATTCATACATCATTCATACTCTTTGCTCCCACACATATTGATATACCTGTTATGCTATATCGCCTATCACCATATAAGCTATGTCTAAATCTGATATCCATTACAACTAAATGGCTAAATGATTTATCTTAGCAAACAAACTAATGAATGAAACAAGCTTCGGAACTCAATAAAAATTGCTGGAAAAGACAACATTGAAGGAATAAAATGATAATTTATCACCATTTTAGCACCCTTTGCACCAAGAACTCTAAAACTAAAAAGTGACTCTATATATAATGGAAAAATCAAGCTAAAACATAAACTTTATGTTAAATATTATTGCTGGAATTTTGTACAAGAAGGTGAAAACATTCAATTTTCAAGCAAATAAGTCATTTTATGAATTCATTTCAATAGCAAAGCAGTCAAATTTTCATCTTTCGATATACATATTTTAGCAACTTCAATGAAAAACCCATTACTTTCTTCCAGCAAAATAAGAGTAGTTCGAGATTAACTATTTTACCTTCCCAAAGGCAGTCTTCCCTCTTCTTCCCAATTTTCCAATTCTCTCTAGCGAGTTAGATTTGTATTTTTTTGGTAGACTTAGATAACATAAAAGAGGTCAGTTTCAAAATTTTCTAAGTAGGGATTAATCAACGAAAATAAAAATAGAGTTTTTTATACGTAGCCCCCTTCTCTCTGTCTCTCTAGCCGGCGGTCGTTCTTATGACGACAGATTCGCCTTCCTTTTTTGTTTCTCGCCAATACCCAACACAAAAAACCAAATAAAAGTCAGAGAATAAGAAAATTACGTAAAATAAGTCCTAGATATGTAGACCGGAGGTTGCATGTTGCGGGACGACTCACCGTAGCCGTCCTCTAACGACATACAAGCCCAAATCTAGTTTTTAATAAAAAAATAGAGAGGATAAGGGTGGGCAAGTGGTCTTTTACCTTTCAATTGCTACTACTACTGCCATGAGAGGAGAGGAAAGGGTGGCCGTCGCCGCTACTGTCGATGAGAGGGTAGTGAGGGAGACGGCAGCGACAGCGCCGCCACCGCTGTTGTGAAAGAAAGGAAGATGACCAGAGGAAGAGGAAGAAAGAGGGCTAAGCCTGATCATGTACTAATCATGAACTGTGAATCATAGTTGAAATGACATGGGTTAATGTTCAACCTTAAACAACTGCTTTAATAGTAGATCACACGCTACTACACATTCAGAGAGCCCGACTCTGTTTACTGTAAATCGCACGCTACTGTATAAACCTGAGAGCCCGACTCTGAAAACACAACATCTATACAGTAGATCACACACTACTGGATAGTCCTGGGAGCCTGGCTCCGAAACACGACACATGGACAGTAGAGCACACACAGTTGTACATCCCTGAGAATCCAATCATCAGATTACTGAGAATCCTAATTACGATTCTACATTTAAAGGAGAACAATAATCCTAATTCCCCACCTGTTATGTAGAGCTGACATCTATGATTCTAACTTGACATGATTCTTCTCATTGCCACAAATCCGTAGGTTCTGACCATGCTTAGGTTGGAGTCCAAACGATCATGTTATGATTACTGACAACTGCTTCTACAACTCCTTTTGGGGCTCTCTAGGTTTAGGAAAATGAACCACATAAATAGACCCCTACCATGTAGTGGTAAAGGAATTCTATCCCACCATTGGGCCCATCCAACGGCCTAAGCCCAACACATCACACAACTTCAATTGGACCCAAAGCCCATAGTTCAATCCAAGTCCAAACAAAATGGCAGCTCTCATCCTTCACTTGAATGATCTGGCGAGCGGGGAGCGGTGAGGTAGGTACCGGTGACCCCGATTGATAGGAGACTCTCATACGAGACAAAGAGAAAAAAAATGAATTTTTTCTTAGGCATTTTGATAAGAAGACATTTTATATAATTTGAATTATAATAAAATTTTATCAACACTGAATGATTTAAGGTTAGAACTGTTGGACCATTGGTACGGGTATAAGATAAATACAATGAAAAGAAGAAATTCCATTTTTTATGAATAATTAAATTTTTTTCATCCTATTTCGCATAAATCGAAGAAGTTGAATATTGTTTGTTTATTTTTAGATTACCTAGGGGGATTCAAAATCTCAGCAGCTTCTTCTAAATTGGTTAAAGCCGCCATTCGTGTAGTGTTGCAATCTTTGTTTTCATTCCTTTTAACCTTTATTTTGATTGGTAGTTGGATAATTGTGGCACCTAAACCATAAAACCTGATAAACCGATTAGTGCTTTGACCACTTTGAGTAAAACACATCTTTGAGACCCTAGGGAATCTACTCTAATTATTTTGGTAGTTAGGTTTCCTCAAATTTTTGCGCCATTGTCGGGGAGTCATTGTTTATGTTTGAAACGAGTGTGTTTAGTCACTCTCGCTTTAAATTTTCGTTTCCCATGGTTACTTTTAACATTTATTTCTTGTTTTTCTTTGTGAAGGTTTGATATCGTTGCATGCCGTAGCAGTAACTAGTTCGCATTCTTCGCGATAGAAATAACACCATACTCTCGCCGATTTGACCAAGCCAAGTGCTACTTGTTCCACCTCAAACGTCGCACCTCAAGATCATGGAGCGAAAACCTATGAGATGTAATCTAATCTCATCATATTGATCCATAATACTTTGAAGTTTGAAGGATGACCATACAAAAATCCATGCGCTCACCACATGGAATTCATCATATACTGCAATATCGTCAAGCGCCTAGATCTCGGTGAAGACTATATCTGACTCTCGCTCTTCAAATGGTCAATATTATGAGATGGCTAATAAAATAAATGGGAGGCAAATTCATAACTTGGAATGCTCTTTCTCAAGCATTCATGGAAGAATACTATTCACCCTCTAAGATTGGAGCTATTAGAGACTCCATCAATAGAATACAACCGAGGGTGGTGAAAGCCTCTATGATCTATGGAGCAGGTTTCAAGAGCTGCTTGCTGAATGCGCGCACCACGATATACTGAGAGCCAGGTTGCTGATATGTTTATGAGAGGATGCGATTGACAGACATAGATGATCGTTAATCAACTTGTGTGGGTACTGTCGCTGTTCTTCATTTTGTAGATTGTGCATCTAAATCGTAGAATTGTAATCTTGCCGCCTTGAAATCTTCTAAAAGCATTGCATTAAGAGCTTATATCCAAGCTATGGAAAAGAGGATGAATGATTTATCTTTACATATTTCTAACCCTCGTGTTGCTTCTGTTTTTACTTCTACTTTGTGTGGTGTTTGTGACAGCAGGGGATGAGAGTGCCTGAACTTCATCACCAATAACACGGTGTCGGTCGAAGAAGTGGATTCTATGCAATAAGTAATCACTTTCTCTCAGAAATGATACCCGAACTATAGTGCTAGGAACTTTCAAGGCTGTCCGTGAGGATAATTCACCCATCCTAACAACGGAGGACGCCCAGAATTCTACATACCTAGAGTGGATAGCTATATCACTAATACCACTTCACAAGGTAATAATCTCTATAATCAGGCGAGTTCGAGCAACATTAGTCAATCCACTCAAGGAAAAAACTTCCAAGAACACCAGGATTCCCGAACAAGCCAAATCAACATAAACATGAGTTGAATAATTCAACATCTCAAGGAGGAATCAATGAGGATTTCATGCAAATGATGAAGATGATGGACGTACAACTGGCTAACCAAAATACTATTTACAGGGACAATAAGCTATGATACAGGGGATGGAAGCATCCTGCACATCCTTATCACAAAGGGTTTATCAAAGGCCTCTGAGGCAGCTCCCAAGCAACACCGAGAAAAATCCTAATAGTAATAGGAATAAGAGCCACATGGAGATGAAGGAAATTTCACTCTGAAGCGTGAAGACAATTCAAGAGAACCTGAAATCCATCCCAGAACTAGAGATGATACCGGATGAGATAGAAACCGATGTCCTAGATGAAAAAGAGGAAGCAGCATTGAAGCAACTACACCACCTTCAAAATCTCCCAAGGTTGCCGGAAAAAACTTCGTCCTATCACCATAACAAGCTGTGAAGTACGCTCCAAAGCCACCTTACCCGACCACCATCAAGAAGAAGGGCCTCTCCAAAGACTGAGAAATTCTTGGAGCTCATTAAAAGCAAGAAGCCACCCTCTCTTCTTGGAAGCTTTCATAAAAATTCCAGCTTATGCAAAATTTATGAAGGATGCGCTAAACAAGAAAATCGACCTTATACATAAGTCACTGTCTTTGACAAAGGATGAGCCATCAACTTCACACTCATCAAAAGAAAAGACCAAGCGAGCTTTACTTTACCTTGCATGATTTAGCATTTTAAAGCTACCCGTAGTCTTGCTAATCTAGGTGCTAGTATTAATGTGATGCAATTTAGCATATATGAACAACTAGATCTAGTTGAACTGAAACTAACTGATGTGTTTCTACAACTTGCTAATAGAGCTCTTACGAAGCCTATGGGTATTATGGATGATGTGCTAGTTAGTGTAGACCCTTTTGAATTCCCTATTGATTTGTGATATTTGATACACATGATGGTGATAGAAATATCTTGTTAGGTAGACCTTTCTTAGCCACTATTAGAACAGTAATTGATTTATGCAAAGGTTGTTTAACCTTGAAAGAAGGACAAGAAGAGGTTACCTTTTGTTTGAAAGAGAGAATGAAATATGCTAAAATGCAAGATGATAATGATGTTCAAAGGATTTTCAGGATGCCTCCAAGATGTTTGGGCTTTCTCACTTGGCTCGTTGGGATTTATTTGCAGTTACAACTGTCTATGGAAATTGGTTAGTTCACATGGAGCAAAGGGCACATGCCAAAGCACTTGAGAATCTGGAATCCTACTAAGGACCACCACCAACTTTGGAGCTTCCAAAGATCCCAAAAATCACCACTTTATACAAGGAGCCTCTAGAGTTGGAATTGAAACTATTTCCCAAGCATCTCGAGTATGCCTTCCTACCATAAGATTCAAAGTTGCCGGTTATCATCAGCTCCAAGCTAGAGCCATAGCAGAAGGAACAACTTATCAATTTATGGAAAATGTACGAGCAGATAATCGCTTGGAAGCTCACATACATAAAAGGAATTAGTCCTTTATTCAGTACCCACAAGATAAACTTAGAGGGTAGTTTCAAATTGGTAGCACAACCTCAACGCTGACTCAACCCAATGATGCAAGAAGTAGTAAAGAAGGAATCATTCAAACTTCTAGACGGGGGTATTATTTATCCAATTTCTGATAGTGAGTTGGTTAGTCCTACGTAGGTCATGACGAAGATGGAGAGTCCACATTGATTATCAACGCCTCAATGATGCCACCATCAAGAAGGATCACTTTTCTTTGCCTTTCATAAATAAAATGTTGGAGCGACTCATGGGACATGAGTTCTACAGCATGTATGGATATTTCCAGATTCCTATTCAACCATATGATCAAGAGAAGACGACCTTCACATGCTCTTAGGCACATTCATGTACCGGCAAGTTTCATTTCATCTTTGCAATGCTCTGACATTGTTCTAATGGTGCATGACAACAATATTTGGCCACCTCCTCGAAGATGTTGTTGAAGTGTTTATGAATGATTTGTTCAGTATATGGCGATTCCTTCTCCAGATGCCTAGCAAACTTGGAGAAAGTGTTGGCAAGATGTGAAGAAACTTATTTGGCTTTGAGTTGGGAGAAGAGTCACTTCATGGTTGAAAATGAGATAATACTATGCCATAAAGTTGCAAAACAAGGAATTTAGGTGGATCGAGCTAAGCTTGAAACCATCTCCCAATTTCCTCCTCCTACTAATGTGAAATCTGTTCGTAGCTTCTAGGACATGTGGGTTTTTATCATCATTTCATTAAGGATTCTCTAAAATAACATTGCTAATGGCTAGATTGTTAGAGAAAGATATTCCTTTTGTTTTCGATGAGACTGCTTGCAGGCATTCAACATTTTGAAGAAGAAGCTGAGAAGTGCACCAATCTTGGTAGCACCAAATTGGGAGGAACCATTTGAGTTGATGTGTGATGCAAGTGATTTTACAATAGTAGCCGTTCTTAGAAAGCAAAGGGAGAGGAGGGTTCATCCCATCTATTTCGCGAGCAAGACCTTGAATGATGCATAGAGGAACTACACAACAATTAAGAAGAAGCTACTTGCAATTGTGTTTGCATTTGATAAATTTCCCTCCTACTTCGTGTTATCCCGTACTAATGTGTTCACGGATGATTATGCTCTTAAGTATCTCTTAGCAAAAAACGATGGGAAAGCAAGACTTATTCGATTGGTACTACTCCTACAAGAATTCCACATAACCATAATGGACAAGGCAGGAGCAAAAAATGTAGTAGCATATCATCTTTCTGGCCTTGAAGAACCCTCCTCAAGTAAGTCCTTTCAACCCGAGATGAATGAATTTTTCCTTGATGAAGAATTATTTGTTTGAAGTAAACAAATCAGATTTCGAAGTATCTAGAGGGGAATTGTGATAGTTTACCCCAATTGCAAACTATCTAGCCGCCGTAATCGTGGATGATTCGCTCAACCATCAGTAGAAGATGAGGATGTTTGTTGAAGCAAAGAACTTTCTCTGGGATGATCCACACCTTTTTTTAGTAGAATGCAACAGAATCATGCGCGGATGCATCCCCATCAAAGAAGTACAGAGCATCTTGCAACACTGCCACACAGGACCTATCGGCGGACATCACAATGGAAATCGCACCGTGCGCAAGGTACTCGTTTCTAGTTTTTATTGGCCTTTTATCTTTTGAGAATGCAATGATTTGTTAGACGCTGTGAAATATGCCAACGTACTGGAAATATATATTACAAGAATGAGATGCCTCAAATTGTGTCACTTCTAAGAGAACTTTTTGATGTGTGGGGTATTGATTTTATTCGCCCTTTTCCATAGTCCCACAATAATAAGTATAGTCTTATTGTTGTGGATTATGTGTCGAAGAGGTTAAACACAAAAATGTTTCCCACGAATGATGCTAAGGTGGTGGTAAAGTACATCCAACACCTTTTCATGTATTTCGGTGCCCCTCGCTCGATTATAAGTGATCAAGGTACTCAATTTCTTGGTGTTTTTATCGAGGTTTCCAACAGTTTGGTGTAACTCATCGATTGAACACCGCTTACCACCCACAGACAAGTGGTTAGGCAAAAGTCACGAGCTCATGTGGATTCTTGAGAAAACTGTCGATTAATCTCTCAAAGACTAGTCGATCAAGTTCAATGAGGCCCTCTAGGCCTATCAAACTGCTTACAAGACACCTATCAGCACTTTGTTGTATCAACTAGTTTATAGCAAAGCTTGTCATTTCATAGTCGAGCTTGAGCATAAGGCATGATGGGTCATGATGCTACTAAATATGGATGCTAGTCTTCTAGCTTCATAAAGAAAGTACTAACTACTGGACATAGATGAGTATAGGTTCACGCATACGAAAGAGCATGATTATACAAGGAGAAAACTAAGCCCTTTCATGTTGCAAGGATTAACGAAAACCAACTGTGCTACAAGGGCCAACAGGTGTTGCTCTACCACTCTCATCTTCGACTCTTCCGGGGAAGCTACAATCCATATGGTCATACCCATATATCGTTACAGGAGCTTTCCTATATGGACCATCCAAATCACTCACCTGAAGAGAGGAACAATCAAAGTCAATGATCACCGTTTCAAACGGTACATTACAGATGCACCCACCGATGGGGTGGAGGTTAACTACCTCAAGATTGTACAATAAAAAGAGCCATGTATCATCTAGCTCAAAGACGTTATAGAAAGAGTATTGGACGATGATATTTAGACCCCAGTCGTGTTTGTAAATTAGGGATGTCGCATGTTTTCGTCGAGTCCTGAGAAAATATTGAAAATTTGAATTTCAGCCATTTGTCATAGTACTCGCCTAAGCCTATCATAATTGTATGGTGAGTTCTTTGAAAATTTAAGCAAGTTAACTGTCTATAAGTCTGTCACAGCGCGCGCTGTAAAATGTCACACAACTCGTCGTAAATGTGTGACATTTTAGGCAAGTTGTGTGACAACAAACTCGTGCTTTCTCCCTTCCCCAACTTGTTCTGTCGCCGTCGTGGTTCACCGACAACCATCTTCATACACTCCCCCCTTTGATTACATCCATTTTGAGTGAGTTTTGACCAAGTTAGGGTTAATTTTTGCCTCGTTTTCACCGAAACCCGAATTTCCCCGTTATAGCTGTTCCCTCGCTTTCAATCAATGTCAAACACTAGGTAAACATCCCTTGAACACTCCTTTAGCATTTCTTTTGATTGTATTTGATGAACGCTTTTTAGGAGTCTCAAAATAATTTGGGTAATAAATTAACCGAAGTCGAATCTCCCTAGGGTCTCTTTAAGTATCTTACTCAAAGTTGTGAAAAGTATCAATCGAAGTAATAAGAAGTGTGGTTTAGGTGCCATGAGAACCAATTGAAGAATCAAAATGAAAGTTACATTGAAAGTAAAGTTTGCAAGACTGCATGCATATGGTTTTAGACTGTCAGAGATGAAACTACTTAGATTTCGAATCCCACTAGGCAATTCAAACTCACAAATAATAGACAAATTCAACGATTTAAAATGAACAAGATAAATTCAATAAACTATTGCAATTATTCTGAAATCAAATCACGCCCTCTCTGGACCACTAATTTACTACCTATTTAGTATCCCAGTCCGCTCTCTCAAGACAAAGACCGGAAACTCACTAGGTGATAAATCAAATAAGAATTGCTCACACGACAGACTAGTTCATTCGTTCCCAGATGGGGTTAACGTCTAACCTATTCTTATGAAAGCTCTCACAAGTGTAAAAAAAATCTAACAAAGATTCATTGAAGTTGATCAGGCAAGAACAAATCGAAAACAAAATCAAACATATATTGAAATTCATCCAACTCGTATAAATCGACAAAAGTCGTCAACTCATTCATTCATAAGAACTAACCTAGGGTTCATCTAATCTAAGCAAGAGAAGTTTAGCTGCTCATAATCAGAAGGGACAAATCAAAATCAAAAGAGAAAGACATTGATTCTAGGTTCACACATAAAATTATGAAAAACCTAATTTCGCCGATCTTCCCGAAGAACTTCATTCGCTGTCTTGATTACTTTGCCGATTTTGAGCTCCTTGAAGTTGCCTTTAAGTTGCTCTAAAATCTGTCACTATAGCTCTCAATTTCTCCCAAGAAAGATTGTCTTTGAATGAAGGAGAACCGAGTATTATATAGAAGTTCAAAATCCTTCAAACAGTGAGGATTGTACTAGATTGCGCAACAAACCGGATTTACATTGCGCAATGCATTGCGTAATGTAAGACAAGCTATTGCGCAATCTACGACAGATTCCAGTACTTGATTTCTACTCGACTCCTTGACTTGTCCTAGCTCATCCATGGACCTTCTTGTCACTCCCAATAGTGCCCCGACATTGTCATGTACCTGAAATCTTACAAAAATACTCCAAAATGACATCAAAACGACCCCGAACGGGTCCGAGACACTAAATCGTGAAAGAAGCTAGAAATACGCAAAACATCCTAAACTTCTACCCAAAGTTATACACTTATGCATGAAATGTTGCTTAAATGAGGATGATGAACGCTGTGAATCAAACGTCATAAGTATTCTATTGAGTCGGTCATAATCGATGAATTACTTGTTGGGTGGATGAACCCTAATTTTCAAATTTGGGATTTTGTGAAATTCATGATGCTAGATTGAAATTCGGTATGATAGAACTCTGGTAATATGATTTTCCCCTTTAAATTGCATGATTAGGTCGTTTGAATGTTGAATTTTGTGAAAAATTTGTAGGGTAATTTTCAAGTTTGGCTTTTATGAACTCTATCGTCCCTTGAATTGTTTCAATGTCGTGGCAGAACTCTCTCTCCTACAGAAACATCAACACAAAGGCAGATAAAAGATATACAAAGAGGAAATGGTTTACTACCATGTCATGCTACAAGGGTCGACCACGTCATCTCGGGTTTGTCGTGGCTAAGTTCTTCCATCAACATATCAACCGGGTCGACGAGTAGCTCCTTGGTGGTGCTTTTATTTCTTGAAACATTGAGACCAAGGGCATCTGACATCATTGGTCGGACATCATTTGGAGCCCACCGCCCCTCCTCAGTTGATCGAGCCTGACATCATTCGAGCACGCTAGCTTGATTTTGGGAGGTGGCTCACCCCGGAGGACAACATCAAATAACACAACAATCATGGGATTCGAGGACTTACAGCTTTGGCAGCTTGAGTTCGAGTTCATGGAACCCAGCTAGCCGGCGGGGAGGGAGCCGCCTCTTTCAACCATGTAGATTCATGGAAGTCTGTCGCTTGTCCACGAGCTTCTCTGCATTATTCACCGCCTTTTGATTCAAACTCTTTCTGAGTTTTTTCCCTCCAAAACCCGTAGGACTTCCACGTAGTTACCTTCAAGTCTATCCAGGAGGATATTGGCACCTCTTAGTACTTGGACTCGTGCCCCTTCAGTGCTGGACCCCTTGCCTATATAAAGGAGGCTGTAGTGTGGGATTACACACAGGGGAAAAAAACGATCTATGCTAGCCTACAATTCTAAGTGACTCTAGTATCTAAAGCCTAAGAACTTCAGTGGAGGAGGTCTTATCCTCGGAAGGGATTTCTTGATACCCAAGGCTTGTAGGGTGGAAATACTCTTTTCGGAAAGTGGCACCCACGATTTCGTCTTAATCCTAGATCTCATCACCTATCAAAGCTTGAATTATTGATTCTTGGAACCCCCTAAGCTAACATTTGAAAAGAGTATTTTCCATGTCCAAGGTTGCAGCAATCAAGGAAATTACATCGTCATTTGGCAAACTCGAGAAGTTTGAAGGTGTGGATTTCCGTCGGTGGCAGAAGAAGATGCACTTCATTCTCACCACTTTAAAGGTCGTGTATGTTCTCTCTACACCATATCCTTCGGAGCTTGAGGCGGAGGCGGAGACGGGCGAGAAGAAGAAGGAGGAAAGAGTACGGAAGCAACAAAAGTGGGACAATGACGACTACATATGTCGTGGCATGGCGGATTCATTATTTGATATCTATCAAAATTATGAATCGGCCCACGAGTTATGGGATGCACTGGAGTCAAAGTATTTGGCTGAGGATGGTTCGAGCATAAAGTTCCCGGTTAGTAATTTCCTAAATTACAAAATGGTCGAGACCAGACCGGTCATGGAGAAATACAATGAGATGCTTCAGATTTTGGGACAGTTTTCCCAACATAATATGAAGATGGACGAGGCCATCTCGGTGTCGTGCATAATCGACAAGCTTCCTATGGGATGTAAACCGTTAGGAAGTAAGTGGATCTTCAAAAAGAAGATGAAATTCGATGGTTCTATCGATAAGTTTAAAGCCCGGTTGGTGATTCGGGGTTTTAAACAACGATATGGAATTGATTACTTTGATACCTATGCTCCGGTGGCTCGGATCTCGACTATTAGATTATTTATAGCACTAACATCAATCCATGATCTAGTGATCCATCAAATGAATGTCAAGATAGCGTTCTTGAATGGAGATCTCGATGAGGAGGTATACATGAAACAACTGGAAGGTTTTGTTCTGCCTGGAAATGAGCAAAAGGTGTGAAAACTAATCAAATCCTTGTATGGACTAAAGCAAGCACCTAAATAATGGCATCAGAAGTTTGATGATGTTGTCTTGTCACATGGTTTTTGTTTAAATCAGGCAGAAAACTGTGTGTATACAAAATTTGATGAACTCGGTAAAGGAGTCATCATCTGTTTGTATGTGGATGTCATGCTCATCTTTGGAACTGATCAAGAACGAGTTGATAGTAGCAAGGAATTCTTATCATCAAAGTTTTCCATAGAGGACATGGGGGAGGCAGATGTGATCCTTGGGATTAGGATAAAACGAAATGGGAAGGAAATTTCATTGAGTCAATGTCACTACATTGAGAAGGTGCTTACTAAGTTTAGTAGTAAGGGATGTCAAGAATTAAGAACTCCATTTGACCCTAGTGTGAAGTTGATTCCTAACATAGGGATGGCAGTATCTCAACTCGAGTACTCACAAGTGCTCGGCTGCTTGATGTATGCCATGACAAACATAAGGCCTGATATCGCTTATGCGGTTGGCAAGTTGAGCAGATATACAAGTAATATGAGTACTCATCATTGGCATGCAATCAGCCGAGTACTAGGTTACCTTAAAGGAACCATAGATTACGGTTTAACGTATAAGGGGTGCCCATCAGTTATTGAAGGATACTCAGATGCAAGTTGGATATCCAATATGGAGGATCACACCTCCACTACTGGATGGGTATTCTTACTTGGAGGAGGAGAAATTTCGTGGGCTTCCAAGAAGCAAACTTGGATCACAACTTCTACTATGGAATCTGAATTCAAAGCATTAGCGGCTACTAGCAAGGAGGCAGAATGGCTAAGGGACCTGGTCTATGAGATTCCATTATGGTCGAGACCTATCTCACCAATTTCTATCTTATGTGATAGCATTGCTACTCTGGCTAGGGCATATAGTCAGGTCTATAATGGCAAGTCTCGTCATTTAGGGGTGAGGCATAGTGCTGTTCATGAACTGATCACTCACGGGACAAGCACAGTGCAATATGTTTGGTCTGAACAAAATCTAGCTGATCACTTGACAAAGGGATTAACTAGAGATTTGGTTGCCAAATCGGCAGGAGGGGTGGGACTTAATTCTGTATAGTTCTCCAAACATAGGACACCCAATTCCCCTATAATACAATGTTAGAGGTTGAATTCAATGCGGAAAGCCTATGAATTGAAATTGGAGCACAAGGTTTGCACCATCCCGAAGGTATGTGCTCCGGAACCTGCGAGTGATAGAGTTGAAGTTTAACTTCTTAATTGATTCCTTGACAAAGTCTATATGCAGGTACATGAGTAAGGAATTAACCTATGAGAGCATGAAGTGTAGCCGCTTCAAGAAACTTGGACTTGGTTTCTTGTGCGCTGGTGAGAGGATTGGGACACATGGCGGTCAATAGTGTCAGGATATCTTAGAGTAGATAGGATAAACTCTTGTGTATGTTATCTTCAGATACTCAAATGAGTAGACGGATTCAATCCATAGCGACACCCCTATATACGAGTATTTTTGAATGTGTAATATACTAGATGTAAATTCAATCTTCGTAACATTTTCATTGATGCAAGAGTTTTTGGTTGGATATTTGTTGTAATTTTAGCGAAATCACTGACTTCACTAAAATGGGGGAGGAATGTTGGAAATATGCACTTTGGGTTTGACCTTGGTATGATGACACCACCATGGACTTGACCTTGGTGTGATACCGAAGTTGAGACGGATACGTGAGTTCACGTGAAACCTCACATTAGCTCGGAGCTAGCTGAAACTAGCTGGCATAAGCTCCTCTGTGAGCTAGATGAAGCTAGGGACTGACACTAACGCTCATCCAACTCAATCTTGAGCTGGATGATAGTGTCACTAGCAGCGGTACCGAGCTGAGCTACAATGATGGTAGGGAGCTAGGTGGTTGGGGTAGTTACTCCTTCTCCTAGGACGAATGGGCACACACCCTTTCGTTTGATTCAAACTCTTTCTAAGTTGTTTTCCCTCCAAAACCCGTAGGACTTCAACGTAGTTACCTGCAAGTCTATCCAGGAGGATATTGGCACCTCTTGGTACTTGGACTCGTGCCCCTTTAGTGCTGGACCCCTTACCTATATAAAGGAGGCTGTAGTGTGGGATAACACACAGAAAAAAAATGATCTATCCTAGCCTACAATTCTAAGTGACTCTAGTATCTAAAGCCTAAGAACTTGAGTGGAGATGGTCTTATCCTCGGAAGGGATTTCCTGATAGCTAAGGCTTGTAGGGTGGAAATACTCTTTTCAGAAAGTGGCACCCACAATTCCGTCTTAATCCTAGATCTCATCACCTATCAAAGCTTGATTATTGCTACTTGGAACCTCCTAAGCTAACATAGAGCATTCACCAACACCACATTGCACAGATGAGCTACCTTTAGAGCTACCTCTGTTCTTGAGTCTTTTCATGAGTTAGTGTCGCTGTCGAGTTCGAGCGAATCGATTGTGCTTCTTAGTTCTCGGGTCTTTCACAACTTCAAGGTGTTCCTATAACACTTTTCCGTTGTGTGTAGTGAGGACATTGTCCAAACAAAGTGTGGGGTGGGTGTGTATAGGAACCTGTTAGCTAGTCTTTTTGGTTTGTTGTGTCTACATGTGAGTCCCAAACTCAAGCCTTTTAGAAGCTTCTTTGAATCAATTGCTTGGCATGCTTATTGAATTTCCCGTAGGATTTCTGCACTTGAATTGCTGACTTGCTTGTGAACCCATATTTGGTAGGAGTTTATGCCTATGATCAAAGTTTATTGATTCACTATTTAGAGCTACTTTGATTAGTTCTTAGTAGCATGGACTCTCCAACTTGATGTGACTAGACATGCATATAGCAGTCTACCATCTAGTAAACCAATTGCGAGGCCTAAAAGGCCCTTTTGCTGTATATAGTATGATTCACTAGTAGACTTGTTCTTAAATTTTATTTTGAGTGGTCTTCTCTTTTGGTGCTAATTTAATGCTTGCATAGTACCAAATTGAACTTGCTCGGCAGTGACACACTTAAATGATAGAGGCACTTAGAAAAGTTCCAACCAAAATACCCATCTCGTCCTTTTTCTCCTTTGGTATAAGTAATTCATAGCCAAACAACCTTTATATGCCCCTTCATTAAACAGTATCCCCTTTCTTCAAGCCTTCATTTGATCATTGTATACATTA
Organism: Linum usitatissimum; assembly: GCA_030674075.2. NCBI lineage: Eukaryota > Viridiplantae > Streptophyta > Magnoliopsida > Malpighiales > Linaceae > Linum > Linum usitatissimum. Next base: position 881,821 of record JAUJYP020000131.1, on the reverse strand, counting down.
GTGGTATGTAATTCGGTCGAGTCTAGGAGTTTAGAAGTTGCACAAGTTGTGTAATTGTAGGATTATCGAGTCTCCCTTAGTAGTAAATTGTGTATAATTTTCTTAGTTAAAAAAATAGAATCTCGAAAAAAGGATGGAGACAGATCGAAAAAACCCAGTCTCAAAGATGAAAAGTAAAAAAGAGAAAAAAAGAGGTAATAAATAAGTAGAATAACAAGGAGAAAAGCTTGAAGTAATAGTAATTTAGTTAAGGGATAGACGAGCTACTATAAAGCTCTTAGATACATTGGATCCTTGCATAGTATTTCGATGTTGTAAGTAGCTCTAACTCCATATTATTGTAGATCAAGTCTTACGCCACTGTGTGTACATCACCATATATCTCATTTACCCTCTTATTCTTTTATGTCCACATTACAACTTTAATAAAAGACCTATTGACCCGTTTCAAACTACTTGATGTAATTATATATTTGGTTGACGTTCAAGTGTTGGAAGTGTGCCAGAGAAAGATGAATGAGTGAATAAAAACCGCCCTTGAACACTTAGAGTGAGTTCATATTGGCTTTATCTGTAAGTAGTGCCCTTTGAGAGAAAGACTAGATGGGTGGTCTAATATGCATGATGATTTGTGGTAAGTTGGCAAACTTCCTGTGAGGGCTCTATGTCCTAGATTGGTTTTATTGTTGAAGGTTCACTTGCTTGCTTAGAACTTTAGGGATACATTGAGGAATATAAATTTGCTAAGATTTTTGCCAAAGTATTTTGAATCGATTGTAGATTTTTTTCCATGGCCATTATCAGCTTTGGCTTAAGGACAAGCAAAGCTTAAGTGTTGGGTTATTTGATGATTTTGATCTCGCCCACATTTAAGGGACATTTCATGCTTAATTGTATAGTATAGGTAGAAGTTTTGTGTGTTTTTTGCATTTTAAGCTTCTATCTCGATTTAGAATCTCAGACTCGCTCGGGGTCCATTTGATGTCGTTTGGAGTGTTTTTGGCAGATTTCAGGGACTTAACAACACCGAGGCATTATCCAGGAGCAATACATCATGCATGGATGAGCTAGGAAGACTCTGAGTACCGAAACTTACAACTGCTAGATTTTGTCACAGAACTCGCCTAAAACTAGCGTTCACATATGAGGAGTTGTTTGACATTTTAAGCGAGTTGTGTGAGATCAAGCAACAACAAGGATTTTAAGACATATTTAAAGACCAGTTCCCTTTTGTTCGAGGATAGAAAATTTTTGAACGAAATTGAGAGCAACAAGAAGACATCAACTTCAAGGAGTTGAGATCGGCGACGACATATCAAGATTTGCAAGTCAAGTTCTTCGATGCAGATTAGCAGAATTAGGTTTTTGAGATTTTTTCTTGTAAACCTAGTGTCGATGGTTTCTTTTATTGATTTTCATTTTCTCTTCATGACTATGAGTAGCTAAACTCCTTTCTGCTTTGATAATTAGATGAACCTTAAGTAATTCCTTATGAATGAATGATTATTTGACTTTGACGATTATATGCATGTTAGATGGATTTCTGTTTATGTTTAATTTTTTTATGTTCTTGTTCTTGTATGATCAACTCGAATAGGATCGCTTGAGATTCACATAGAGTTGAAAAGAGCTTATTTATCTTATAACATCAAAATTAATTAACTAGGTTAGTCGTTAACCCTTTGAAGGGGCCGATTAGACTTGTTTGTCGTAAGTACAATTCTTGACCAATAAATCACCATATAGATTTCAGATCTTGTCTTGATAGAGCAGAGTTGCATAATAGGATGGGTAGTATGTAAGAAGGAAAGGGTGTAACTTGAGTAGAGAGAATTGCGACGGTAATTTTTTTTCATCCTATTATGCATAAATCGAAGAAGTTGAATATTGTTTGTTTATTTAGATTGCCTATGAGGATTCAAAATCTTAGCAGTTTCATCCAAATTTGTTAAAACCCCCATTCGTGCAGTCTTGCAATCTTTGTTTTCATTCCTAATAATGTTTATTTCGATTGGTAGTTGGATAATCGTGGCACCTAAACCACAAAACCTGATAAACCGATTAGTGCTTTTCAGCACTTTGAGTAAAACACATTTTTGAGACCCTAGGCAATCGACTCTAATTACTTCGGTAGTTAGGTTTATTTTTCAGACGTATTACAAGCATGTCAGAAACTAGATCACACACCTGTGAGCCTTGGAAAGACATGGTCATGACTATTTTAAGGCTCTCTTCCAGGAAACCCCAACCATAGTGACCCACGACGAATTGTCTTCCCCCTACGATTTTTCTAGGAGGACATCAATTCCCAGCTCTTGGCTTCAATCACGAGAGACGAGGTTAGATCAGCTTTCTTTGATTTAGGTGCCGACCGATCAATGTGGTTGGGCGGATTTAAAGGGGCCTTTTTCGGCGCCATTGGAATAGGATTGACCAAAAAGTGGTAGCGGAGGTGTTTAGAGTCATTGAAGTTGGGGTCATGCCACCAGAGTGGAACCAGAGTGGAACAAGACCCAAACCGGGCGGTCGGTTAGTAACCCAGCTGCCCAAACCAGACAGCCAGTTAGGAAACCAGTAGTCCCATTTGGACGGCTGGTTTTCTAACCGGTCGTCCAGTTTGGGCGGCTGGGTGAATTTATTCTGATTTTTTTAAATATTGTAATAAATATATGTTTTATGATTACATAATATTAGTCATATTTTATGGTGATAATGATATGATTAATTATAATTTTGTATTTTCCATTCTTTGTGTCAAACTGTTAAAATTAATTATCTAAGTTTGTAATGGTTATATGTTTTGCAATTATATCGTAATAATTCAATTTTAAATAATTTTATCATAATAATGATATGATTAATTGAATTAATTTTTTATAATTACATTTCATTACGTATGTTACATAACAATTATTTTTTTCTTTAGTAGTTCGATATAAAATAATAAAATAATTAATTAGATTAATTTGTCAGATTTTATAACGAGTAGTTTTTGTATATTAGTTTTATATGTAATTGTGACGTGGTTTATTTAAATAATTCATTATAATTGTATATGATAATGTTAAATACTAATTACGAGTAGTTAGATTATAATTAATTTATGTAGATTAGTTTTATATGTAATTGTTACATGATTAATTTGATTATAATTATGTTAAATATTCATTATTAGTTACATTACAATTAGTTTTCTTTGTTTACATTAGTTTTATATGTTATTTTTATGTAATTAATTTATTATAATTTTATTTGCTTATGTTAAATACCCATTATGAGTAGTTACATTAAAATTAGTATTTCACCATATGAATATAAAAAAATTGTCTTCAATTATTCCAGGTTACAATTTGGACAATTAAGTGAATGTAGATATGAGCTATACAATAAGTTCTCATAAACCATAAACCTACCCTAAACATTAAATCATAAACCCTAACTCTAACTCCATAACCTTAAACCCTAAACTCTAAACACTAGTAGGTTTAGGGTTTAGGCTTTTCAAGTTAATACTGTTTACGCTATACTTTAAACCATAAGTCATAGACCTTAAACCCTAATTTGTATACTGAACACGTCCCCTGACAACATTACTCTAAATCATGAACCCTAAACCCTACCTCTTAACCCTAAAACCTAACTTATTTTGGGTTTAGGATTTAGGATTAGTACCATTTGCGCTATTCCTAAAATCTTAGTTCTACGAAGCCATAAACCCTATATTTTAAACACTAGTTTCTATACTGAACACGTTCCCTAATAACATTACTCTAAAACCCTAAACCTTTTACTCTTAACCCTAAACAGATTAGTATCGTTTACGTTATTACTCTAAAATCATAAATCCTATACCCCCAATTTGTATACGGAACACATAAATCATTTACGTTATTACTGCAAAATTGTTACCCTAAACCCTAACCTTAAATACTAACAGGTTTAGGGTATAGGATCGTTTACGCTATTTCTATAAATCATAAACCCCAATTAGGACACTTGATAGTTTCCCTAAATTCTAACCCTAAACACTAACAGGTTTAGGGTTCAAGGATTAGTATCGTTTACACTATTCCTAGAAACCATAAACTCTAGACCTTAAACCCAATTAGGACAATGGACACGTTCCCTAAAATGGTTATTCTAAACCCTAACCTTAAAACCTAACGGGTTAAGGATTTAAGAATTAGTATCGTTTACGCTATTCCTAAAAACCCTAAATACTAATGATAATGTAATTATCCATATTGAGATTTATAATAATTAAATAAAATTATAATCAATTAATTAAATTAATCACATAACTATTGCATATACAACTACTATACAAAAATACTAATGATACTGTAATTATCCATAATTTGTATTTATAATAATTAAATAAATTATAATCAATTAATTAAACTAATTACATAATTATTATGATATTAAAAAAATATAGCCCAAATCGGATTGTTGGTTTGAGAACCGGCCGTCCAAATCGGACTGCAGGTTTGAGAACCGGCCGTCCAAATCGGACTGCAGGTTTGAGAATCGGTCGTCCCAATTGGACTGCCAATTCTCTAACCGGCCGTCCGGTTTGGATGACTAGGTCAATTTTTTTTTTTCAAAATCACCTTCAAAGACACGGCGGCGACGGCGAAGATTACGCGACGGCGGCGGTTGTCCGGCGACAGCGGAGATTCGGCGGCGGCAACGGCTGTCCGGCGACACTCCGGCAGCGGTGCAGTCCGACGTGGTTCAAACTCGATTATTTAATAAGTAATGTCAAGGGCATTCGTGTAATTTCATATATAACATTTAAATGTTAGGGCGATTTTTTTCGAAACTTAGGGCGATGTTTAGCAGCTCCCACTGCTTAGCTCGACATTTCTCAATTCTCTCTAAACCCCAGGCCATCGCAACCACCGGGAACCCTGCTCTCTTTCGATCTAAACCTATCCGCTGCTCTCGATCGAGAACCCTCTTCATCTATCCTAATGTCAGCAACGTTGATGGTAACAATATCGCCTCCCGGCGGCCTATCTCCTACTGAATAACACGGTAAGCTCTCGACCTCTTTTATTAGCTCTCGGTCTATGTCTCTTCTTATCTTGACCTACGTCCAACTATAGTTACCAATCCTCTGAATCGTAGTTAGGAAAACTACGAAGAATCCGAATCTAAGGATCTCTCCAACTATTCTCTCCGACGAAAGTTCTCAATCTACGCGTACGATCGAGCTAATAAGGTAGGATGGTTTGTTTTCATTGATATTATTTCTAGGTTTGGCTACGATTCCTTTTCTGATCTATTCCCCTGTTCGTAAAATGGAATTAGGAAATAGCTCGGCGGGTGGGAACCTGAGGTGATAGCCAGCCCGGACTCGATCTAAGGCTCAGAAGCTTCGGAGGGAGACGGTGTTCAAACAAACAAGTACCAAAACATACAGTTATGGCACAACTCACCCTTACCCCACTATCTATAAATTTTCAATCGACTACTGTATTTAGACATCTCCTAGGACAAATCCCACGTATTGGCTGTTCATTATTTCTACTGTGATTAATTGACTCATTGTTTGTTCACTTATGGGATAATCGACCTTAACTTATTCACGTAAACTCCCTTGATCTATTATGTCCTTTCCAGCATCGATTGTAACTCACACCCGCAAGTCCTGATCTTTAATTTAAAACGTATTTCATGTTTCAAATTTCAAAGTTAGCTAGACACTGTTTTCGTTTATTTCATTATCATGGCGATGTTATCTTGACTCATAATGCTTGCTATCATTTCTTCATTGATGTGTGTTTTACCTTAATTTAAGAAATTATAACGTTCGGAACCATGCAACTATGCATGCTGAGTTTTGATATCTCACCCACTAATGCTAGTGTCACTGTCCAAGCATTCTGGTTCTAGGGTAATTCCATTAATGATAGCCAAGACATGGACATGCAAATTGTATGATTACTTCCAAGTTGTAGTGCTAGTTCGACTTATCTCATTTGGTTTGGTATCTAGAGTCCAATGTCTATTACGGTTCACTTAGGTGTATAGGGCTTATTTGTTGTGTTCGATCTAGCGTTCTCCTACCTTGTTTGACGATTTTAAAGGGTAGTAGATAGCTATGTCCTCATCAAAAGAGATCTTCTAAAAGACCTCCCCACTGTTTTAGACACTTAATCATTGATTTAACTAGTTATAAATTAGTTATTTTCATATTCGTGAATCTAGGCAAATATGTCATATCAACATCAAGACAAGGTTAATGGTTAGTAGTGTCTGCAATCACTACTAATCTAGCCTAGTTCAACATTTCTTTTACTTTATTTATGGCAAGTTCAATGATAATAATATGTTATGATCATGGTAAAGTAGAGGCTTTTAAGTGTATATGTTTATGTAACTTTCACCCTTTATAAATGTCTTACTGTTTGGATGACTCCTAATTTCTGGTTTTTTCCCATACGAGGTATACCTCGATGATGGGTGTTCCGAGACTTGAAGGGATGATGAGGGTCTAAATGTTGGCGAGTGCTTGTACCGCGTATTTGGGGTAAGATAATTTGGTAATGGATATGAGGGTTCAAGAGTGTATTTCACAGGTGAGTTCTACGATGAATGAGTGGGATTCGGGTGAAACATCGAGTGAGGTGGAGTGATGAGTGCGTAGTGAGGGTCAGTTGAGATTTCAGGTGAGTTGAGTGAAGAGTGTGAGTGGGTAGGATGAATATAGTTATGAGAGGAGTGTGATTTGAGGATGAGTGATAACAGGTTTTAACTAAGTAATCTCTTTTTTGTTCTTTTGTTTTTCTTAATTCCCTTTTAATTTTGAGTTTGCTTTTGGACGGAAGAAATCTCACAAAAAAATTGTCACTTCCTCTCCTTTTTTTCCCTCCTTCTGGAACCTTCCTTTTATAGGTAAAAAATTAGGGTAAATAGTTTTACCACTAATATAGCCTACCTTTACTCTAAATTGTCTTATCAACCTCTTAGCTTGCTCTCCTATTTGTCTCAAGTGTGTTGGGCCTAGTCTCGTTTATTTGGGCTCAATCTGGTTCAGCCTAAACCAAACCGGATACCTTTTAATTATATCACAATTTTTTTCGAATTAATTTGATAAAATCCTATCCCTTCTAAATCTTCTGAAATGAATCTAGGTACTTCTAATGAATTTGACACATTAGTGAATCTTCTTATCTCGAAAGAAGTGGATTTTAAAAGACGAAAATAATCCTTTATTCCATTTGAAATCTAACCTATTTGCCTTATTATTTGATCCAACGGATCTGATTTTGAACCAACTCGAATTTGAGCAGTCTATCTAACCACCACTATTGACCTAGTCGATTTGGTTTTGAATTGAACCGAGTTTGATTAGTCAGCCTACACAATAAATGTTTGGTGACAAAATCGTCTTTTTAGATCTAATGACACTTAAATCGATCAGATTTAACCAATTTTTGCTCGGAAATTAAATTAATTGGATCGCAATTAAATCTAAACTTTTATCCACATGCACTTATGACTAGTCCAGGTGATTCGGCTAATTAAATTTGTTATTATGCTCAAAAATTTCATCAATTGACCTAAACTGGAATAAACTCCAACTATAAATTTAGATAAGATAAACCACCTAGTCAATCACACACATCCCAAATTCAGCCGAAATTACACTTAAATTCTTGGGTATAATTTTATCTTCCTTATCCTTATTTTGAACACTCGAGCTCCACTCTCTCGGTCTACCTTAATAGTCCATTAAATCACAAAATGAGCCTCGAACCGTTATATAAATAATAAAAAGTGATTTATATCGGGCCTGGACGAAAACCGATAACCACACATACTACTCACAAATTTCACTAAACCAAATTACATAACATTCAAGGCACATTAATATCAATTCTATCTCAAGTTCTAATCCATTCTTAATCCAAAGGAAAACATCAACACATAATCCAAACATCAAAGACTCAACATAGTTCTAACATCAATATCTCAAAACTGAGAACCAAAGTCATCCATCAATAGGGGAAAAATTAAAGACTGAAATACAAAGAAAAACCAAGTAAAATCCTCAAAAGTTAAACTAGGTCGAACATCGTCCAGTGTACCTCTCTCCTTAGGCTCTCAAAGCTGCTTAGCCGAGATACTTTAGCAGCACGTCTAGACTTAGGGGCATCAAAACATGAACGTGAAGGTTCGAGAGTACGTATCCATCAGACGGTAACATGAGATCATAACATGGGGGTGGTGGTCTAGCTAGAGAGTTACATATCTCTAATACACCTACTACTAGTCTTAGTAACGTGTGATTATTCACCGCTAGCTAGTCATTTAGACATATCATACCCTAACTTTAAAGTAGACTAGCCATATCATAATTCAAAGGCACAACTTGCACATGGTCAAGTGATAACATAACATATTATGACATAACCACTTAACTATAACATGGATCACATGACCATGAGGTAAACCCCAATTAGGGAGACATGCAATGACTTATCATAAGTCAAGGGTACAACTTGCACACCATCAAGTAATAGCAAAATATATCAAGACATAACCACTTAACCGTAACCTGGATCACATGAACATGAGGTACCACTAATCAAAGAGACATGACATGGCTTATAACCATTCAAAATCAAAACTTACACGTCGTCACATAATACATAACATAGCATAACTACATAACTATAACATTAATAAGATGGACATAATGGAAGCACTAATACAGGAAAACATGACATGCCTTATCATAGTTAAAAGGGGCAAAACTTGAACATCACAGGTAATAACCTAAACACTTAATCATAACATGAATAGGATGAACATTATGTAAGCACTATGTACCTAGAGAACATGACATGAATTATCATAGTTTAACGACTTTCACATTATCAACAAGAAACGTGAACATAACCGTCTAACCATAACATGTATAAGCTAAACATAATGTAGACACTAATCCTGGAGAACATGGCTTGCTTTAACGTAGTTAAAAGGGGTAACTTGCACATGCTCAAGGATATTATAACCTGACTTAACCTAACATAACATAGCCCTCTAATCATAACATGACTAACATGACATAGGGTAACCACTTAATCATAGATACATTGGCATACGATTAGCCGCATCATTCGAGTAATTTCATGACGTAGCCTAACAAATGATAGTCACTTAATCGTTATATGACTAACATGACATAAGATAACCACTTAATCAATCGGGTAATTTGATAACGTAGCTTAACATAACATAGTCAGTTAACCGTCGCAAGGATAACATGGCATAAGGTAACCACTTAATTAATCAAGTAATTTCCATCACCTGAATTACCGGACATAAGGTAATCACTTAATCATGAAATCACTGCACAACTTAAATGCATCAATCAAGTAATATCATAACATAACATAACATATCACTTAATCACAGATTCATGGCATGGAAACACGTGCATCAAATTAATTAAAACTTAATCTAACCTTCTAACCTAATGCAACGATAAGATTTTACACCCTTAAACCGCCCATCTAGTTAATGGGCCGGCATATCAGAAAGCTTCCGACAAGATTCCTTTTACTACCACGAATCCACCGCTTTTGAAGGTGCATCATTAAGAGCTGAAACGGTCAAGTTATGCTTCAGTTACTCTTTCCAAAATCAAAGAACATTCAACATAAGAACAGTAACTTTTCACCCATTACCAAATTACAGAACTAGTCCCTGAAATTTTCACCGATGGCAAATCAGTCAACCAACTTTTTCTATGTTACAAAATAGTCACTCCATGTTGCTAAAATTGCTATTTGGTCACTGAATTATTCCTACCTTACAGTTTGGTCGCCAATCTTTTCCAGTATTACAGGAAGGGCACAGAGATTTTCCCTAAATAGCAGGTAAGTCACTAAACTCTTCCAGTGTTGTTTGAGCAATCACCCATCTTTCCGGCAAGAGTGGTCCCCGCCGCCGGAGACTTGCCCAAAACTCCGGCGAGCTCCCACTTTTGTGGGACGCGGAAAGAGCGCCACTGCTGCCTCTCAGGTGATCGTCATCACCTGCAGGCTTTCTCCAACGACGTTGCAGCACCCCACGCACCAAAATGTGCCACTGGGTCAGAGCCTCCATCTCTCCCTTTCAGAACTTCAGAGAGATTTAGTAGATTATTGGATTCTCATTAATTTAGGAAAGGAGGTACAGAAAGAGTTTTATATGTACAGAGAAGAGAAGAAGAGTAAAGGGAAACTATCTAACAGAATGGTCAAAGGCTATCTAATAGAATAGTAAAAAACACAACTTTCGATCAGGAAGGTAATACGTCAGCAGCTGATTCCGTTAGTGAGTGTTGACCGTGTGAAACCGATTCTAATACCCTTCGTAGAATTCACACCACGACGACATTTCCATCTCCTCCTTCGGTCCAATCTCATTCGCTCGCCGCAGTTCTTGTCATGGTAATTATATGAAGAGGGAGCTCTGCTTCCCTCAATACATTGTCGCTGCCCACTCTCTTGGAAACCTAGAAGCCGGCGCGGCCAAGCTCTCTCTCTCTCTCATATTGCGTGCTCCCAAGGGGATTATTAAAAAACACCCTACATTTTACTATCAAACGCCCTAACATCGTCGCAATATTTGACTTCGGTAATAAAAATGACGTGAACCCCCTTTGAATCGTAAATTGAAAATCGTCGTCACCGTAGCCCTACCGCCGAACACCATCCCCCGCCGCCGCCACCGCCGCCGACCCCAAAATTTTAAACCCTAACCACTAAACCCTTAAACCCTAAACCCTAAATTTTAAACCCTAACCCATCTAAGCCCTAACCGCTAAACCCTTAAACCCTAAACCCTAAATTTTAAACCCTAACCCATCTAAACCCTAACCGCTAAACCCTTAAACCCTAAACCCTAAATTTTAAACCCTAACCCATCTAAACCCTAACCGCTAAACCCTTAAACCCTAAATCCTAAATTTTAAACCCTAACCCATCTAAACCCTATCCGCTAAACCCTTACACCCTAAACCCTAAATTTTAATCCCTAACCCATCTAAACCCTAACCGCAAAACCCTTAAACCCTAAACCCTAAATTTTAAACCCTAACCCATCTAAAACCTATCCTCTAAACCCTTAAACCCTAAATTTTAAACCCTAACCCATCTAAGCCCTAAATTTTAGATGGGTTAGGGTTTAGATGGGTTAGGGTTTAAAATTTAGGGTTTAGGGTTTAAAGGTTTAGCGGTTAGGGTTTAGATGGGTTAGGGTTTAAAATTTAGGGTTTAGGGTTTAAGGGTTTAGCGGTTAGGGTTTAAAATTTAGGGTTTAGGGTTTAAAATTTTGGGGTCGGCAGCGGCGGCGGCGGGGGAGGGTGTCCGGCGGTAGGGCTACGGCGACGACGATTTCCAATTTACGATTCAAAGGGCGTTCACGACATTTTTATTACCGAACTCAAATATTCCGACGATGTTAGAGCGTTTGATAGTAAAATGTACGTCGTTTTTTAACAATCCCCAAAAATGGGATATGAACAAAGAAATCTGACTGGGAGTTAGATAAGAAGAAGATAAAAAGAATATAACCAGGGTCATCTTCTCTCTTGAATGGTCCGAGGCCCAACTATCTGTTGGATCAATCCAACGATCCAAGCACATCCGTCACCACAACTTGAATTCTGCTCGAGGCCGATCTCAACCCACGATCAATATAATGCATCAAATATCTTCCTAACTCACTTAAGTGACAGCTTGCTGCTCCCTTGAATTGATCAAGCCTCCATCTCCCACCGTAGGATTTATCCAACAGTCCAGATCTCCCGCATCACATAACAAATTAAAATAAGGTCTTCACTCCATCTCCAATTATCTAGCTGCCCGATAAATAAATCGAACCTCAACCAACTTTACTAATTCTTAAACATGGTCAATCCACAAGTTAAACCTCTAAAAATAAGTAATTAATTAAGCATCAACGTCCGATTCCACTATTCAAGTAGGTATCTAATCAAATCAAACTCGAACCGCTTCACCAAAACCGAGCCAAATCACGTTCAAATTTTTAAATCACATGAAAGATAATTTCTTCACATCTTGAAGTGGTAACAAAACTCTACAATTACTTCTAATTATCACAACATTGGACATAACATAGGAAACTAAGCAATACAGTTATTAATAACGACTAACATATTAAACGTAACCAATTTGGCAAACATTAATGCATAACTTAGATGCAACTAAACACATAGCAAGAATCAATACAATAATTCTCATCACATAGCTAATACTTTCATAATATGCTTTTCATAGTAGACTTTCTAGGGGATATTTTAGTAATTCCTTAGTATAATTTTGATCACTAGGATCGGGATGTAACACGATGATGAGTAGATGTCATTGCCTAAGGAATATAAAATAATGTATGGTTTCAATGATTGGGCAGATTTGAGAATAAAACCACTCAAGTGGATACCTTGAATGTATTCGTGGCTGCAGACAAGGCCTACTACTCGTTGTCACGCCTGCAGCTGATTAAGGCCACTTTCGAATATTAAGTGACCCTCTATTCTTTCTTGCGTTTTAAGTAAACTAGTTTATGGTATTTAAATTCAGAATTTCTAGTTTATTGTAAGGCCATGGAAGCCCTCCTAAGGACTCCTTGGCCAATTTCTAGTTTTAGGAAAAAGAGTTCAATTAGTCAAATTAGTTTCCTTGCATTTTTAAGTGTTTCGTCCCTTTGCAAACGGCTTCCACACGACAAATCATCATACCCGACAGTTGATCTGTGTTAGGTAACACAGTAAGAGTTCACGTAGTGCTCAACAAGCCATGTAGTCCATTTCTTCAATATTCCAGTGGCTTTTCTTTCCTCTAAAAATGGCTCAAGTACATTGGCTACTTACACATGATGAGAAACCCTTGCTAGGTAACAATGTAGTGGTTTTCGTGCTACCTTACACTTCGTGTTAGTATCCAATGATGAGACATGTTTTAACAACAACGTCCTCGTCCGCTAACTAAATGATCTCCGACTTGGAGCGTTGGTTTTAAAAAAACCATCATTCACATGGAACCCTGAAATATCATATAAACTCAAAGGAAAAGGTCAAACGAACCAAAATGGTATGCCTAAGAGAATTCAACATAAAACACACTTGTGAATGAGCCAGAAGCTAAAACCAGGTGAAAATCACTAGACGGGATAAAAAGCAGCCAATATAGGTGTGATAATCATCACGTTCAGAGGTAACGTGAAACTACCCCACACTTGAACTTTGCTTGTCCTCAAGAAATTCTACTTTTCACACTAAAAAGGAACTTGAAATGTGGCGAGGAAAAACACTACATAGTAGTTCAAGCCTACTTCATGATGTTATGAGTGTAAGTTAATCACCAAAACACATAATTACAAGAACATGAATGTCTTAGACTAGTAAAACACAAAGTCACGCATAAATACTTGTGACCTGACACCGAACTGCTAGAGTGTATCTAGCATCCCCCTAAACACTTGCCTATGTTGTGACAGTGGAAGAAACTGACAGTCGGATGGACCTAACCTGATATTATTCCTGTCATCGGGGAGGGGGTGCTTTTCATAACAAAACATAAAATCTATCATCAGCATATTACCACACCCTCCTCTTATCGCTTTGCTTCCCTATTGACTTAGTTTTGCAATTTCTCCTTCTCTTTTGATAGCGTTGTTTTCCCCAATGGAGGTAGTTATGACTCTAGTCAGGATCGGCTCCAGTATTGATTTTCACACTGGGCAATCAATCCCCGGCCCATGCCTCGAGGGGTTGAGAAGAACAGCTTGTAGTGGTGAGCAGACATGCATCAGACTCGAGGTCTGCCACACGTGTAAATTCATGACCGAACCTCTTCGACTTTGTTGGGTACATTGACCTCTTTTCCATCCATATTCGTACGCATCCCCTCTATTTTAACTTTGTAATGCCACTAGGAAATTTTGATGAGGGGATCCAACACACACCGCAAAAGTAATAAAAAGAAAACAACAGAAGGTGACTATCCATAAAGGTCATATGCATGAGTTCCTAGTGTAGTAGTTTTAGAAAAATGGGAGTTCATCCTATAATGATCTACTATACACCTTATTCACCCTCAAGCAGTATGAAAATACTAAGTATGTATCCATTGACATCCATAGTTTTAATTTTACGAGGGAGTTTTGAGAAGGGAGAACGAGTATACAAACTGTATATGATTAACCCACATATAATCAATGATCCATTTTTAAACCTTTCATATATCCTACCCCACACTTGAACATCAAATTGTCCTTAATTAGACCCAAAAAATAAGTGTTGAATAAGGGATACCTAATTGATTGACGAAACAGAGCAGGAGAGTAGGATCAAAAGGACTATGTAGGGGGCTTAGAAACAAACAAAGAAAAACAAACAAAAGAACAAAAGAAAATTATATATAATAATAATGTATGGCTTATGCTTTGATACATTAAAGATAAAAAAATGGAAAATTAGGAATGGCCAACCGCGTGGTGCGCATGCAAATGCTCTAAAAACTTTATTTTTCTCTAAGCTTCTTCCTCGTGATCGGAGTGTCAGTTAGGGCTCCGAGGCCCTTCCCCCTTGCTCGATGTCCTTTCATTGCTCTCGACCTATATTTGGTCCATCAGCGCCCGTTGGCTTAGATCCATCCATCCCCGGAGTCACCCCCATCGACCCCGGAGTCCTTCTCGGTGTGTCGGTGCGGATCCCCCGATCAGCAGTTCTTCCACCATGTGTTCAAAGATGAAGTGCTCCAGATCCCCAAGTTGTTCTCGATCTTGGCTACAAGGCTATAAAGTCCATTTTCGTTGGTCAATTTCTTGGCGATCCTCCTCTCTTGCTAGTCTTCCAATCGATTGCCGATCAGATCTGGGGGTTTCAGAGCCACGTCTCTGTCTCAATCCTTAAACCTTAGTTCTATATGATCGATTTTTCTTCCTGCTCTCTTTGTGATTAGGGTTCTAACTAAATCCTGGCATGTCTATCATTCTCCTTTGTTTCTCCGACGCTGGGCTTGAAATATTGAGTTATTACTGGTGCTTGCAACTCTTTCCCCTACCTAGATCATGCTATTGAATGTACCCCTTCCGGCCTGCACCACTCCATAAATCAAACGGCTAGTTAGTCTACTTGGCATCCCATTTAGTATGTTCACTAGGATGGGTATTACGACGAAACTATGTATGCTTATGGAGAAATCTTTGCCTTAGCCAGTTTCTAATTAGGTTAAAGTGGATCATATCCTTGTGATATTTTAGTGGAGTATCCTACTCCCATAGTCCTATGCTTCGTCTTATGGAACCAAACGTACTTCCAGAGCGGCTTCGCAAAACAGATGGAAACTAAAGAAAGCCTCGACTTCTCCTCCCACGGGAAATGGACCTAAGACTTCCTCGCAAGCTAATGGGACACCTGTGGTTGCGGCAGTAGATGTAGCTATCACCCCACATTTGAAGGGCCTGACATACCTTCGGGATGGAGAGCACAACACATGTGGATTCCCTGGTGGCTCTTCAAATGGTCCTTGTTAAAACTAAGTGTGTTAGGACTGATGACCTCTTAACAGTCCTATTAGGTAATCTACCTCCTGACTTAGGTTTTTCTGTTGTGGACTCGCACGATTCTTCCTTTTCTTCCACTAATGTCCAGGTTTAGATGCTTGACGAGGGTCATAATCCCCCTTGTTAGACCCCTCCCTGATCGCGCTTGGTGGTCTTGACACTGATTTTCCTAAATTGCATGTTGTGTTCCCATTGCTCTCTAATGACAATGTTCTCGTATCAAGAGTAAGGGTGTGTGAAACTGACATTAAAAGACTCTAGTCAAACCACTATTTCAACCTATGCAACCTACTTGGTTCCAACCAAAAAAACATTGACCCACATCTACTAACAAATACACATAATCATGCCTTAAAGAAGAATATTAACCTTTATTAAACCTTTGAAAACATATAAGTCACGGATCCCAAATCGTTAAATACAAGTCAACAAGGAAAGAAGAGATACAACTCCAATGCGTCATTTGGGTAGGTGAGTTTAAATAGCTAGAGATTTAAAATAGAAGATATTTGAATGAAACTTGCTATTTTTGAAAGACCATTTGGATGGGTGATTTGTGAGTGATTTTCAATACAATTATTAAAGAGAGCAAAATAAACCATTAGAATAAAAATTAAAATAAAAAGAAAATAACTCAATTATTTAAGACCATATCAATTACCAAAAAACCAAGTGATAATTTTGGTTAAAATTCTCAAATCTCCCCTCTCTCCTCTGAAATCTCTATCTCTCCAGGGTGATTCCCACAAATTCTCTCTATGGCCACAAGGTGATTTCAAATATCCACAAATCTCTTTTCTTTTTGGTTTCCCAAACGGGCGGTTTGGGAAGAAATCTCTTCAGAGGGCCAAATCACCCTAAATCACCTACACAAACGACGCACAAGTTCTTAAGTACATCAAAAGCTGATATAAAATTATATCAAAATCCAACTAGCTCTCTCCACCTCCAGCTCTAGTACCTGTGACTAAACACAAAGATACACATACATAAAGACAATAACCAAATAGGTCAGTGCTAAGCACTGAGTGCCTTAGCATCATCCAAGGCAGAACTATGTCTAAACAAAGAAAAGGTAAAACATCATAGAAGGCAACACATAAGCTACTAAAGTATATACAAGTAATGTGACCCTACTGATCGGTAATCATACTACCCAGCATCATCTATCGTTAACATCATGCGGATATCCTCATCGTAGATCAGAACATGAAACCACCCTAAGCCTCCATGTGAGCAATATCTCTAGGCATACTTGACACGCCCTGAACCTTTCCATATATTCTGAAGGGATTGTGCAGTCTAGGGGTGGGTGACCGATGCATTCACATTATCTTATCCGGTTCAGAACAATGAATCACACACCACTATTCAGTCCTTAGGAGCTTCATGCTCTACATCGTTTGCACCTTCTATACAGTAGATCACATGCTACTCTACAACCTTAAGAGCCTCAAGCTCTATATCATTATCATCTCATGAGAGAGTAAACATCTAACCACATTTCTACATTGGAATAAGCAGTAAGTAAACATCAACCTCCACCACTAAGATGAGCCGACACCTCTGATTTTGACTTGAGATAACTCCTCTCGCTACCACGCATCCATATCTTCTACCCATGTGTCGTTTCGAGCCCAAACGATCCAATTATGCTCCAATTACTCCTTTGCAACAAGCTAGACAAATTACAAATCCAATACATGAACAATTATGTGACATCCTGACTTTGGGTCAACAGTCGGTTTGATTTTTAGGGTTGATTCAGCTCAGTTATGGTTGGACGGGGGGACGATCATAGGCGTGACTATGAGTCTGCCACCGGCGTGGTCAGCAGTTAGTCGCGGGCGTGACCATTAGGAGATCATGGTCATGAGCAATAGTAGGTTATGGGTGTTGTGGTAAGCTATCACGGGCGTTGTGGTAAGTTTGTTACGGGCGTGGTGGACTTATTATAGAAGTCAGAATCGCGTTCTCCAACCCAAAATTTACAAAGAAAAGAAAGCCACATACGTCAATTCACTCCCTAGAGATAAGAGTATCGATCAAGGAGAGAAGTCAGAGATGAAGTCAAGATCGAGGATTAGAGAGGCTAGGAGATGAATGAGAAGGTAATAAATCCTCTTCTTTCTCGCTTAATCATATAGATTGAAACCTCACAGTCACGATTTTTGGAGATTCAATCCTCGATTGGTCGTTTCAGGTCTATCAGCACATAAGGCTTGGGCTTCGAGAAGGAAGCCACGAATCAGACTCTACCAGGAAGCTAATCAGTGGTGGTGGTAGGATTACGTTTCTGCTTTAGGTTTAGAGCTGTAATAGGTTGTCAAGAATCCAATGATCGGGTTCTCAGGACTGTACAATAGTGCGTGATCTTATCTACAGGTGTTGTGATTTAGAGCAGGGCTCTCAGGACTATACAGTAGCATGTGAGCTACTGTATATGTATAGTGATTCAGACCAGGGCTCTTAGACTGTACAGTAGCGTATGATCTACTGCACATACAGTTATTATTTTTTGAGCCTAAGCTCTTAGCGATTGGACTGTAGCGTGTGATTCACAGTTCATGTTAGGACATGATTAGGCTTAGCTAGATTAGCTCCCAATTATGCATTGGTCACCCACCTATGGATTGCGTAATCCCCCAGGTTATACTCATGCTAAGGCAGGATGTGTTGAATATGCCTACAAATACTGCTCACACGATATCCAGGGGTGGTTTCATGGTTTGATTGACCATGAGGCTATCTACACACCATTAGGGGTGGCTAATGCTAGGTAGATGTTCATAGGGACCACATGGTCACATTACTAGATTCAGTGATTAGATTGACTTCGGTCTACACCACTTGATCCATACTATGTTTTTTGTAGTGTCAGAAAAGTCAATTGTTGTAATCCGACATCCTCGGCTCTCATGGCTTGAAGCTAGTCTCAAATCCCTTAGAAAGCTCCATCCGCTTTCTCTAACCACTCTCGGTCAAGCTGAAACTCTACTAATTTACACTACAGGATGTTACTCGCATCGGCCATCAAAAGATGCCATTTATGGATAGAGGCAACAACTTAGGGCTCATATCGAGAGATCAGACACTTCTCTACAGGGAGATCAATCAACCTGTTTGTTTTGGTTTTGGAGAGGGATATAGCTTCAAGTACCACCTACTTGGGGTTGTTTTCGAAGTCTCCAAGGAGGTCATTGTTGAACAATAAAAGGGTAACATTTGAGTGGAGGTGAACAGATGCAGAACCAATTTTTCTAAATGCATCACCCCCGATATCCTTGATTACTTCTTTAGAATCCTCCTTGATTCCTTTTTTGGTTTCCCCAATGTCAGTAATTTTGTTGACCACCTTGGTTTCCTCCTTGGAAACTTGCTTGCACAAAGTGGACCTCTTCAGTGAATTCCTTTTTTCGTGCAAAGCTTGGGCATATTGTTTGGCATGTTGAAGCTTCATGCCCTTCGGTTTTGATAGGCTTGGCAACGACGACTAACGGGGACGTGTATTCAATATCCATCAACTGTCCGTTACACTATCGGGGTCAAAATCAATACTATCGATGTTCTTATATGGATTTTCAAGGAAGACCACTATAACGGATAAAATATGTTTGACATAAAAAATTAAGTAGACAAACTGAAAAAATTGCAAAATCCATGAAACTACTCATTGAAATTTGAATCATCTCTAGAATTTGAAATTTGAATCCTCTCTAGAATTTGAAATTCGAATCATCTCTAGAATATAAAATAATTCGGTTTTCCCTAGGGTTTTTGGTGAAGCTGTACGACCGAGTCGAGGAGAAGGTGAATGTTGGAGGAGAAAAATGACCTACTTGGGTTGTACTATAATCGCATACTTGACCTACTTGGTTTTACTATAATCATATACTCCTAAATCACATAATTTTTAATATCACAAAACGACGTTGTTTCAATCTGGGGACAGAACAGGGACCCTGATATCCATCACCACCCATCACCGCTACAAAACCCATCAATCCTAAGCTTTCACCATCTATTTGCAATGGGCTTAAGTGGGCTTTGGATTTTTGAGCCTAAATGCCAAGCCTAATTTTATGCTGCTCTCACAGACAAAGATCTACGCCACAAGGCCTTTAACCTTTCGAGCTTGAGGTGGTGAAGTAGTGTAGGAGTAACAGTTTTTCCAGGGGCTTCACCAACAACTTGGAAAGCAAGAGAGAATTTAGTGATGTTGTAATTGCATTAAGCTTGGGTTCAGGCATCTCCTTGAGCATTTTAGAGACATATGTATCGTTGTTCACAGTCATCGAGGAGCATGCTGTGTTACCCAACTCTTTGGCTTGACCGCAATCTCTCAGAAAAGCTCAATGAATCATCCCGTTTCTAGTTGATCAGTTAAATGTTTTTGGTTCGATTCAAATTCTACTTAGGGAGTGAAATCAGAGGTTTGATATAAGTATTAGATCGATTAACTAGTCTAAAGACGAACTAAGGCCTTAATCCGACCCATCTAACATTTGAGTTTTTGTAGGCCTTTATCCCACTCTTCTTGTTAATTGAAAGATTTGGTTGCGTGGCGTGTTTGCTATAGAGTTGAGAAAGCACCTTCGACCTGGAGGAATAGAAGAAGGAAGGGAATTTCCAAATTACCCTAGAAGCTACAGTGTACGAGGGAGAAGGCCAGGAAGATTGGTGGCGGCGTCGACTTTAACAAAGAGAAGGAGTTCAACACTGAGATCCAAGGAGGAGAACGTTGGCCTGAGTGTTGAGTTGTGAGAAAGAGAGGAGAGGGTTTTGTTCATTGACATTGACGGCTTCCACGTCTGGGTTGAGCTGGCTATCGGAGAAGAAGAAGGCTTGGTGGAGGTGTGTGTGGCAGTGTAACATCTCGGCCAGATCGTATGGAAAATACCCACTAAATTAATTTAGTACATGGTAATGTACGGATTCATAATAACAAATGTTAGTATTATATTCTCATAAGTGAGATAATGTTTAGCCTTATATGACAAACAAATAAGTAACGTCTTGATGAAGTAGGTGCAAAATGGCTTAATTTGGTTTCTTAACTCATGAAATAAGGCCAAATGTCTTGGCATATGCAGAGCTGGGGAATTTGACCTTATTGGTGGGTTATATAGATTCATGCAACGTAAGGAATGAGGTATCTTATTCCATTTCTCCTTTTTGTAAATTTAGTAATTGGACACATGTCTACACTTTAATAAGCCAATTCTAACTCACCTGAGTAAAATGACAAAAGTAAATGAATTATGGCATTACGTCATAAGGATTTTGAAGAATTCCATGCATGGATATAAAAGGGCACCTCTGTGTAATGTATGAGAGAGTAATACAGTTTGGGTTAGCATCATAGGAGTATTAAAATAAAGTGAGTGAGTGAAGGCTTATATCGGTATTCTCAAGGATTATTTCTAGTGAGGGTCTCCTCCGTATCCGACCGGATTAGACGTTCCATTATGAGTTTATTATTATTAAGGCTATATGCATGATAGGGTAATGTCCGTTTAATCTTAAGATTATATATGCTTCTTTACCATATTTATTACTTAATATGATACATGTTCTATTACTTTACCGATATATCTGATTTAACATAAATGTTATTATGAACAGTAGCTATCACTGATTATTGAATAAATCCGGTAATTGATTGATCACCTACTTAGGGCCCGTATGTTGGCGATTGTGCTTATTGCACTTCTGTTACGCGGTGGGCATTGGTAAGCGCCACAACTAACTATTGTTGTGGGCTTTGGTAAGTGCCACACTAACTCTACGTGGGCCAGTTTAGTGCCACTAACTTTACGTGGGTCATTAGCACATGTGAACCAGGATCCCAAATAAAATATGGATATGAATTAGATTATAGGATTAGCCTCATGTCTTTTATGCTATATATTTTCTATATGATTATGTGTACCTTAGAGTGACCAGGAGAAAGATCCTCACTCAGCGATTAGCACTGACCCTTACTTTCCATTTCAGAGTAACAGTAGCCTTTTCTGGTTCACACACTACAAATCTGCAAAATGGTATCATCGAGCTCCGGGGTCGGCCATCATGGTGATGACGGTAGGTAGATATCGAAGATTGTGTCTTGACCCTCGTTTTGTGTTTTAAAACTTGTTTGAGACTCTTATTCTCATCATGTGCATATGCTATGAGTGGTTGTGTACTAGTATAATGTGAGATATGGTTTGTGTAATATAGTGGCCTTACGGGCAAGTATATGGTTACTCTAGTCCGAGCCTGTGAGGCTCGAGACTTTTGTTCTATATGTATATGTGTCCTGCTGAACTTCTGGTATAGTGTATTGTATTGTGAAAAATCAATAAGTCATATATGACAATGTGAGCAGTTTCTGTGTTGACGAATTAATTATATGGGTACGTATAAGCACAATCCTAGATTATGAGGAAGGAATTAATTGAATGAGTTCAAAAAAAATAAATGATATATATATATATGTACGGTATGAGTAGCGTAGCACCCCTATTATTGCTCAGCTATTTTATTTTTAAACTAACATGTTAGTAGGAGGGTGTTACAGGCAGCGCGTGGGGCGGCCTAGCAACTTCAGAGGTTGTTGGCGATGTAGCGGATAGTTGTCCGAGGGGCGACGACTGGTTGGGAGTGTGTTCCAAGATTTCAGGAGGTTAGCACAGAAGTCACCGGCGGTGACGAAGGTCACCAAAGAAGAAGATGGATGAGTTTGCAGCTTGGGAAAGTTCAGTAATCTATGAAGTTCAGAAATATAAGTGACCTCAGCACAATTTCTGTAATGTTCAGGGGCTCAATTGTTCTTTTAGGAAAGTTGGGTGACTGATCGAAATAAGTTGATTTGTTCAAAGACTGTTTTCTAATAACCAAAAGTTGGAGGACTGGTTCTGCAATTTGTTAAGCTTGACTACAAATCAAAAAAATAAAAGCAAACAAAAAATTAGCAATTTTTTTATGAATCCGCAAGATTTCATTTCATCCAAAATCATGAAGTAAAAAAAACATCACCAATAAACAAACCCTCATCCCAATGACAATGAACCCTTGCAATGCCGCCTTTATGAACTTTACGGAGAATAGCAGCAACATCTCTCGATACCCCCTGTGTGAACCCGCCTACACCTCTCCCTTCAAATACTACTCATGACAAAGCACAAGATGATCCTCTTAACTTTTCAAATGGCCATCACCCCTCTCCAACGAGAACATGCAAAGTTAACATTGTCCTGCCATCAAATCATCCCCTTTAATTCAAGGAGCAGTGGATCTATATCAGCTCTAGTAAATTCACATTCGAAGAATAAGTGGGCCCTAGAGTCCACACCAGTACTGCACATGATGCAACTGATATCGTTAGTTGCCATCCGAGAAGCCATTTTCTCTTTCACCGCAATCCTATCGAGTAAAATTAACTAGCACAAAACGTTATTGCTAGGGAGTCCCAGAGATGGTCTCCCATAGAATTAACCCTAATATGATTCTGAAGATAAGAGCGGACCTTCAAGATACGCCGCCAAATCCAAGACCCCGGAGTAGGCTTAACGACCCAAATGTCCCTTTGCTTGATGCGGTACTTATACATCCAAGCAACCAGAGCGATCCACTACGCACGATTAATGACCAGAAATGGCAAGCAGTGTGAGCCATGTTCCAAGAAAACAGATCCTTCAGTCCAACTGCAAGAATAGGCCAAGCCACCTTACATCTCCCTCCATCAAGCTTGTTCCACAGGAAATGTTACAAGCATTCTCAACTTCCTTAAGTAAGCTCTTGAGCAGCAGGAAGACAAACATCCAATATTGGAGAATTCCTCCAATCACCGTAGCCACAAGCTGAATCTTACCTGCATACGACAAAGCTTTTTCTTTCCAGTTAGTAATACGGGCAATAATCTTCTCCAATACGATCTTAAAATCATCCTTCTTCAACTTTCCTGACGTGAGAGCGACACCAAGGTACCTAAAAGGCAAAGCCCCCAGTTTAAACCCTACAGTCCCAAAAAGGAATTCAACAACTTCCTCCGTGACACCCGCCGTATTTAATTCACTCTTCTTGGGTTGAACTACAACCCTGAATAGCTTTGGAATTCTATAAGACTGTTAACCACCTACACAAGCCCTCCATTTGTGGCTTTAGTAAACAGTTAAGTCGTCTGCGAAACCCAAGTGTGTAAGGCGAGTGCCCTTGCACTATGCATGGATAAGAAAACCGCTAAGCCGAGCTAATCGATCAAACAAGCAGGTAAGAACTTCCATACAAGTCACAAACAGATATGGCGAGATCGGGTCACCCTGGCGTAACCCTTTTCAAAGACTGAAATAACCACATAAGGTACCATTCAAACAGACAGATAACTTAGCAGATCGTAAGCAAGAACTAATCCAATGAATAAAAAGGCTCAGGAAATTCATGGCTGAAAGCACATCCAAAAGAAAACTCCACTAGATGGAGTCAAAAGCCTTCATGAGATCTACTTTAAAGGCATAGCTCCTCATTCAACACCAGTTTTACCATAATTACCATTTTCTGTGCAAGAAGCATGTTATCCCCAATGAATCTCCCCCTAATAAACGTTGATTGAGCAGGTCCAATCAAATTAGACAAAACCTCACGCAATCGGTTTGCAAGAATCTTAGAGATGAGCTCATAGGTAGTATTACAACACGTAATCGGACGACAATCTTTTGCCTTAGTGGCATTGATCTTCTTAGGCACCAGAGCAATATAGGCAGAGTTGACAAAACAAGGGAGAGGGCCACCCTGGATGAAGAAGGTTACTGCATCAATAACATCTGTCCCTACCATAACCCAATAGTGTTTGAAGAACCCCGTCATGAAGCCATCCAGACCCGGGGCCTTATCTATGTTCATAGAAAAAAGAGCTTTATGAATCTCCTTAGCCGTAACTGATATTGTTAAGGAATCCCCCTGCTCAGCGATTACTTTTCGCTCAAGGAGGGAAGGAAAATCAGCCTTATGACATGGATGATGAGATCCCATGAGCTTCTTATAAAATTAACAAAAACTTTAGCCATTGCATCAAAGTTAAGGACACTCTCCTCAACTTGTTTTAACTCTTATATTGAATAGAAAAATCATGGAAACTCTGAATGTGAATGTTAGAAGGATCAGAGAAAGCAAGACATCTTCTCTTTTCAAGCTTAGCAGCAGCCTCAGTCACTCAAAAAAATGTTGAGAATTAAACTTCTTCATGGCATTCTTCATAACCTTTAACATACCATACAAATGGTACATAGGCCGGTCATTACTTCTCCTGCTCCACACAGTCCAAAGAATATTAGCAAACTCCGGGTAATTCAACCAGCAGTGAAAAAACATTAAACGGTTTTGGGCGAGTGACTGTTACACCCACTGTGTCCACCATAAGAGTGTAGTGGTCAGAGGAAAGGCACGACAATACCGTGACTTTGCTTCCAAGCAACTGAGCCTACCATTCCATGTTGATAAAATCACGATCAAGACGTCGCGCAATGGGATCAACATCCCTATTGCTAAACCAAGTGAAACGGGGTCCCTAAAAGCTGGGTGTTCAGAGACCTCACAACCAGCCAAAAACTCTTGGAAATCTGCAACATTCGTCCAGTTTGAGAGAACATTAGAGGCATCCCCAGCCTCAAGAATCACGTTAAAATCACCAAAAATCATCCAGGGAACTACAATCAGAGCCAAATTGGCAACATCACATACAAAGTTTTCCGAATAGCCCAGAGGTAGAGGCATAAACCACGATGAAATAGAAGGGAGTTGGCAGGTCAATGTAGAGATGGATAAATTGACTTGTCATAGACATAACATGAAGAGGGACATTACTCTTCCAGGCCAGCCACATGTTTCTCAGGTCACCATCAAAACATAATTCAGAGCACCAGCCAAGGAAGCGGGAAGCCATCAAAATCCTAACATGCTGACATTATATTCTAGGTTCAAGAACTGCACAAACGCATATATAAGTAGGAAAATAATTCAATATATATACTACCTTTATTAAATTGAATTCCTAAACGACGCCCTAGTTTTTGAATTAAACGAAGCCCTAAAACAGTGAATTACTAAATTATCCTTCCGTAAACATTGAAAATTTATAAGAAGTTCAATCTTCGTCAAACACATTCAATCTAAAACACAAAAGCTCAAAGTTTTGGTAGAAGTTGAAGATCCTAACTCGAAGATTTGACGAGAAATTGAAGTTCTGAGCTTCAAGATCAACGACTTTCCGATCAGGTAACCCTCAATAATGTGTGTAAAAAAATTGAAATTTTTAACCCAGAGGGTCGGCGGCCGACGGCCCCACTGTCTGTATGGGTTTATTTAATAAAAAAATTTTAAAATGGGTAAACGGACGGCGGGCCGTCTGCCGTCCGTCTATCCATTTGTTAAAAAACAAAATTTGAAATTTGAACAAGACGAGATATATGGAAGCACTGAAAGTGAAGGTCAATCATATAATTAGGACGGCTACGGAGTATACTACATCACGGAAAATAATGTTGTAAGGAAAAACTACACACCTCTGTTCGGAATAGAGGTTCTAGACATGCTTGGGGTGGGTTTAGCCGCTTGCATGCTCGTGGTATGAAGGGTTCCGCCCATCCGTCTTTCGCGCACGGGGTCTGCCCTTAGGCGCGTCTGACTTCTTCGGCTCATTCACTCCGTCAGATTCTGGTTGATACTGGGACCGCACCAATGAAGTCAAGGCACGTACAGCGGGCCCACCTCTATCACAAATCGTCTGTACCACCTTGCTGAGGATGGCGCGGTCTGTCGCGTCATGGTCTTCCCACTTCTCATTGTCTACAGGAAGACGGTATTCCAACGATCGCCAAAAGTGGTGGAGGTGGTATGGTTTCAGCTCGACCCCATCGCGCTCCATAGATTCGAGCCTACAAGTATAAGGCAGGTCATGCGTATCTTCGATCACACAATCACAATCGTCCTTACTTGATAACGCCTCATTCACCAACTCAATACCCCAGAGGCTGACTTCATTTTCCAGATACGTAAACGGTCGTCTATGCGAGAAACGATGAGTCTACAGAGTCTTATATGGTAACCACTCGCTTCCTAATTACTCCATCAATCCTCCGACATTAGCCCAATCACTCATGAGCATATCCTCCCACTCCTTGAAGAACTCTGCATTTGTTTGTGCATACAACACTCTGTTCCACCTACTATGCACGAAAGCCTCAGCCATTTCTGCATTACTCGTGATGTACTTAATTTTTGCCTCGATATTCCTCGTCATGTGCCAAATGCACAGTAAATGGGGAGTCTTTGGAAATACGATGCGGAGAACCGCTGCCAGACCTCGCTCCTTATCAGTCACAAATGCAGTAGGTTGCCGCCTACCCAAATTCAAATCTTGACATTCCAACACCCAAACATAAGACTCTGTTTTTTCATTATCAACGAATGCAAACCCGATGCTAAAGTTCTTCCGCATCGGAGTCACACCAACCAACTAGATCACTGGCTTCCTATAGGCGTTGGTGTTGAAAGTCGAGTCAATCATAATCAAAAAATACCATGAGCTAACCATCTGGACACATTTGGGGTGGACGAAATAACCTTTAAGTACTGAACGAAATAACCTAGTTCTGTAGCCTCACGCAAAGTCCACTCCATCGGATCAATACCACCTAATTTCTCCTTCCTAATCTTGTATGACTCGTTATAAATCTGATTCATATTGTGACGAGTGTTGAACTTCTTATTCAAAGAATACCTGATCTTATTCGGTTGTGTGTGAATAACCACCATATCCCGAATATCTTTTTTCTCCTCATCTGATAACGGATTGTTTTCCGTGCTTACTTCAGTGAAATGAATTAGAGGATGATTGTGGTACCCCTTCGACTTATGAGGGTTCTTTATGTCTCCGACTCCGTCAATAAATTACTTCCACTCGCAATCTACCACCTTTGATCGGACGGCAAGTCTGAATGGGCAATTACACTTCTTTGACTTCGTAGCACGTTTCAGCGGATATGAACCCTCAGACTTGCGAACTGGTCCACGTGAGAAACAAAGATACACCTGACACTCCTTTTCCGAGTCATTGCTTTTATTGTACCCTTTGATCAGATGGAAATTAAGTGTCAAAGCAATCTGTTTTGCTGCTTGCGCCGCTTCACCGATAGTGTCGTACACATCATCGGATAAGAACCAGTCGGAGTAATCAATTCCGTCACCGGCATCCACTTCCTACGGAATATCAACACCGAAATGAATCATTTACATACCCTATTCCTTGATAATGCTAAAGAAACTGGCCAAACAATTACCGTGGTACTCGTTGACATATCGCGTGCATAAACCCTATATTTAAAGTATCCAAATCAGTTAATCAATCAACATAAAATTAAAGAAATTTAAAAATTTAATTAAAAAAAACGGACAGACTAACCGGACGGAACAACGTTCCGTCCGCTTAATCAAATCAGATGGAACGCCGGTCCGTCCAGTTGGATCCGTCCGATTTTTTTTTCCAAATCCAAAATTCAATTTCGTACCTTTCCAATTTTGAGTTGTGGTTCGTCGAGAGTGTTTTCGACCAACTAAAACATACTAAAACATACTAAATAAGAGTTTTTTGGATTGAACTAGTAAGTTTTTCATGTTTTTCATTTTTACGGAATGGACATTTAGGTCATTATGAATGTAGGGCTTCGTTTAATTCGAAAACCAGGGCGTCATTTAGTAACCCTCTTATTAAAACCCCTAACATTCCAAGTCCACAAACGCATTAATTTTTATGCCTCGCGTTGCACCACCACACAAAAACTGACAAATAGTTCCATACTAGCTAGAAATCGAGGACAAGCAGAAATTAAACCTGTTAGAGCTTGGAATAGGAGATTCACTGTTGCCAGAGCCTAGCCAGTCTCTGCAGCCTCCCCATGCACGATATGCAGCCCGGCGGGTCACACCCGTCTGACCCACCTATAACATGGTTGCAGGAGTAGTTGTATGCTCCCTTCTTTGGCGATTTCGCCAGTTTCCTACTGTAGACCCCATTTACCGCCCGAGTAGTTGTATGCTTTCTCCCTCGATGTCGCATCAAACCACATACATGGTGTTCCACCGGCTCTATGCTCGCCGATGGAATCTTCATCTCGCGAGATTGAAATGCAACCATCACCCGTCCAATTGCAATCACCTGTTGTCGGTTGTTTTCGGATTGTGGTTGGCTAAAAAAGATTACAAGAATGACCACGGATGGGTATAGGGACATGCTATATCCATTACCCATCCGCCAATCAAACTAGATTTTGCTCTTCCATTCACAGTTTGCTAAATAGATACTAAATCACTATCCATTCCCGTTTTGCACTAGGTTTGGATATTTCCAAGAGCTTAAAATCCCATGATAAGATACAACAATACGAGATCATCATGTGAGATCGTGAATAGTAGTGTTTGTTGTCTTAGCTGTTCTTCTTTACATTTCTGATGGAAAAAAATGTAAGAAAACATTCATTGTGGATCACACGGCAACAATAGCTAAACAAGGCATGGATGATGATGATCTCCTGCGTTTAGCACCCCAGTATATGTTCAGCTCTATATTCAACTCCGCAGTCACCTTCCTTTTGGTTCCAAGGTATCCCTGACAGTTTGCTGCCCCACAGTAGCACTTCACTTCTGGTCCAAACTGCACAAATCTACAACCGCATACGACATACCATACAACTTCTTAGTAAGATCAATATTACTAAATCCTAATCATCGAAGCCCATAATTACCACCCAATAAATTTTGGGGTAAAGAAACAGATCGAAACCAGTCCAATTATCCCAAATAAGAAACCAGTTCAAGCTTCCTGATGGGAAAACTCGTTTCCTTTTGTGTTTAACCGAATAAATAGGAACTACTAACTTTCTAGGCCTTGCTAATAGGAAAAGACTTCTATGCCTAGAAGATTCAACATTTTCTATAGCATTTGATTCTACATTGTCTGAACTCACGTTCGTGATTCATGAGTTACCTGTAATCATATGTCAAAGGCTCTCCCACTTCTATGGATCGAGCAGCAAACACACCAACTCTCGTCTCCCCCTCGACTTGCCTGCATAGACCAGCAAGATTACATGAAATTCAAAAGCATATCACTTCCTTCTTCTTCACTAACAAAAGAGAGCAGCTTGAATCCCAGAATGGCTGTTTGTAAGCAAAGAGCAAAAATGGTACCAACCACTTCTCAAGTATACAGTTGGGATCGCAACTGTTGTTCAAGAAGCGAGATAAATTTCCCTTGTAGGTTGCATCTATTGTGAAGTCCTTCCGTATTTCACACATATAGAAGTTGTTAACGCCCCTGTACTTCATGTCCCAGAGCCTCTTTTCGCACAGTGCGTCACTAATGACTGAAGTGGCCAAGGACAACAAAGAATTAACTAAACATATAGAGAATAAGCGTGAAGAGTAGAAAAGCCAAACTTGTAAGATTTGCAGATAGAACATCCGCAAGTACTTACTAAACCTCATAGGCTTTGAAACAGTTCCTTACCAGCTGGTTTGGATAGATTAAACCTCATATCCCAAACCAAACACGTACTTGTTTATATCCATTCAGGCACGATTTATCATAAACCATCTCAGCGTATGTTTGACATTACAAGTTCATAAACAAGAGTGCAAACCTGGCTACGTGATTAACAACTATGTTCAGAGAAGAAAGCATACCTTCCCCTATGTACTCTATGACAAACTCGCCTTTATTTATCGCTTCGGCTGCTTCTACGCCCCAACCACAGAGTTCTGTCTGAGAAGGAACAAATTATCATTATGAACATCATATGGGAACCAGTATATTGAGTTATTGAGAGGAAGTCCTTGTTTCAACCAAACAACTAGACTCGCTGGTTACCATCTTTCTCCATATCTAATTAGTAATCACATTTTGCTAGAACTTTCCCTCGACATTTTTTTCGTCCAGAAACATAGTCATTCTGAATGTAGCAGTTCAATGCTCACCTTAACAATTCTTATCTTTTTATCCTTGCGAAATGGCCTGTTTGTGCAGTTTTCAGAGCAATGGCAAGACTTGGAGCAGCTTATATATTGGACCCTGGTAGATATGTAAGAGATAACAACTTTACTACAGAGGCCAAGTCAGAGAAATCAATCATCAAGGGAAATCACCAAATAGATGCGCCAACAATGTACTATTCAAGTCGTAAGCAAATACATCAACTACGCTAAAACGTCTATTGTGCGCAGACATTAAACGTTAAAGATATCCAGATATGCCTGAGATTGCAAAAAATGGTGCATTCATAGGTCCCTTTCCAGGTTACGAGAGAAACCAATGATAAGGTAACCAATGATAAGAACTGAACTACATGTAATCTTGTACTCTCTCAGAGTAATAACATACCAGCAAGTCTCTTAGTTTCCTCTATACTTGTTACAGACATACATTACAAAGGCCACAAAACAAATACAGAAACCTAACCTAGAAGCCACATGCAGTGAGTAAGTGAAGAACTCTTACCAAATACCAAAGTATCTACCTTGAAAATCAACTGATAATCAAATAAATGGACTAGGCACTTAACCAGTCTAACCTAATAACCAGAAAACAGCAACGGTGACACATGTCTACAAGTTTGATGGTCTCATCAGCATTATGAAGAACCAATATGCATAGTACACTATCTAACAACGGATATATTGCAAGCGTATTCCAGTGGAGAACTGCGTTCATGCTGCCAAGAAGTGGAACAAGAAAAATCAAAGTCTAGGGACCTTACAAGGATAACTGAAAATAATTTGGACACTGTAACAAGGAAAAGATGTACTTTGCACCTGCAAACACAGTTTTCACAGCATATAGAACCGCAGTTAGTGCATTCATTATCATTTTTAGCACCATCAAGTTTCTTCTTGACCATGTAAATATCTAGCTGAAGTTAAGGCATTTTGCTGACAAAAAGAATCATCAATCTGGCACAAAAAAATTGGCTTAGATATGATATAATCAGCAAACAGTTTATGACTTTCTATATGGTAGAGAGTATAGGATACTGCGCCTGATGTGCACATAAGGAGGGGGCTCTAGTTTGTTCTCCATCAGGCCTTTCCACGTTAAATCAATCTTGAACTCTTCCTCAACATAAGGTAGAGGCAATCGAAGGAATATCTCCTGAAGGACAAGACACACAAATGTTAGATTTAAAACAGACTTCAAAGTTTCATCACAAATATGAACCTATGATGAACGGTATGGTCTCTTAATCAATTTGTCGTGCAGCAGTCATTTTCTTTCTGCTGCACAAATATGAGAAGGGGGTTCCTACATCAGTGTTCTATAACTACGTAGAATATTTTACTACATTATGTTACCATTCTTCTTTATAACGTCATAATATCCACATAAGATCGATAAATCTTTGTTTTCTCACACAGGTTACCTTGCTAATTTTTTTAACATAGATTACTTTGGTATAGAACAGCCAGGTATCCATTTCTCTATCAAACTATCTTTAGCCTATAACCAGAGAGGCTAATCACTTGATAAGACCTAAGTTGTTTGCCTTCATCAAGTGTTAATCTTGCCTATATCTGAATTATGCTACAATATTGAAATTTGTGTAGCTTAAGTTAATAAAAACAGAGGGTATATACGGACACTTACCTCAATGTCCCTCGCTGGTATCATGCGCTGGACATTCTACAAATATATGAGTCCTGTCAGCCAGCCTAATCAATAAAAATAAGAACGGAAGATAAAACGCCAAAATGTTTAGAAAAATGATGGCATACAATACAAGCTAAGACAAATTGAAATTAGGATCTCCATCTCAACATCTGTTCGACTTGAACATGGTAGTTTTACCAACATATTAAAATTTTACATAACAGTAAACTTCCTAGACTAGACATGAGAAATTGAGTAGATAACTGGCACATAGCCCTTCATATATCACAGAGTTTGCTTAAGAATAATGATAAGCTTTTGGAGACGCATTAATACTTGCCAGAATCAACAATAGATATCAGTAATAACTAAGGACGAGATAAACAAACTTTAAGCATCTTTGGAAACAGAGAAAATCCAGAATATAAGGCGTTTGGAAATTCAATCAGAAAGACAATAAGCTATCATCAGGGAAGTCAAGAAGAGATGGACCTTATCCAGTCTCCAACCGTCATGGACCTTATCCAGTCTCCAATCATCATCATGCCTCCAGCAAATTGCTCGCCCTGGTTGGTCCGTCAAATGGATTGCAGGCCATGGTGCACATTTATCATGGAAAGCAATCGAGCATCTTACACACCTCAATATCCGTTTCTGCTTGCATTTAAAGCATGCCTGCCGACAACATATCAACTATTATATAAGAAGACATCTGTACTAATGCATATGTAACAACAATTGTAAAATCTGAATAGTGCAAATGAATCCTCAGTTACATAAATGTACAAATTGAAAGACACCACAACATCAGTTTCAAAGGATGGTTTGTACAATCAATCAAGCCTTACATGCTGATGGCACTTGAATTTCGTCCCTTTCGAGAATTTAACCTTTTCCTTCACGCACTCCGAATGACAAACTCCTCCACAGTTCCGAACAGAGCAAGAAGCAAGCTCCTCCTCAGGATCGATAGAGCGATGGCAAACAAGACATTCAACCTAAAGAAATTAAATACATTAAAGACTGGAACAGTACAAACTGAAAGAATAATAGAAAATGAAAGAATCTGAATCACCATCTTCTTCCCTCCGGCAAGAAACGGAAGGTAGCATTGGGATGACGAAGCGCCCATTTCCACCTTCTGCCGAACCCAATCGTTCACATAATCCTCCAAACACTTGGCACCGCAACCCTTTTTACTTGATACGCCACCACGACAACGGCTCAAAACCCTAATTAAATCTCGATTACATCGATTTTTCCCGTTCTGCAGCCGGGGGTTCAGGTTCCAGTTGCAGCCGTTAACTAGCGCTTTGACCGGACTATTGTTTCCTTCAAGCTCGCCAGGAGGAGGAGCATCCGGAGAAGGAAGGTTCTTCAGAGTAGAGCAGTGAAGTGTAGCATTGCCGAGGTCCGGCATTGAATGAAATGCGATTTCGTCGGTGAACGGAAACGGCGAATACCCTAGTTGAAATTTTGTTTTTAGATTAAGATAAGTCAGTGGGAAATTAGGCGGGAAAATGTCAAATATGTTTTCAGATGGCGCCAGGAAACAGTGAAATGACAGGTTATTAATATTTTTAGCTGAATCTCTAAATTATACCATTAATTTTGATAGATTGAATTACGTTATTGTCCTTCCGTAAAATCGAAATCTATATTAGAAGTTGAGTATATCGACGAACTTAAACACTCTCAAACGAGAAAGCGTAGATCCGTCAAGCCTCCAATCAAGTACGAAGTGAAACAAAATTGGAAATATACCAACCGAACAAGATTCCGGCCATTGGCGATTCCGGTCGGATGGAGATTCCGGCACCGGTGTGTTCAGCCGGATCCGGCTTCCAGCTGGAAACGCTCGTGGCCGAAATCGCCGTTTGGCCGGAATCGCCAGCCAGCCGTTATAGTTGAATTTTTTAAAATCTTTCTTTGTTTAATTTAAGTAATTAATTAGTGTAATTGTATAATTAAGATAGTGTTATGAATATTATAATTATGTGTATGAATGCCCATTTGTAACTTCTACATTTGTAATTCCAATACATTGAACATGAGAATGAATATCATATTTAAGTGTAGTTATACTAGTGATGTATAGGTTATGAATTCTAGAGCCTATAAATAGTGCTCTCTTGTACCATCTTTACAGATCAATAAGAATACTCTTCTCATCCCATATTCTTGCTCTTCTTCCTTTTAGTTTCTTAACACGTTATCAGCACGAATGCTCTATCTTCTTGAAGAATCTCGAAGGTTGTTATTATTTATATTTGAATTTCGATTTCATTTCTTGAGAGCTAATTTCTATTAGTTTCTTGAGAACCGATTTTTATTATCTCATACTATTCTATTTTCTATATATATTCAATTTCAACTGTGAATTTCAATCTCAATAACTATGTTTTTTTTATTGTAAATTCGTATCTTACCACTATAGTTTCCGCTTCCACCAATTTAATATTTTTAATCTATAAATTCATCTTTTAGTTATCGCAACATAAATTGTGACATGCATTTTTTTGCTTTGTCTAAGCCTTGATTTAATGACAGACCTGTTTACGATTAATTTTGATTTTTTTATAATGTTTTGTGTTTATTGCTATACTCGTCTTCTAATCATTTGTGTATACTTGCATACGTTTAGGATAATCTCATTATCTTAAAGAACAGTAACTTTATTTTTGTATCTTATCAAATTTTCATTACATGTTAAAACACACATGTCCATTTTGTTTTTTTATTTTGAAATCAAATGCGGCATATTATTACAAATGTCTATTTTTTTATTTGCATGTTGAAACACACATTTCCATGTTACACCCAAGAGGTAAAATGAGATTGTTTTTGTATTTTATGGTTTAGTGTCAAACCTTCTTTGATCTATTTTATGGTTTTAATATTTATCATTGTCTGTATAAAAAATGCATGGTATAATTGTCATGATTACATGGTTTACTCAGTTTGATTGCTCCAACTTCTCTGTTCATATTTATGTTTTATGTTACAGATTCTAATTGATTAATAAAGCTATATTACTTTTCATAGTATTCATATGCTTATACTAATATTTATGGTACACATTATACTTATTATAAAATATACGTTGATTGATTTATGTGGTAATAGCAACATAAAAGCAACATATGTCAATTATTATTCTCATTTGATTTGAATTGATATTACCATTCCATCATCAATTATATTAATTACTATTATTTTTATTTAATTACTTTTGAAAACGTATGTAAACCGACATTCATAAGGAACCATAGTATCAATCCATGTTGTTTATTAGTTACGGTCCATATGGTTATTTACTTCTATTCATTATTTATAACTGTATATATTTTATCATTATAATATATATAATATTTTGGAATTGAGTTTGTGATCGTTGAAATTTCGGGCAAGAATTTTATTTTATGGGTACTGGATGTTGAAATCCACTTACAAGCTAATGGCTTTGGGGTGAAACCATTCAAAATTATTATAAAAAGACATAAGTTGTCTAAGGGCTACCTAGATATGTCTTTGATGGTGATGATTCAGGAAACACAATATCATTCCCCGAAGTAGATGATTAGACACAAGTTGTCCAAAGATATCTAGCTATTATGTCTCCGATTGGTGATGGCTCGAGAGACACAATATGATTCCCCGAAGTGGATGATTATTATACCATATCCGTTGTAACAATTTATATTCCCACTAAGGCGATACGACAATACACTATTGTGGAGGACAATACCTCTTATAATGGTCATGGGAAAGAAATTTGAGAAATTTATCTTCTCGCGTGGAAGAGAGTTGTGAATTGATGTTGAACAATTATATATCCCATGATGGGTGGTACAACTGTCAATTTTATTTTGATGATTGTGCAAAGACACATGTGTTGCGTTATTCTTAAAAGCACAAGTAACATCATATGATCATTGTTCCTATAAGGAACCCTTTTTATTCGAATGGATATAAAAATATATGAGAATTATTGATCCTTTAATTGGTGACATAGATAATTGAGAAATATATCTATTTATCATTTAAACTATGTACCATTTTCATGAAAAAATGAGTATTTTATGATGCGAATCACCATAATTAATTGTGATATATATCACATCGATAGTGCACCAAGATATATGGTGTAGTGCAACATTTCTCTCAAGCTCTGGATCGAGCTATTATATTTTTCACGAAGGAACAAAATCCTTATTCCAATTTGTTTGGGATAAAGAGAGGAACAATAATATGGTCTATGGCTATATAATTATTGAATGAATAATATTATCCTCCAATTTGTACTACACACATGTTATTGTGATTGAGATACATATATATAAATGTAAACTATAAGTTTACTCGTCCTAACAACTATTAGTTGGCATAACCGGTGAGACCATCCCGATTCAATCATGATGCGAATCGATAAGTACCTTTATGGTCAATTTTGATGATTCCATAATCTAAAGACTATGTTCTCTTGAACATTGTTGTGCATGATGGTCTCAACTTGGGTATTCTAAAGAAATGATTCCTAAGGTTATAGAGATTTAAGTAGTCCTTATGACTCCCCTACTTCCTGGGACCACGAACTATTTTCTGTTCTGTCAACAAGGTTTCGTTTCTAGGAAAGCATTTTCACCTTTCTGTTACCCATTGTTGGGTAAATCTCCAACACAACTCATTTTTGGGTTGCTTATTCTTAAATAGAGTTGATTGTTTGGATAATCATCAACTAAAGTAAGATAATTTATCTTACACACAACAAAACAAAGGGTGATGTGTGTGGATCCATACACCCAACATGTGGACCAATTATTTTAATTGATGTATCAACTAGAAGGTCACATGTATATATGAAAGCAAACTAGAATTTGCGAGATTGCTAGCTCAACCATTTTGGTTATGAGCATATTTTCATGATTATCCAATAACGAAAATGTGTCATTGAGACAAACATTTTCCATTTACATTATTGTGAACATGTCATTTACATGAACAACACAAATTCGCATTACGCAAAAAAAAAATTATTATGAATTCCTCCATTATATGTGGTTTTTGGGTCAAAACCTTATACTTCCCATCTATGGATATATGGATGTGATATACACATCTGAATTGCTCCATCACCATTTATTAGGATGGGTTCTCAATGCAGATTGAGAAATTATTGTGATTACGAGTTCATCGATGGTAAAATATCAAATTATTGTCTAAAGTATTTTGATGACTGGTTTGGAGGTTTATATTTAAACTTCCCAACATTAGGGAGAGAAAACAAAAGTTGGCCAAGAGATTAGATGAATCATCATATTATTTTGATCCTCGCACTAAGCAATATGAGCTTGAAGTTCAAAAGTATATAATTCATCATTTGCCAGACACTTTACTGACCCAAACAAAGTAAAACTCTCATGTGCCAACTCGCAATGCTCTAGTGAAAATGATGTTGACATTGGGCAATCTGACATCACAACTGAGTCTAAAACCCGTATAAAACATGGTAGACCACACGGTTCCAAAGAAAAAAAATTCCTCAAAAGTGAAATGGAGCTATATATCCAAATGGTCAAATTGAGGTTAAGATTATTTAAACAAAGCCACCAAGAGAAAACAAATAATGTGTTGAAGAAGAGTCCGAGGTACCTGAAAGATTTGAATATATATCTCAATTATCTATATTTTGGATGGAAAATATTGGAACCCCAATGAAGCCAACGTCGACGAAATAGTGCAACGCTAAATATGATAGTTGAAAATGAGGATCATTAGCCAAAATGCATGCAAAGATAGAAATGATTGGCTGAAAAATTTCAATTTGAGGCAAATTCAAATTCCCAAGAGAAATGAAAAGTTTTAAGACATTAAGTCTTTATACATTGAGATGTAAAGTATGAATATGAGAATTTATGAAACATCTCATTTTTGAAAGGTTTTGTACAACAAACCTATAATATATTGATTATGAGAAAATATATTCTCATGTGGTGGATGCAACTACTTTTTATTATTCGATTAGTCTGGCAATTTGTGAAGGGAAAGAGTTTGCCCCTAATGGATGTCCTTGCAACATATATGTATGGTTTGCATAATTAGAATACACATGTGTATATGAAATTCCCTCGAGGATTTATTTTGCTATAAGCAAACAATTCAAGTTCGCATGAACAATATTCAATTATATCCAATTGACGTCATATGAATTGAAAGATTGAGAGACATGGTACATTTAGCATATCATACATTTCTTTATGCATATAATTTATTCTTCATTTCA
Organism: Linum usitatissimum; assembly: GCA_030674075.2. NCBI lineage: Eukaryota > Viridiplantae > Streptophyta > Magnoliopsida > Malpighiales > Linaceae > Linum > Linum usitatissimum. The sequence goes on along the minus strand of JAUJYP020000131.1, from coordinate 843,272 downwards.
AGTTGATTTTTTGAAAAATCATCTTTGTCATATTTTATGGTTTCAAAATTCTTACCAAAATTTTCTCAATGTTATGAATATTTTATATAAATGTAGTTGAATGCTCATTGTGTAACTCCCATTGCATTGATCATGTATTATATTACTCTCTTAATTGTATTAATATTAGAATGTATAGGTTATGGTTTCATGAGCCTATAAATAGGACTCTACATTGTATCATATCTACACATCAATAAGAAACTCTCTCCCTCTCCATATTTTCTCTTGTTCTTGTCTTTCTTTGAGTTTAGTTTCATAACACGTTATCAGCACGCATGTTGTAGTTATCTTCTCGAAGTTTCACGAAGGTTGCTATTGGCTATATCTTGCTTTCCAAAGTTATTATTTTTATTTTTCTATCTTGTTTGTTTTCATTTCTTAATTTTCTTATAGTATCGTTTTTTTAAAACTAAATCTAAAGAAAGGAATCCATTTCTATATTCAATCATATAGAAAATGGTAGCCTTTTTCCTTTCTATGTAAATTTGATATTGTTTTCAAAATCGATTTTTGTTGATGATTGCCACCAAAAGTTTTTATAGGTCAAAGTAATCTATTATGCCTCTAAAGGCTATGACCTTACGTTTAATGGTTTATAGTCATTGTCTTTGTTTTATCATTTATTCGGACATGACTATTCAGTGTTTTTCCTTGATTTTATTTATTTATTTATTATTATCATTAGTGTATTGTTTATATAATTCTCATTCATTACATTATTATTATTTTTATTGGTCATGATGCATATGATACTGACTATTCTTTCATAAATCATACATGTTTGGGATCAAGAGAGGACAATAATATGGTCTATGGTTATATAATTATTGAATCAATAATATTATCCTCCAATTTGTACTACACACATGTTATTGTGATTGAGATACATATATATATAAACTATAAGTTTACTCGTCCTGACAACTATTATCTGGCATAACCGGTGAGACCATCCCGGTTCAATCATGATGCGAATCGATAGGTACCTTTATGGTCAATTTTGATGATTCCATAATCTAAAGAGTATGTTCTCTTGAACATTATTGTGCATGATGGTCTCAACTTGGGTATTCTAAAGAAATGATTCCTAAGGTTATAGGGATTTAAGTAGTCCTTGTGACTCCCCTACTTCCCCGGGAACACGAACGATTTTCTCGTTCGTCAACAAGGTTTCGTTTCTAGGAAAGCATTTTCCCCTTTCGTTACCCATTGTTGGGTAAATCTCCAACACATAACTCATTTTTGGGTTGCTTATTCTTAAATAGAGTTGATTGTTTGGATAATAATCAACTAAAGTAAGATAATTTATCTTATACACAACAAAACAAAGGGTGATGTGTGTGGATCCATACACCCAACATGTGGATCAATTATTTTAATTGATGTATCAACTAGAAGGTCACATGTATATATGAAAGCAAACTAGAATTTGCGAGATTGCTAGCTCAACCATTTTGGTTATGAGCATATTTTCATGATTATCCAATAACGAAAATGTGTCATTGAGACGAACATTTTCCATTTATATTATTGTGAACATGTCATTTACATGAACAACACGAATTCGCATTACGCCAAGAAATTATTATGAATTCCTCCATTATATGTGGTTTTTGGGTCAAAACCTTATACTTCCCATCATTGGATATATGGATGAGTTCTCAATGATGATTTGGAAATTATGTTGATTACGAGTTCATCGATGGTAAAATATTTACATCGTTGTCAGGAAATTTTGATGACTCGTTTGGAGGTTTATCATTCATATAATCATAATTCTCAACATTATGTGAAGAAAATCAAAGGTTGGCACGGAGATTAGATGAATAATCATCATATCATTTTGATCCTCGCACTAAACAATGTGAACGTGAAGTTCGAAAAATATATAATTCATCATTTGCCAGACACTTTACTGACCCAAACAGAGTAAAACTCTCATTTGCCAACTCGCAATGCTCCATTGAAAATGATGTTGACATTGGGCAATCTAACATCACAACTGAGTCTAAAACCCGTATAAAGCATGGTAGACCACACGGTTCCAAAGAAAAAAATTCCTCAAAAGTGAAATGGAGCTATAGATCCAGATGGTCAAATTGAGGTTAAGATTATTTAAGCAAACACCACCAAGAGAAACAAATAATGTGCTCAAGAAGAGTCTAAGGTACCTGAATGATATGAATATATATCTTAATTATCTATATCTTGGATGGAAAATATTGGAACTCTAATGAAATCAACGTCGACGAAATTTTTGCGTATAGTGCAACGCTAAATATGATAGTTGAAAATGAGGATCGTGAGCCAAAATGCATGCAAAGAAAGAAATTATTGGCTGAAATTTTTTTCAATTGAGGCAAAACTAAATTCCCAAGAAAAATGAAAAGTTTTAAGACATAAAGTCTTTATATGAAGATGCCAAGCAAATGAGACACATGTTTATCTCATTATAAGTCTCATGAGACATCTCATTTTGAAAGGTTCTATCCAACAAACCTATAATATTTTAATTATAAGAAAATATATTCTCATGTGGTGGTTGCAATTACTTTTCATTATTCGATTAGTCTGGCAATTTGTGAAGGGAAAGAGTTTGCCCCTAATGGATGTCCTTGCAACCTATATGTATGGTTTGCATAATTAGAATACACATGTGTATATGAAATTCCCTCGAGGATTTATTTTGCTATAAGCAAACAATTCAAGTTCGCGTGAACGATATTCAATTATATCCAATTGACGTCATATGAATTGAAAGATTGAGAGACATGGTACATTTAGCATATCATACATTTCTTTATGCATATAATTTCTTCTTCATTTCAAGTTGATTTTTTTTTGAAAAATCATCTTCGTCATATTTTATGGTTTCAAAATTCTTACCAAAATTTTCTTAATTTAATTTTATATTTTAAAATGTGTCTCTTTTATTTTGACATAATTGGATGTGATCATCTTTTGTTACATAGATGACATACACTTTATTGAGCTCGTATAGAGTTTCTCAAAGCAATCAACTATTGATTAGCTATAGAGTTCGAGATGAAAGATGTGGAAGATTACCACTAACTTGCCAATTGTGCATCTCTCTCGAACATGATTTTCGTATATCATTAATGATATACTAATTATATCCAACAAAAAGTTATATGGATATGACATGGCTATCAATGCATGGATGGTATTAAGATCACCATGTGACTCTATGTCCATTTTAATCGACCTTTATTCAGACACAAGAACTATTCGGTTTTGTAGTAATAATCTTGGTCATATTTGTGTTGGTTGACCATAAATTGGTCTTATGTGGTAATTTTATCACTTGGTGGGCTGTGAAACCAACTTATAAAACTACACCACCATTTCACGAGATGATTTTATAAATCATGCATGATATTTATTTTGCATATATCCTTGAGTTGCAAGAAAATGTTGCAACGTGATGTGATGATTATGTACTCTTTTTCGTTCACTAGGTTTTTATCCCATAGGGTTTTCCTAGTAAGGTTTTAATGAGGCATATTCTCATCTAATGGTCATCCAAGGGGAGTGTTTTGTAAATATTGATTATGGATGACCATTGATCATATTGATGCATACATTATATGCACAAACTCCAATGAGTTGAAATATTCGCACTACAAGTGCCCTCAAGCGATAACTTGGTTGATTTAATCACCAAGACTCTCCATACATCAACTTTGGAGAAGCTAGTCCTAACAATGACAGTTCGAGACATGAAGAATCTCAATTGATATCATAATGAGGGGGAACGATGTTATCATCAGGGGAAGGCGATACACACTGCACTCTTTTCCCCTTAACCATGGTTTTTCCCAATGGGTTTTCCTGGTAAGGTTTTTAACGAGGCAGCATCAAATAGTGTATTCGATAATGAAGTCTAATTTTTACCCAATGGACATTCAAGGGGGAGTGTTATGAATATTTTATATAAATGTAGTTGAATGCTCATTGTGTAACTCCCATTGCATTGATCATGTATTATATTACTCTCTTAATTGTATTAATATTAGAATGTATAGGTTATGGTTTCATGAGCCTATAAATAGGACTCTACATTGTATCATATCTACACATCAATAAGAAACTCTCTCCCTCTCCATATTTTCTCTTGTTCTTGTCTTTCTTTGAGTTTAGTTTCATAACACTCAATTTAATTTTATATTTTTAAAATGTGTTTCTTTTATTTTGACATAATTGGATGTGATCATCTTTTGTTACATAGATGACAAACACTTTATTGAGCTCGTAAAGAGTTTCTCAAAGCAATCAACTATGGATTAGCTATAGAGTTCGAGATGAAAGATGTGGAAGATTACCACTAACTTGCCAATTGTGCATCTCTCCGGACATGATTTTCGTATATCATCAATGATATACTAATTATATCAAACAAAAAGTTATATGGATATGACATGGCTATCAATGCCTGGATAGTAGTAAGATCACTATGTGACTCTATGTCGATTTTAATCGACCTTTATTCAAACACAAGAACTAGTCGGTTTTGAAGTAGTAATCTTGGTCATATTTGTGTTGGTGGACCATAAATTGGTCTCATGTGGTAATTTGACCACTTGGTGGGTTGTGAAACCAACTTATAAAGCTACACCACCATTTCACGAGATGATTTTATAAATCATATATGATATTTATTTTGCATATATCCTTGCATTGCAAGAAAATGGTGCAACGTGATGTGATGATTATGCACTCTTTTTCCTTCACTAGGTTTTTATCCCATAGGGTTTTCTTAGTAAGGTTTTAATGAGGCATATTCTCATCTAATGGTCATCCTATGTGAAGTGTCATGTGAATTATGGATGACCATAGATTATATTGATGCATACATTATATGCACAAACTCCAATAAGTTGAAATATTCGCACTACAAGTGCCTTCAAGCGATAACTTGGTTTAATCACCAAGGCTCTCCATACATCAACTTTTGGGAACCTAGTCCACTAATTTGAAGATCGGCGACTAAATGATCTCGGAATGATATAATGATGAGATCTAGTTGATATCCTCATTAGGGGGGGGGTCGATATGAAGGATCTCAACCGATATCATCATCAGGGGGAGTTGATACGCACTGCACTCTTTTTCCCTTAACCATGGGTTTTCCCAATGGGTTTTCCTGATAAGGTTTTTAACGAGGTAGTATCAAAAGCGTATTCGAAGAATAATGAATATTTTTAACCAATGGTCATTCAAGGGGGAGTGTTATGAATATTATAATTATGTGTATGAATGCCCATTTGTAACTCCTACATTTGTAACTCCTATACATTGAACATGAGAATGAATATCATATTTAAGTGTAGTTATACTAGTGATGTATAGGTTATGAATTCTAGAGCCTATAAATAGTGCTCTCTTGTACCATCTTTACAGATCAATAAGAATACTCTTCTCCTCCCATATTCTTGCTCTTCTTCCTTTTAGTTTCTTAACAGATAGTGATTAATTGATTAGTTTAGTGTTTAGATGATGTATTGAATTAGTTTGTAATTAGTTTAGAGTGAATTACATTGAATTAGTTAGTAATTGGTTAAATTATGATAAATGTGATTAGTAATTGATTTTAGAAAATTGTGGAATAAGTGCACTTACCTTAGCATAATGCTAATTTTATTCAAACATAAATTATGTTATATTCTTGGGAAGTGATTAATTGGATTTTTATTTGGTTAAATGTAGTTTATTAACAAAAATGGCAAGGACAAAGGGTGGAGGTAAATTACATACTATCAATCCGATTGAAGAATATATAGATGGAATCAAAAAAGTGAGAGGGGAAGGCAACCAACTGAACTTGAATAGGCTGACAGACCGAGAGATTACTGCTTCTAAGCGGAGAACGGTAGAGACAAAGAAGAATAAGCGAACGAAATTCTACCGCTCCCCGGAACCGTAACCTCCTATTAGGATTCCGATCAGATCTGGTTAGGGGTTTCAGGCCCCGGTTAGGACATTTATTTCGGATGAGGTCCCACCGCCCCCCTTTGAGTACAAGGATGTACCGTCCCTTCAGCATATAGTTTCTACAGGCTCATCTCATGCCTCGGCGAGTGTTGGGGTTAGACGAGAGAAACTTAGCCGATTTGCTCAGGCACAGGATGAAGAGATCGCCATTGGATTGGGTGGGAGGGAACCAGTACGCTACTTAGGATCTTACTGATGGAGGACTCATGACTACTTCACTTAGGCTCGTGTATGTCAAGCCATTTGGATTTATGGTGTGACCGAATAGTTAAGGTGGCCGGATTTCTAGTCCGGTCAAGTAGTCGGATTTTGGTACCGGTCGTGTTTTGGTCAAGTATTGGTACCTCTCATTAGTCCTATACGTCAAAAGCACGCTCGTCGGTGGGATGGTTAAGACCCTGACATCATCATCCAAGTATAACACAACCCAATGATATTTGGTATACACTAGTTATGACATACCTCTCGTTGCCGCCCATCCCGGACCGACAATGGTAGAAATGTCTCTTCAAACGGCATCCCAAGCTCTCTAGGTGCAAAAATAATAAAAGTCCAATTGTATATAATTGTGAATCCATATAGGTCCAGATTCCATAACCAATACAGGATATAACAAGGGTCTTGACTTAGCCAACCCAACCTTTTGATGACGTCGTTTAACTCTATGTCATACACGAACTGATATCGAGTTCTCAGTAAACCATCACATGGTCCATAAGAAGTCAGCGCATCTCCAATTGTCGATCTTGGTCATCGTTATGGACTAAATAGGAAATGCAATGAAACCCACATTGACCATCACTGGTAACGTCCAACACATTGTTGAGCAGACCATGCTATCTGTGTGGGATTTATTTTGCAAACTGTCGCACTAAAAACGATAAAACTTGGGTTAGAGTCAATTAACTTAATTTTTAGGTGTGGTTGAACATTTAAAAACTGATAAGAATAAACCCACCTCTATTGGGAATTGGCTTTGTCGGATTCGTACTCGTTTCCTTTGTTGTACCATAATTTTTGCGACAAGGGCGCGGGGGGGGGGGGGGGGGGGGGGGGGTACACTCAGCTATTCTGCCCATTTGTCTTTCTTGCACGAGGCCTACTTTTTGGAACCTCAACCACATTAAGCTCTTTCGGGGCCTCAGACTTGTGTTGAATTTGCGACCGAACTAGTTTACATAGAGCCCTTATAAAGGGACCCCCTCTATCACAAATCCTCAAACATCCCACTCAGGATATCACAGTCTGTAGCATGATGATCGTCCCAGATCTCGCGGTCTAGTGGGCTCGTATACTCCAATGATCGCCAAACGTGATGCAAGTGGTATGGTTTCAACTCTTCTCCACGCTCCTCCGCAGAATAAACCCTACATGTGCATGGGATTCCATGGGCATCCTCAATTACACAGTATCGTGGTGTCACCTTCGAGAGCTCCTCATTCAACAACTCAATCTCTCAATGAAAGACTTGATTTTCTAGATACACAAACGGTGCTCTATGCGCAAAATGGTAGACCCAGGCGCATACAAAAGAACTAGTTACTGAAATTGTGTATGAATAACTAGTTATAGAAACTGTGTATACATAGCTAGTTAATGAAACAATGTATGATTAACTATTTACTGAAACAGTGTATAAATAACTAGTTACAGAAATAGTGAATGAATAAGCAGTTCATGCGAGACAGAAATACCTTTGCGCCTGAGCCATCCAAAGCTTTTTGAACCTCAATGACCTATCCTTCTATCAAAGCATGATATCCTTCAAATAGAATGTCAATTCCCTGATTGGAAGAGTTGTACCATAATTTTAGCGACAAGGGTTGGGACTCCACCCTATTAGTTCTTGTGTTACCAATATGGAAAACCTAGTTTGTGTTGGGCCCAATGAATCTTATAAGGTAGCCACTTTTTTGTCAAGTACGCCATCAATCCTTCGATGTTGGCCCAATCACTATCAATCATGTGCACCCACTCTTTGTAGAACTCCTTATCTGAAAGTGCATTCAATACTTTATTCCATGTCCCTTGCACAAACTTCATCCTACTTCGTGATGTACTTAATATTTCCCATGATACTTCTTTTCATATGCCACACACACAGTAAATGTGGAGATTCTGGGAAGACATTGTGCAATCCAACTGCCAAGCGGCACTCCTTGTCAGAAACAATGCAGTTGGTTGCCATGGACTGAGCAACAGTCTCAACTGACTCAACACCAAAACATAAGTCTCTGTTTTTTCATGCACAATGAGTGCAAACCTGATGCTAAAGTTCTTCAGCACCGGAGTCATGGCAGTCAACTAGATCACTAGCTTCCTGTATATTTGATTCATTTTGTTATGAGCGTTAAAATTTGTGTTCAGAGGATACCCGATCTTATTCGGATGTGTGTGAGTTGCCACCATGTCCCTAATTTCTTTCTTCTTGGTATCTATAAGCGCATTGCTTTCCTTGCTAGCTTTAGGATATGGCACAAAAGGATGATTATGGTATCCTTTTGATTTTGTAAGATCGTCAGTTTGACCTACACCATCAATCCAAAATTTCCACTCACCTTTTACTACCCTTGACCTCACTACAAGTTTGAAGGGAAAGTTACACTTCTTTGACTGCGACGTCAATTTCGGTGGGTCTGAACTTGAGGATTTACGAGTAGAACCATGAGAGCAATACATATACACCCGATAGTAGCATTTTGCATCATTGATTTTATTGGATCCATTAATTACCTTGAAATTAAGCGACTAGGCAATTTTCTTTGCGACTGCACAAGCTTCTTTTGAAGTACGGTAAACATCATCGGTTAAGAATCAATTGGTGTAATCGACTCTGTTACCCCCATTACCCACTGAATCTTCCTACAGTATAAACACATAAAAAGCTACACTTATCAGTTATCTACTGTATTCATTCACTTATATTGAGAAATGGACGACCACTTACCGAAGTCCTCATGACGTTAGTCCGTGCATCTAACGAACGTTAAAACCTTGTAACGAATGTGCTTACCTAAAGAACAATTTACACATATAACTAAATATTAAAAAAATTGAATCAAACCGGCTGGACCGGAAATCCGGCCACCGATTGATGCGGATCGGACCAGAATTACGGCCGCCGCATGCACCCGGTTGGACGGCCGTCCGGCCATTACCATTAGTGGCCGAAAACGCCGTCTGGCCGGGTACATGCGGCGGTCAGAATTGCAGGCATACCGGCAACAAGGCCGAATTTTCGGTCTGTCCGGCTACCAAATTGTTGAAAGAAATTTACCTTGGGAGGAGTTTTTGAATGAGTCAACTAGGACAGTTATGTGTTTACGAAGTCTAAGGTGTCGTATTATTCAAATCTTAGGGCGTCAAATAGTAACCCTCTATTTTTAATACCTTAACGATGATACATTTTGGTCACATACTAATTATTTGTATCCAATATACATCTAATCTATTAGAACATAATGATGTGGCCCTCACTTCTAACTTAGTAGAACACACGTTAGTTTATGTATGCAGTTAAATACGTACATGTGTAATTATTCCAAACTCAATCATAGAATAATTTCGTGAATAATTTGATGAAATGACATAATAAATTGACTTTATCGAGTTACTAAGTCACTCGATTAATTAAGATTCAAATATGAATTATTCTGAGTTGTAGTTCACACATTTTATTGATTCGTAGCAATTAGGGTTCTTTGTACATTCTAGGATTAGGGTTCTTGAATCATAGTTTATTATTATTATTATATGATAAATAGAGATTCAATGGCTACGTAGTCAGATTCAACGGACGAGGATAAGACAAAGCTTATGTTGTCGAATTCAGACATTAATGAGTTTGAAGCTTTCTTGAAGTCTTTCCATTGCAGCTTCTCAAGTCGAAGGTCGTTGTTTTCAAAACCTTTTGGCATAGTTGTAGCTAGTACGCTCCAAAGATAACTTATGGTTCTTTGAATGAGTTATTTTACATATGTGGTATTTTGAAGTAAAATGATATGTTATTTGAGCAATATGATATTTATGTGGTGTAAAAGAGTTATGGTATACCTTGTTTGACTAATTTAAAATAATGAGTTAATTCAAATATAATATTTGATCAAATAAAAGTTAAAAGTACTATATTGCCCCATTAATAACTTTTTTTATAATAATGTGTGTAATGTATTATATGATATGAACACGATACAAAGTTTATTTTGTAACGGGTCAGATCAGTGACGGTTATTGCATACCATATACCCATGAGATCAAATATTCAGGTTAGATAAAACCTTGTTCATTTGGATATTTAGGGTTTAAGCAATCACCAAACTTTGATCGGAGACGGTTACCCATTATTTAAATATAACGGCCCAGTAGCCACTTAATGCTATGGAAGGATTCGATTATGCCCGCTAATGATTGTCGACTAAAGAGTTGGAGAACAAATATGAAATTGATTAATAATTGATTATTTCGAACAATACAACTACATAACTAAAAAAAGACCAATCAACATTCATTCAACAACTAATAAAATAATATTCACACATTCATATTTATAAAACGCAAAGGGCCAAGTATTTGTTACATATATATTTCTACAAAAGTTAATAACAAATACTACACAACACATGTAATGAGCAAAATTAGGTAAAAAGAACAAGAAATGTCACTTATTCCATTGGGGGCAATTTAAGGTTTACAAAGAATGAGAGGGGTTGTAAAATGAGTTTAAAACAATACCAACTCTTAATAAGGTATTTCAAATAATTCGAAAATGAGTTATTCAAATATCACGATCCAAAATATTACGTATTTTTTTTTATATGCCGAACAAATTATTTTGATCTAAATAACCCACATAACAATCTCACAGCCAGAGAAAAGAGTGTCTACTAAGAATGTTGACAAGTGTGATGTTGTTCGAAAAAATGGTCAATGGTTCCAAATTTGTAATGGCTACCTTTATGCTTTCAAGAATTGCTCTTACTGTAGCACCAATTCTCGATGAGCCGAACAAAGTCCCATTAGTGCCTTCTTCAAAGTTGTCCATGAATGTTTCTGATGACTACACCATATTTGAAAGTAATGCATTTACAGGTTCCATAATTACTAAAATTAAAAATAAAATCAAAAATATAAATAACACCATTAAACGGAGCAACACTGCAAATAATATATATCAAGTTGAAAACAAGTCGAAGCGGTTTAGATCTCGAATCCTTCTAAGTTATTAAGACGAATATCAAACACTCATGTTGTGAAAACCGAATCGGACCGACCGGTTCGACCGGTCAGATATTAATTCAGCGATTCTTTTAAAAAGTCAAAATCGAGCGTTGACCCTGTTAAACCATAAAAACCAGGTGGTTTGACAACTTCAGATATCAGACGGTTCAACCATTGGAGATATTAAAATGTAAAAAAGTTGAAAATATTGACGACAGGTGCTCTCAAAATTCAAAGCAACGATCACCGACATTCAACTTGAAACCATAGCGTCTTATTGTTCAATGATAACAACTCAACCGCCATTGGTTGGAGCTTGGTTTAAGCTCAGTGTTAGGGTTTGTATTAATGGATTTCAGAGGTTGAATAAGGAAGAAGGAACAAGTTTGATTTATTAGCATTATTAGAGATATGTATATGAATTTTGAAGAGAGGAGGAAGTAGAATCAAAGAAGAAAGATAAGTCTGCAATTTAGATTAGAAGTTAGAAGATGAAAAGATTTGGAAAAAAGAAGGATTTGAAGAGAGGGTAATGGAGGGTGGCTGTAATATATCTAGCCTTCTAGGGTTTTTTAGTTCTACATAAATCTAGTATTATTACAATCTGAGACCTCCAATATAAAAAATTATTAAATATGTTCCAAAAGTTTATCATTGGGACATGAGTTATATGAAATTATTAGTAATAAATAACTCATGATTTTTTAATATTGTATTGTGAAACTAAACTCCTTATAGTGTCGGTTTAATTTGGCTCAATTAAAAATTTGTTCGGTCTGGCTTGATTATATTTATTTATTTATTTATTTAATGATTAAAACGGTCTGACCCAATTTAACAAACGGTTTGATCCTGTTGAACCATCAAACTCTAAATCCCTAGTCTCACTAGTTTAATGTGGGGTCCAATTTTCAAAACCTTACCAGTAACACCCTCACCCATGAAATAAGGAAAATTACTAATCTATCCTTTATTACAGAGGGAAAATTCAAAATTTCAAACTTGATAAGGGCATTAAACTGTCTTAATAAAAATCTAAACAACTCTTTTTTCCGAAATGCCCTGGCCAGGGAACTTAAAATAAATTATCAAAAAATAGAAATATTCAACTAAAACTAAAATGCAAGTTCATAATCAATAACTTACAACAATTAGCAAATATCATCATCAATCAAAACAAGTATCTTGTAATCTCAAATAAAAAACAACTCCAAGTGCTACATCCCAAATCAGCTCCAATTCGCTCCTAGAAAACATTCAACACCATGGTGGATGGTTTGAGGATAGTCTTTCGTGCTCAAATAAAAAAAAATTCCAAATAAACATGAAATATAAAACATGTTATTTCATAGCATTTATCAACATTCTCTAAATAAACATATCATCACATAAAGAAATTATGTTTATATAATCTTGACATTTATATAATCCTAATCATAACTCAGGCTGTCAGAGATGAGTTGCTAACCAGGTGATGCCGTTACAAGTGAGCAATGGCGGAGGAACATTCCGAAGGGTAATCCAGATCGTCTTCGCTGTAGAAAAATTAATCGGGGCGATATCCAACTCCCATCATTGGCGAATGATGAATGTGCCAGGAGCGTTGTAGAACATAAGTCTCAACTCAACGATGGAAATTCAAGAAGAAAGAAACCCTCATATAAGAACAATGTGCAACCGAAGCAGATTTAAGTTTACCAAGGCCCAGATCAACAATCGATACAGGAATATGCAAAACTCCATCAAAAATAGCAAGGAGAGATTCCTCCACGAATTCAAGGTCATTGGCAGGATTAGAGACGATGTTTACCCATGACTTTGGCTTATCGACAGCCACCACGGAACGAGAAATATGAGCAGACAAGGAAAGAGGGGACGATGCAGAAGAAGGAACAAGAGGAGAAGGGGCAGCTAATGGTACGAAAACCACTAGGGGAGGAGACCCGGAAGATGGAGAACCCATAGACGAGGCGGCGCAGAACGCTACCGTAGGAAATCAGGATCTCTGAAACCAATTCAGAAAATTTGACGCATCGTGCATGAAATCTCTCATCCTTGCAATTTTTACTTTAAAGCGATTTTCAGTTTCTTTTGATTCATCGATTAGTGCTCGTGCCACCTAAACCATAACTCTTGTTAGACAATTAGTACTTATTGCAACTTTGAGTAGAATACATAAAGAGACCCTAGGGAGTTTCGACTCTAGTTATTTCATTAACTAGGTTTATGTTGAGACGCATAAAAAGCATTTATCAAATTGATGCCATTGTCGAGGACTTCTTTATTGTATTTGAAAGTAGTTCGATTATTTTTAGTCATTCACTTCTGCTTTAAATTTTTGCTTTCACGGTTACTTTTTACGTTCATTATTGTCTCTCTTTGTGCATTTGAGATTTCATTGCATGTCACCAGTAATGACACGATCCAGATGGAATCAAGAATCTTATTAGGACTCACACTCAGATGAAGAAGGAGAGGTTGCTGAATCTCTACGAGGTTTAGTGGGAAGCGAAGAAGAATCTTGGCACGGGGATTTTTCAGAATCAGACTCAGATCACATCTACACATATCGCCTTTCCGAACCGACACCAACAATGGCGGCACGAACTCTTGCCATCTTCACCAAATCTAGTGCTGCAAATTCCACATCAAGTGTTGCTCCACCTGAACATGATGATGATAACTATGAGGTCGAGGGGAATCTCATCACCTTAATTCAGCAGAATCTGAAGTTCAAGGGGAGGGCATATGAGAATCCATGTGATTGTCTCGTGGATTTCTATGCTTACTGCGAAACTATCAAATTCTGAGGTTTGTCTTACAAACTAGTCAAACTCAAGCTGTTCAAGTGGTCTCTCACAGGAGTAGCAAGAAGATGGCTGACTAGCAAGCTTGGTGGTACATATACGAATTGGGATGAACTCGACCAAGCTTTTGTGGAGGAGTACTATCCACTGGCAAAGACTGCAGCTGCTAGAGAATCAATCTCTTGGATCATCAGAGAGATGGAAAGAGCTTGTATGATTTTTGGAACCGATTCGTGAGCTGTTATATGAATGACCTCATCATGGATACACCAACATTCAGGTGGCAGACATGTTTAGTGGGTCCATGGATTGAGTAACATCAATGCTATTACACCAACTAGCAAATGGAGATGTCACTTCCCTTACTCCTACAACTGATCTACTAAACTTTGCGTCATGTGCAACAAAATCCAAAAACTGGGCACAAAACAAGATTCAGCCCCCAAATTCAGTATGCTAAGATATCTCAGATAGCATTGGCTTGGGAGCTCAAGTCAAGGCATTAGAAAAGAGATTAAATGATTCCATTTTGAAAGTTTGTAACCCCCCCTTCTACTTCTGTTTATACTTGTGCTTAGTGTGATGTTTCTGGTAGCTAGGGACAATGTGATAATTTCCTCACCAACAAATCCATGATAGTAGAAGAAGTGGATTTTGTGCGATAAGGCTACCCTTTCAGTCAGAAAGAATACCAAGAATATAAAGCAAAGAACGTTGGAGGCCGTAAGTACAACTTCACATACACTAGAAGACACTCGGACTTCTACACACCAAGAGTGGAGGATTACCACACGAACAATAAGTCACAAGGGCATAACTCGAATCAGAAAGTAAGCTCAAGCTCCAACAACAATGGATCCAATAAAGGCAACAACCACCAAGGGCCTTCGGGGTTCCTGAAGAAATAAAATCAGCAACATCGTAATTCGTCTACTGGGAGCTCCAATGATAAGCTCATACAAATGATGAAGAGGATATAAGCACAACTAACTAACCAAGTTATTATTTTGAAGGGTTAAGAAGCTATGACCCAGAGGTTGGAAGCGTCTAAAACCTACTTGCCTCAAAGTGTCGATCAAAGGCCTACAGGACAGCTTTCAGGGAACACTGAATAGAATCCCAACAATCTCCGTCTTGGAAAGGACGCATGGCTACAAAGTCAATTTCACTGAGGAGCGGGAAGAGGATTAGGGAAATCCCAAATCTGTTCAAGAAACAGAGATGTTGATGAGATTGCGATTGACATCCTAGAGGAAGTAATGTCGGTGGCTGCAGCTACCCCACCACCTACAGATCAAAAACCTACCAACACTAATTTTGTTCTCACCCTGAAAGAGATCAAGAAGCAGGCTCAGATTCTAACCCATTGGCTATAAAAAAAGAAGGGGATTTCAAATGAGTTTGAGAGATTTATGGAGATAATAAAGAAATAAGAGGTCACATTAACCTTCCTAGAAAATTTAACCAAGATTCCGACATATTCAAAGTTCTTGAAGGATGTGCTCAACAATACAATTAACCTCAGTGATGTCACATAAGTCTCCCTCTAAGAAGAAGGAGCAGCCATCCAAGTCAGACCAACCAAGAAAAAAGACCCAAGGAGCTTTACTTTACCATTCATGATTAAGAATGTTAAAGTTAGTCAAAGTCTGGTTGATATAGGTGCTAGTATAAATGTTATGCCTAATAGCTTATATGAGAAACTAGATATATGTGAACTTAGACAAACTGAAATGGTCTTCCACTTGCTGATAAGTCCTTGGTAGGACGTCCATTCTTAGCTACTCCTGAAGCTATGATAGATGATTGCAAGGGGTGTGTAACTTTGAAAGTAAGATAGGATGAGGTCACTTTTCCTTTAAAAGATCGCATGAACTACTCTAAGGCTCAGGACGATAATAATATTTTTGAGGATTACCAAGTTGCATATGAAATGTTTGAGTTGTCTCATATGCTTGTTGGAGATTTTTGTGTTGTTTCGGGTGCATGTGGAGATTGGATGGACGATATGATGCAGAAGGCACAAGAAAAAGCCCATGAGGAAGTCGAGTCATACTCTGGTTCACCACCACTGATGGAGCTTCCAAAGACCCCAAAAATAACTACTTCATACGAGGACCCTCCAAGTTTAGAGCTAAAATTACTACCAGGGCATCTCGAGTACGCGTTTCTCCATGAGGATTCAAAACTGCCAATGATCATGAGCTCAAAACTCAAACCTTAGCAAAAGGAGCAGCTTCTAGCCCTTGTGAGGAAGCACAAATAGGTCATTACGTGGAAGCTTGATGACATCAAGGGAACTAGCCCTTAATTCTACACTCACAAGATCAATTTTGAGGCCGATGTGAAACCTATAGCATAGCCTATGGTAGAAATTGTGAAGAAGGAGTCACTCAAGCTCCTTGATGCATGTATAATTTATCCAATTTCTTACAGTCATTGGGTTAGTCCTACGTATGTTGTGCCTAAGAAGGGCGGTTTCACAGTCGTGCCTAATGATAAAGGAGAGCTTATCCCTACTCGGACAGTCACTGGATTGATAGTGTGCATAGATTATAGGCGCCTCAACAACCCTACAAAGAAGGATCACTTTCCATTATTGTTCATTGATCAAATGCTTGAGCGCCTCGCAAGTAATGAGTACTAATGTTTCTTGGATGGGATGTCCCTTTCAGATCCCCATTGAGCTAGAGGAGCGGGAGAAGAAAACATTCACATGCCCCATTGGCACATTTACATACAGGCGCATCCCTTTCCGTCAATGCAATGCACTTGCGACCATTCAATAGTGTATGACAGCGATCTTTGGGCATTTACTAGAAGATGTTATCGAAGTCTTCATGGATGACTTCTCATTCCATGAAGACTCTTTCTCCAGATGTCTAGCCAACTTGAAGAAGGTCCTAGAAAAGGTCTGAAGAAACTAATTTAGCTCTATGTTTGGCGAAGAGCCACTTCATGGTAGAAAAGGGAATCGTGCTAGGCTACAGGGTCTCCAAATGAGGTATTGAGGTGGATCGAGCTAAGCTCGAAACAATCTCTCAACTTCCACCTCCTATTAATGTTAAGACTTTTAGTAGCTTCATAGGATATGCTGGCTTTTATCGTAGTTTCATAAAAGATTTCTCTAACATTACATTGCCTATGAATATGTTGTTAGAGAAACATGTGCCATTTCTTTTTGATGATAACTTCTTCCAAGCATTCAATATTCTCAAAAAGAAGCTGACAACTGCGCGGATCTTGGTCTCCCAGGACAGGGATGACCCGTTTGAACTAATGTATGATGATACATACCTCTACCATTCCGGCTCAAACAAAGTAATCAGACGATGTGTCACCTTGTATGAGTTGTTTAACATCATGCTTTCTTGCCACATCGGCCCCGCCGGACGACATCATAGTGGAAATCGCACAGCTCGCAAGATCATGGACGCAGGTTTCTACGAGAGGACGGTATGGAATGATTTTGGATGATTTGTGAAGAATTGTGATGCTTGAAAAAGTAACATTTCAAATAAGAATGAAATTCCTATGACTATTTCCATGCATATAGAAGTGTTCGATGTGTGGGGTATTGATTTTATAGGCCCTTGTTGTTGTGAATTATGTGCCAATGTTGGCGGAGGCCTAAGCAATGTATACCAACGATGCTAGGACAGTGGAAAAATTTGTTCAACTCTTTTTTATGCCTTTCGGCACCCCTTATGCTATCATTGGCGATATAGGAACTCACTTTTAGGGTCAATTTGATCGGGTTTGACAAAACTTTCATGTAGCTCATAGATTGACCACCTCTTACCATCCATATGCAAGAGGTAGAGCGGAGGTGACGAATCACAAGTTGAGGCGGATTCTGAATAGGAAAATCGATCAGTCTCGCAAGGACTGGTTGATATGGCTCGTTGAACCTTTATGGGCTTATCGAACCACTTTCAAGACTCCTATCAACACTTTGCCGTATCGACTGGTTTACGGCAAGGCTTGTCATTTATCGGTCGAGCTTGAGGATAAAGCTTCGTGGGCCACGAAGCTACTAAACATGGACGATAGTCTCACAGCTTCATAACGTAAATACCATCTCCTTGAGCTAGAGGAGTACAGGTTCATGCGTACGAAAACTCGTGGCTAGCTATACAAGGAGAGGATGAAACACATTCATGATGCTAAGCTACAAGGTGTCAAGGAGTTCGAAAAAGGGGATAAGGTGTTGCTCTACAACTCCCACCTCCAACAGTTTCTAGGAAAACTACAATCAAGATGGTCGGGACCCTATGAAGTCACAAAATCCTTCACCTACGGACCAAGGAACAGTCAAGGTCAATGGTCACCGTCTTAAGCGGTATCTCAATACCAAGCTTACCAATGGAGTCAAAGTTCACTACTTTTCCAATGTCGAATGAAAGGCCTGGTATCGTCTAGCTCGAAGACGTTAAAGAAAGAGCATGGGAGGAACCCATGTCTGGAGTCAGTATATTTCATTTCATTTGAGTCAAATTGCATGTTTAGGTGTTAGATAGAGTCTAGAACGTGATATCTAAACCCCATTCACTACCCTGGTTGTCGGTTTGATGAATTTTGGTGTTTATAGTTCATGTTTCAAAAATGTTTCAGCGTTTTTGTCAATCTTTGCATACCAAAGTTGTCAAACATTATGCAATACCTATTCGGTAATCTTTAACAATTTATTGCGTGGTAGATGAAGATTTTCCTTTAAATCGGTCATGCATTGCGCAATTTTTTGTTAAGTACTCTGTGACAGCTCGGTTGCACATGGACGAAAAAAATCATTCTGAAGTCAGACCCCATCCCAATTTTGATGCCAACATTTTTCAAAGTCTCTCATCTTCATGCTCAAGCCAATTCAATCCTCTGCCACTGCCACCCTTTTTTCGACCACCACCTGCCGGCGACTGATACCCAACGATTCTACCCTTTGTTTCATCCATTTTGACTGAGTTTTGAGCAAGTTAGGAGCTAATTTGACCCGGTTTCTTCCAAAGTCTGACATTGCTTGTCGTGCTTGTTTTACTCTCCTTCAGTCATAGTGAATGCAAGGTACTGCTTCTAAAGACCCCTCCCTAGCATTTTTATTATTGATTACATTGCTTCGATTTGGTAAGAATGTAAAATTGATGATGTGGATTGAAGAATCCTAATTCTGGAATTTGGAGTTTTGTAAAATTGATGATGATTGAATGAAATTGGGTATGATAGGATGCTAGTGATGTAATTTTCCCTTTGAAATAGCTTGATTAGGTCTTCTGATTGTTTAATTTTGCTCTATATTTTTTCGGTTGGTTATTTACATTTAGTGTTTGGCACTGTGGATGGTGGGCCATGAAGGCATTCAGGCGATGAACCCCGCTTGGAGGGGGGTGGGGGTGGTCATATGGACCAGCTTCTCAATCTTACAAGGATACTAGGGCTTGTCACTCTCTTCAGGCCACCGATGCGCATCCCGCTCTAATAGTTCTTGACCTCGTTCAAGTATGAGACCCGGAAGAGTAGGCATCATAGGAAGTGTGTCTCCTACTCCTTTTTACGAGACATTGGATGAGTTCACTATTGCACTGGGTCCACTAGACCATTCAACGCACTCTCCCGGAATCACAGAGACATACACGAACCCCCCAATCAGATCGAAGACAACATTTAAGATACGTGGAAGTTACTAACCAATGATTCGGGAGCAAAATGGGTTGGGGTTCCTCGTACTTCACTCATGTACTTTATCCTTTCGCTCACTTTTCCCATTTTTCTTGGCCTATAATATTTCTTGGCGTAATCTGGACGGCCAAAGCAGACATCATGTCTCCAAGGACGAGATGACATTTTTCCATGCTTTGAGGCTCTGGAAGCAGCTTTATCTATGGTATATAGTCGCAAAATTCTTTCGAGGGCGACTATCCCGGTTCACAAAGTACCTTCCGAGAGACTAAAATCCTTTGTGAAAATTGGGTGGATCAAACCAATTTGGAGCCCATTCAGCTGCCGAACTGGTTGGTCTTGATATTGTTTAAGCTCATAACTACTTGAATCTTTCCAAGACAAGACTCACTCGTGCTAAGATAGATGCCTGTTGTTACAGTCATCGCACTCGAGAGCCTGTCAAGGTTGCTCGTGCAGGCCCCTCTCGCCGTGGAGGTGGCTGTTAGCGTCGTTCACGGGGCCGAGGCCATGGTCGAGCGAGAGCTAGAGCATAAGAAGAGGCAGAGGCTTCACATAATTTAGATCAGGAGGGGCCAGCTGCAACAAAGGGAGTTGGATCCAGCCGGATATTTACCTCCGCCACCACCACAGCATTGATTCCAGTCGCCGACGATAGAGTTTGTTGACATGATGAGATCGGTTCAGCAGTGGCAGATTAGCTTCAGAGACGGTAGTCTTTAATGGTAATTGCAGCAAACATCATGGCAGAGTTTCTTAGATTTGGGACAAAGGCCTTCACAGATCAAGTAGATGAGAGTGGATTACCATGATGAGCAGATGCTATACCTCTGCTACGTCATTTAATACCAGACCGAGTACTTGAGCCCGCCACACTCGCCTCCTCGAGTTGACTAGTGATTCCAGGTTTCATCATTCCACTTTAGAGTTTTTATTTCTTTCTTTTTGGATCATAAATCCATTTTATTGTTGTGTCAGAGTTGGAAACTTGTACTAATTACTTTTTACTTTAGATTTTGGTTTGTGTCTGTTTTGAGTCTTTTTTGGAGTTAGTGATACTATTGAGCTTAGACTTCGTGGATCATGCATCTTGCTTCTCGAGTTTCTCACAGTTTCTAGGTATTCCTATGCAAATTTTTTGTTTCGCTCAGTGAGGACCCTTTCCAAACTAAGTGTGGGTTGGGTTTGCATAGGATTCTTGTTAACTAGTCTTGTTGGTCGTTGTCTGCATATTAGTTGTAAACTCAAGCATAATGGAACCATCTTTGAATTAGTTACTTAGCAGGCTTAGGAAATTTCCTTGTTATTTGTGCACTTGAATTGTTGACGTGCTTTGTGAACCTAGATATCATATGGGTATAGGGAAATGATCAAATCTATTGATTTGTTCTTTAGAGTTACTTTGATGTGTTTAAAGTACCATAGACTCTCCAACTTGATGTGACAGGACATACATGATATCGAATTACCATCTAGCAGCCCTATGAGACCTAAAATCCATTTGTAGTATAGGAAAGTTTGCAACATTTGTGAACTCGTTCTTAAATTAAGTTTGAGTGGTCTTCGCTGTTAGTTGTTAATTGTGTGCTTGCATAATACCGAACTGAATTCCCTCGGTATTGATTCACTAGAATGATAGAGGCGCTTAGAAAAATATCCACAAAATATGCATCATGTCCCTAAAATTTCCCCTAGGAAACTCAATCATAACCAAAAAGCCTTTTTCATAACCTCTCATAGTATCGTATCCCCTTTTTCAAGCCTTCCTTTGATCATACATACATTGGTGACATGTAACTCGATCGAGTCTGAAAGTCAATAAAGTTGCTAAGTTTAGTAATTGTAGGATTCTATAGTCTCCCTTAGTCTTATTGATGTATAGTCTTAATTTCAAAAAACAAGAAAAGAAAAAAAATTTGAAAATCTCAAACAAGGGAGGAGACAAGCGAAAAACTTAGTCTTGAAGATAAAAAAAAGATAAAAGTATTTTTCTGTACTAGATTGTTGAATAAACAAGCAAAAAACTCGAAGTATTAGTTTGAATAAGGGATAGACGAGTTAGTTTGAGCTTGTGTAGAAAGTTGGGTCATCGCATAGTTTTAGTTGTGTTAGTAGCTTAGCTCCATGTTAGAATAGATCGAGTCGTATGCTGCTGTGTATATCCACCACAAAAGTCATTTCACCTTCTCTTCTCATTTCTGTCCACATTACAAAGCCTAATAGAAGACCTATGTTATAGTGTTTGAAGTGCCTTGATTTGATGAGTAAAAGTAGGATGATGTGCAAAGTGTTGGAAGCGAGCCCTAGAGTTGATGATGAGCACAGAAAAATTGTCCCTAAACACTTGAGTGAGATATTTTCACTTCATCTTTAAGTCGAATCCCTTTGAGAGTAAGTCTAGATGAGTGGTATAACATGTTATGATGATGTGTTTGGGAAATTTCTTGTGAGACGTTTACTTTCTATTTTGGATATGTATAGAGGTTCACTTATTTGTTAAGTGATTCATGGGTTCATTGAAGAACGTTGATTTGCTTTGCTATGCTATTTTCTTGATTCTCTTGTAAATGTGTTCCATATCTTTGATCAGCTTTTTGCTCGAGGACAAGCAAAGCTTAATTATGGGGTAATTTGATGACACTACATTTATCGTGTTCATCGCCCTCATTTAAGTGACATTCCATGTATATATATTTAATTTTGGGTAGACGTTTAAGATGTTTCGTGCATTTTTAGCTTTTATCTCGATTTAGTGTATCGGACCCATTCGGGGTCCGTTTGATATGGTTTTGGAGTGTTTTTTAAGATTTTGTATAAATGATGATGTCAAGGCACTATTTGGAGCGATATGGACGTGCATGAATGAGCTAGGATGCGTGAAGGAGTCGAAAAGAAAACACGTAATGGAAATTGTCGTGGATTGCAAAATAATTTGGTCAAGGATTATGCAATCCCATAGCGCAATTTTGGACAGTTTATTGTGCAGTAGAGGAGACTTTTCCCTCTAAGTCAATCTTTGATTGTGCAATATTTTGTCTTTAATTGTGCAATGCATTGCATAATATAAGACCTTTCCATTGCACAATCTAGGTTAAATCCAACAGTTTGAAGGATTTCGGAATTTCTATATAAAGTCCGGTTTCCTCCATTGAAAGACAAACCTTCACAGAAAAAATTGAGAGCATAATTCAGAGATTTGACAGCATCTAGAAGGAGACTTCAAAGAGTTTGGATCTGACAAGTAATCAAGACGAAGAATCAAGTTCTTCAGAAAGAACGGTGAAATTAGGTTTTTCGATGTGTTCTTCTTTTGAATTTGATTTACTCTCTTCGATTATGAGTTGCTAAACTTTTCGTGTTTAGATTAGAGGAACTCTGGGTATCTCCTTATGAACGAATAATTGTGAAACTTTCATGATTTATGTGAATTTCAGTTTATGTATGATTTCGATTTATTTTCTGTTCTTGTCTTATCAACTTGAATGGATCTTTGTTAGATTTTTTTTTACTAAAGAGAGCTTGCATATCTAGAACATCAAAATCAAACAACTAGGTTAGGCTTTAATCCTCATCCGGGAGCGAATAGACTAGTCGGTCGTGTGACAAGTTCTTGTTTGTTTAATCGCCTAGCGGGTTTTAGCTCTTTGACTCAAAAGAGCAGACTAAGCTACTAGATAGGTAACAAATTAGCATACCGGAAAGGGCTTGATTTGATTGGAGAAGAATTTTCATGGTAAATTGGTTCCTGTTTTGCATGAATCATTGAAGTGAATCGTCATTTGAGAGTTTGGATTGCGTAGGAGGATTCGAAATCCAAGCACTTTCATCCTTGATGGTGAAAACCATATTTGTGCAGTCTTAAAATCTTTACTTTAAAGCAATTTTCATTTTATTTGGATTGATCGATTGGTTTTCGTGGCACCTAAACCACAACTCTTGTTACACGATTAGTTCTTTTTGCAACTTTGAGTAGAATACATAAAGAGACCATAAGGAGATTCGACTCTAGTTAATTCATTAACTAGGTTTATTTTGAAACGCATAAAAAGCGTTTATAAGTCATAAAGTTTTGCTTCCCTTTGTTCTTATGTTTCAGGTAATGAACAACCTCATGGGAAAAAATGACTTTGTCAAAGATAGCTCGATTCGCCAACACAACAACAACTCAACCTGCTAGCAGTTTGGATATTATTTTATAGAGCATTTGGCAAAGACCCATAGGCCAGGCTTGCGTCATAGATAAGGCAGCAGTGACCTTCAGAATCAGCGTCAACCAAGTGTGATTGATGCTTTTTAGCATGCGGGGAAGTGGAAAAAGCATGGGTGGCTGCACGAACATCCGGGCCCATTAGTTGCCAAAAGTGGCGGTAATAGGCCATCCGAACTTGGGGATTTTGCACCACCAATGGAGAATATAACTTGCACACATATGAGTCCGAGAAGGGACAGGTTAGGGTAGCATTCATCTGGGAAGAAACGCGAGTAGGAGCGAGGTTGAAATCATCGTCGAAACGTGGAACCGAGTCTAGCGGACATATGGATGAAAATAAGTCTTTGAGCCATTTTGGCAGTTGCTGTTACATGAAAATCCCAAGGAGATCGGTGAGAGGACCAAATCGATTGAATTATTGGCGACCTATAGTTGACCGATGAAAGAAAGCAATGTTACGATCCCCAATTCCAGCCAATCATTCCGAACTTTTCAGCTCCAATAACGGCTTTCTTCCACACATGCTTGGCTGAATTCGCATTGGAAAATGGTGATCTGGTCCCAAAGTGGGGAGATTGTTGATGAAGGTCAGAGATAGAATCCTTCAGCAAATGAATGTACCTAGCCGAGTAGGTGATACCAGAAAGTTACCAGGCATAAAATATGGGGTGCAAGGATTTCAACTTTGAGTGGAGGATGAATATCCTGGAGCCTTGCACCGGGGACGACTAAGCATCTTGAACCATAGCAGGGAGATCATGGTTGGTAAACCACCGATTGTCCAACCGAAAACATTGCCTTCCATGGGGATCAAGTGAGGGCGGTGATCAACTGAAAACAAGTCCAAGAATATGGCGCGATGATCATGGCCCAAATGGGTGAGACACTTTTGCGCGGGAAAAAGGGAAATAACTGAATGTTAGTACAAGAGTCGGTCAAGGCGAACATTGGACAACCCGCACTGAGTCATGTCAGCGGTTCGAAGAAGTAAACGAAGGCCATGAGAACCACACATCAAACAGCCCATTGTCATTAATAAATGATCTGAAGCGAGTAACCTATGTTAGTCGAATCGAAAGACCTTTTGATTTATCGGAACTACATGAGCTACATTAAAATTTCCAAAAAGGATTACGGATAAGCCGGTAAACTGAATAATACCTGATAGGTGGGCGAACTTGAGTAGTACGAGTAGAGACATTACAAGATAGGTAGACACCAAAAAGAAACACATTAATATTACTACCCAAACTTTTTCTGAAAATAATACAAGAGGAAGAAGAGAAGAATACAAAGACTTGGTAGTCAAAGCTCCAAGCCAAAGCAAGCCCACCTACACTTTCACTATTACATTCTACTACGATATTATTACTAGTTTGGTAGCTAAGGGAACGAAGTAAGTGATCCACCCCATCGAATAATGACTTGGTCGCAGAGAGAAGCAAGAACTAAGGATGGAAGCAGGTGTTGAGATTGCAAAGAGTATCAATAACGAGAGAGCCGCCAAACCCACGACAGTTCCATGCCATGACTGTCATTTGGCGGGTTGGGGCCGCTCAAGGCGGACCTCCTCCACCATTGATGTCGATAAGGTAGCCGACACTGCTTGCATATTAGGGTCTTCATCTAGCATATCATCTCGGAGCAGCTCTAAGTCCATTGCATACTCTGGAAATTCATCAACAGTCACCAGGGGAAGTTCCCTAGTCACGGTCAGAGTCAATGACGATGGAGTGTGAACTGATGCATATGCTTCTACATTATGAGCAACATGGGTTGAGCTAAAGACTGCATCCAAGATTTTGATGGGCTTAGGGTTTGGGTCAACATCCACAGATGATTCCTCAAGCGGCCTCTTGCAATCGTGACGAGCATCTCTACGGAGACAAACAGAGTGCCTAAAGGGAGCAACCAACAATGCTGGAAAACATGACAATGTAGCCGCATGTGGCGAGCTAATAGCATCACTAATAGCAATAGAGGAGGAAGGAGGCTAAATTAAAGATATGACAAAATCAATATCCAAGTCATCAGCATACGCAGGGGCATAACACCTGAAAGTACTCGAAGTAGGGAATAAAGTGGAAGATAATTAGAAGTGATCAAATGACAATAAACCGCTAGCAAACCATGGTGTATTACAAGCATCTTGGAAGTTCAAAGAGACGAAGTTACCTTCAATTAATGGCATTGGGTTCTCAGACAAACCGTAGATAACAGTGGGAGGTTCCAAGGAACTGGCTGATACTGGATCCGACATAACACTATATGGAGGAGCGGGCAGTGCTCCTGGAAATAGGGGCGATGACAGAGGCATTAAGGCGACGTGGGGCATCCCCTTCAATTTCTGTTTAGAGATTGCTGAATAAGAAACATCGTGATCCTCGATTTTGAAGCCGTTCGGCGGTCTAGCCTCCACCTTAAGTGGTATAATATTAGGGGAGGGGAAGCGTTGGTCGGTGACAGGGCCGGAAAGAATGGGAAAGAGGTAGAAGGTGTGAGCATTATTTTGTCTGTAGAATCGTTAACTTAGTAGGTAAAAGAATATATTGCATATGTTTTATTTGTCTTAACCATACAGTTAGGCTTGGTCGGTTACGGGGTGGATAACCCGTACTGTTGCCCATTAAATTTGCCCACGGTTTTAACTCATATCCGCTTCATTATGCATAATGGGTAAAATTTTGTTACCAAACCCATTTTTGTATGGATTTCGGTTAAACCCGTGGATGTCGGGTTTGGCCAATAACAAATAAAAACCTTGAAATTATATAATCTCAAATCAAAATCTGAAATATAAGAAATACTGAAATAACCAACAAGGCAATAAATCATCATCCCAGACTTCTAGTTAAGAACATCAACCCGCACCATTCAGAGTTCACCATCTAGATTCTAGCACATAAAACTTCAGAGGTTAAAATATGCTAGTTCACTAGTTCAGACTTCGGATTTTGAATTGAAAACTGAACTCAATCAATAAACTTAAATGTTCGAATTGAAAACTGAACTTAATCAATAAACTTAAATGTATCAAAAGACTGCAATTCAGCAGACTTCCTTCAATTAGGCTATTTCAATTCAGCATCTGCAATTGCAGAAGCATTCTATTCATCATTCATCAAAAGTCATCAATTCAGCAGCATTCAATTCATCACTCATCAATTCATCTGCCAATGAGAACAATGAATTAATATGTATCACCAACAATACAATCCAATTTATAGTGGAGCAGGTGCTAGTTAGAACACAAACCTTAAACTATTCGTCAAGGATTGTAACAGCTGCAACATCATCTCCATCCCCTTGGAGTGGCTGCGTTGTTCCTTCTCCATCTGTTATACAGTTAGAATCAGTATAAAACAGAAGTAGAGATAGTTAATAAACCAGCAATGTAAAAACTATCTAACCAAATGCATCTTCAACTGTCGAATCTTCCATTGCCATTGTTGAGAACACGACTTCGAGTTGTTTCATTTCCGCTTCAGCTACAACTACAGAAAGTACAGAAATCAGAACATAAACTAAAACAATCATGAACAAACAGAATTACATCATTAATAATAATACATGCAAGCTTATCATTCTGCAACCAGCTCCTGCAACACATCATTGCCTCGACCGTTGAAGGTTACAGCCTACTCCGATGGGGATCAAGAAGCCTCCCACCAGAACTAATGGCTGACTCCGATGCAACAGAGGTTACCGGTACCGCTAGTAAATCCCTTGTAATGCATTACAAAATGGGATACTTCACACCACCAATTTTTCACCACCCAAGCAAATCAAAATCAGGTGTCCTAGGATGTAATTCCTCAGCTAGATAGTGTTCCAATTTAGTGGTTAATAAAGAAGGTCTGGATTTCTTTCTTTGGCTTACAAACCGATCAAAGGCATATCGATGGCAGAAGAATTTGGAACCGAATTGGTTGAAGAAACAATATTATTGGCTGATTTTCGTTGATACTCAAGTACCAATTCAGAAACTACAAATTTCACCCTTTCACCAACCAGATCAGTATTAGGACTCCCAACTTTAGTAGCATAAAATTCTAACAATGCCAACTTAAACCTCGGATCCAAGACAGTAGCAACAACCAAAAGAAAATGAATGTCATCCCAATACTTAGCAAACTCATTCCACATTTTCTCAGCCATCGAAACAATCATCGAATCAGAATCACCCAACCATTCCATCATGCTCATTCTTAATTTACAGACTTCTGGAAAAAACTAATTGGCAGTAGGGTATTTAGAACCAGACAGAACCTCTCTAATCTCTTTAAAAACATCAAGTTTTTTACAGACAACTACGGAAAAATCCCAATGATTGTTCATAGGGAGAGAGTTGTACTGAGATTCTCTTTGTTTCAATCTAGCAAACACATCCTTATATGGGATAGCAGCAGAAAGCATGTTGTACGTAGAGTTCGAACGAGTGGGACAGTCAAGCACAAGTTTGGTTGAAACATTAAGTTTGAATTGTTAAGCAGTCTTGTGAAAGTATTCATTTCTCCTAGGTGTGCATGTCCAAAATACCACACTCTCTCTTATCTTTTCAATCTCATCTTTCAGAATGTCCACTCCATCCCTCACAATCAGATTAAGGATATGGGCAGAACACCTCATATGCAAAAGAGCACCATCCTTAATAAGATTGGAAAGGAGAAGCCTCTGTCTCACTAAATTAATCATGAAATCATTGGTAGTACAATTGTGAAGCGTAATTGTTGACAAAGTACTATCAATGTTCCAATCAAGAAGACATTGAGAGAGTCTTCTAGCCAATCTCTCACTAGTGTGAGGGGCAGGGACGTATAGAAATCTAATTAAATGGCTTCTAAGCTCACAATTGTTGTCTATATAGTGGGCAGTCACAGCCATGTACCCCTTTTCTGATTTGTGGCAGTCCACATATATCAGTGGTTACAGCTACCCTCCCTTTGTTTTCATCTATGACTCGTTGAATTTTTGGCCTCTCATCCCCATAAAGAGTAATGATGTCCTCTTAATCGTATTCCTAGTTGGGACTTTAAAGAGAGGGTTTAGGGTACAGCAGAACCTTTTGAAGTAATGGTGGTCAACTATTGAAAGAGGATACTCATGCATCAAGATCATAATGCAGAGTTCATTCTTACAAACCTCATTGCTAAACGAACTAGAACTCAACTCACTATTACCCTTAGCTTTGTAGTTAGGGCCTAGGATTCTCTGACTACCATCATGGATTTGTTTGTGAATGCAACGATTCCTGTGAGTTCATAAATGAGAATAGTGGACTTTCCAGCCAAAACCTTTTTACAACAGTTGCATTTGGCTTTCAAAATTCCATGAATGATCAGTCTAGTGAAGTGAGACCAGACATCTGATTTTAAGGGCCTAGTTGAACCTAAGGGAGGATCGACAACATCATTTTCAGGTTGATTTTCAGGATTACCAAGGGAAGGGAGTGGTGGTGGACCATTGGAAGTTGTTCAGGTGTCATCAAATTGAGAAAACAAGAATGTTTTGAAATGAGATCACAAAACAAAAAAATGTAGAAAAGAGTTTAACAGTTACTTTCATTGAAGAAAATAAGAAGATAGATAAAGGAGTAGAAATTTATCATTTATGTATAAGAGTTTCAAAAGATTCATTTTCAGATTTGAGGTTAAGGATTTCACATTTCAGATTGAATTGGAGAAGAATTAAGATAGACAGATAGATTTGATGTCACTTCTATAATGATGATAGAATCCCATAACAATCAGTCAAAAAAGATTCAATCAACTTTACAGAAGATATTGTTATTTTAGAATTAGTTAGAGAGTTAAGGGTTTATGAGTTCAATTGAGGGTTTAACAGTTTACTATCAGAAAGTAGACATTTTATTAAGGGTACTATAAAAAAGTAGTCAGTTTAGTAAGGGTTTAACAGAATTAGTTAGAGAGTTAAGGGTTTATGAGTTCAATTGAGGGTTTAACAGTTTACTATCAGAAAGTAGACAGTTTATTAAGGGTACTATCAGAAAGTAGACAATTTATTAAGGGTTTAACAGAATTAGTTAGAGTGTTAAGGATTTATGAGTTCAATAAGGGTTTAACTTGGTTCAAGCTGCTAACAATCTAACATTACACTTCTGAACAAGTTCTAAAAGTCTCAAGTGTTCTAACATTACACAATATAAGCTTACCTCAGCAGTCGAAGGAATAGACTGTTGTGTTGCCTCCTCATCAACGATAACAAAATTTCACCTTGCCTCCTGATCAGCACCAACAATGTGACTTCCTCCTAAGCAGAAACATAAATTTTATTACATTACAGTTACACCATTGCTATGAATCAAATGACAAACAACGACAGCATTCAAGGAGCAGGTTGAAGGGTTTCAATTAACAAACCTTATACTTAAACGTACCTAAACAGTGGAATGAAACCAATTTATGGCATTGATTCTGTAACTCCCGAGTCCCGAGCAGTAATCTGAAACATATAACACTGCAAATAAGTTTTTTCACATAATAACAGCCACAAAACATTCAAAGAGCAGGCATAAGCCACAAACACATTCAAAGGGTTTTCGGAATTGGAGAACGTAACTATGAAATTAATAAGATAACTTACTGGTATGGTATGGATCGGAAGGCAAAATCCCAAGTTTGAGAGATTAGGGTTTCTGTCTTCTGGATTTTTGTTCGACGAACTGTAGATGAAGCAATAAAACCTAAAATTAGTCTACTATTTATACATGAAGGGATCAACAAATTAAGGAATGCCAGAATAAAAAACTTATCTCGATCTGGGGAAGAAATCATTTGCATGCACGATTCGAACTGGATTTGTATGGGTGTAGGGTTGATTACGGAATAAGTGATGATGATATTGATGATGGATTTAAGATAATCGGTAGAAAAGGGAGATTTTAGCGAAAAATTAGTGTTTCAGTGCTGAATCCTTTGCATGCACGATTCGAGCCAGGTTTGTGTGGATTGAAGCATTTTTGTAGCTGAATATGGGTAAGTGATGATGGATTCGAAGATCATCGACAGAAAAGGAATATTTTGGTGGAAAATTAGGGTTTGTGGCGCTGAATAGAGAGGAAGTCGGCAGAAATTGGGAGAAAAACTGAGAGAGGCGTGAAAAATTGGGTTAAAATGAAACCCTAATCTGGAATTTTTGTTTTTATACCCTATCAATACTACGTCGTTTTAACTCACGGGTTGGATATGGATCGAATATGTTGCTATCCGTATCCGACATCACCTGAAATGCGTGGGTCATGGGCTTTCGAGCTGCATTCATGGGCGGGCACCAATGAGTAATCGAAACCCATGGACCGACTGCCAAGCCCACGTACAGTAGTATTTAGGTGTAGGCTGGTTCAGGGTGCCTGCAGCCAGTCCACTTGTTGGCTTTTCATTGGCTCAAACTTTTTTAAATTTTCATTTTCTTTTGCCTTTCTATCCATTTTTTATTTTCTTAATTAAATAATATTAACCGAAAGAAAAGAAAACGAAAGAAACAGTCGTTTGTTATAAAACTAAACTCAAAGAAACACAAGAACAAGAGAAAATATGGAGAGGGAGAGAGTTTCTTATTGATGTGTAGATATGATACAATGTAGAGTCCTATTTATAGGCTCATGAAACCATAACCTATATATTCTAATATTAATACAATTAAGAGAGTAATATAATACATGATCAATGCAATGGGAGTTACACAATGAGCATTCAACTACATTTATATAAAATATTCATAACACTCCCCCTTGAATGTCCATTGGGTAAAAATTAGACATCGTTATCGAATACACTATTTGATGCTGCCTCGTTAAAAACCTTACCAGGAAAACCCATTGGGAAAAACCATGGTTAAGGGAAAAAGAGTGCAGTGTGTATCGCCTCCCCGATGATAACATCGTTCCCCCTCATTATGATATCAATTGAGATTCTTCATGTCTCGAACTCTCATTGTTAGGACTAGCTTCTCCAAAGTTGACGTATGGAGAGTCTTGGTGATTAAATCAACCAAGTTATCGCTTGAGGGCACTTGTAGTGCGAATATTTCAACTCATTGGAGTTTGTGCATATAATGTATGCATCAATATGATCAATGGTCATCCATAATCAATATTTACAAAACACTCCCCTTGGATGACCATTAGATGAGAATATGCCTCATTAAAACCTTACCAGGAAAACCCTATGGGATAAAAACCTAGTGAAGGAAAAGGAGTACATAATCATCACATCACGTTGCAACATTTTCTTGCAACTCAAGGATATATGCAAAATAAATATCATGCATGATTTATAAAATCATCTCGTGAAATGATGGTGTAGCTTTATAAGTTGGTTTCACAGCCCACCAAGTGATAAAATTACCACATAAGACCAATTTATGGTCAACCAACACAAATATGACCAAGATTATTACTACAAAACCGAATAGTTCTTGTGTCTGAATAAAGGTCGATTAAAATGGACATAGAGTCACATGGTGATCTTAATACCATCCATGCATTGATAGCCATGTCATATCCATATAACTTTTTGTTGGATATAATTAGTATATCATTAATGATATACGAAAATCATGTTCGAGAGAGATGCGCAATTGGCAAGTTAGTGGTAATCTTCCACATCTTTCATCTCGAACTGTATAGCTAATCAATAGTTGATTGCTTTGAGAAACTCTTTACGAGCTCAATAAAGTGTATGTCATCTATGTAACAAAAGATGATCACATCCAATTATGTCAAAATAAAAGAGACACATTTTAAAATATAAAATTAAATTAAGAAAATTTTGGTAAGAATTTTGAAACCATAAAATATGACGAAGATGATTTTTCAAAAAAAAATCAACTTGAAATGAAGAAGAAATTATATGCATAAAGAAATGTATGATATCCTAAATGTACCATGTCTCTCAATCTTTCAATTCATATGACGTCAATTGGATATAATTGAATATCGTTCACGTGAACTTGAATTATTTGCTTATAGCAAAATAAATCCTCAAGGGAATTTCATATACACATGTGTATTCTAATTATGAAAATCATACATATAGGTTGCAAGGACATCCATTAGGGGCAAACTCTTTCCCTTCACAAATTGCCGTACTAATCGAATAATAAAAAGTAGTTGCATCCACCACATGAGAATATATTTTCTCATAATCAAAATGTTATAGGTTTGTTGTACAAAACCTTTCAAAAATGAGATGTTTCATAACTTCTCATACTCATACTTTACATCTCAATGTATAAAGACTTGATGTCTTAAAAACTTTTCATTTCTCTTGGGAATTTGAATTTGCCTCAAATTGAAATTTTTTTTAGCCAATCATTTCTATCTGTGCATGCATTTTGGCTAATGATCCTCATTTTCAACTATCATATTTAGCGTTGTAGTATACGCAAATATTTCGTCGACGTTGACTTCATTGGGGTTCCAATATTTTCCATCCAAGATATAGATAATTGAGATATATATTGATATCTTTCAGGTACCTGAGACTCTTCTTCAACACATTATTTGTTTCTCTTGGTGGCTTTGTTTAAATAATCTTAACCTCAATTTGACCATTTGGATCTATAGCTCCATTTCACTTTTGAGGAATTTTTTCTTTGGAACCGTGTGGTCTACCATGCTTTATACGGGTTTTAGACTCAGTTGTGATGTTAGATTGCCCAATGTCAACATCATTTTCACTGGAGCATTGCAAGTTGGCACATGAGAGATTTACTCTGTTTGGGTCAGTAAAGTGTCTGGCAAATGATGAATTATATATTTTTCGAACTTCACGTTCACATTGTTTAGTGCGAGTGTCAAAATGATATGATGATTATTCATCTAATCTCTGTGCCAACCTTTGATTTTCTTCACATAATGTTGAGAATTATGATTATATGAATGATAAACCTCCAAACGAGTCATCAAAATTTCCTGATAACGATGTAAATATTTTACCATCGATGAACTCGTAATCAACATAATTTCCAAATCATAATTTAGAACTCATCCTAATAAATTGTGGTGGAGCAATTTAGATGTGTATATCACATCCATATATCCAATGATGGGAAGTATAAGGTTTTGACCCAAAAACCACATATAATGGAGGAATTCATAATAATTTCTTGGCGTAATGCGAATTTATGTTGTTCATGAAAATGACATGTTCACAATAATATAAATGGAAAATGTTCGTCTCAATGACACATTTTCGTTATTGGATAATCATAAAAATATGCTCATAACCAAAATGGTTGAGTTAGCAATCTCGCAAATTCTAGTTTGCTTTCATATATACATGTGACCTTCTAGTTGATACATCAATTAAAATAATTGATCCACATGTTGGGTGTATGGATCCACACACATCACCCTTTGTTTTGTTGTGTATAAGATAAATTATCTTACTTTAGTTGATTATTATCCAAACAATCAACTCTATTTAAGAATAAGTAACCCAAAAATGAGTTGTGTTGGAGATTTACCCAACAATGGGTAACAGAAAGGTGAAAATGCTTTCCTAGAAACGAAACCTTGTTGACAGAACAGAAAATTGTTCGTGTTCCCAGGAAGTAGGGGAGTCACAGGGACTCTTTAAATCCCTATAACCTTAGGAATCATTTCTTTAGAATACCCAAGTTGAGACCATCATGCACAACAATGTTCAAGAGAACATACTCTTCAGATTATGGAATCATCAAAATTGACCATAAAGGTACTTATCGATTCGCATCATGATTGAACCAGGATGGTCTCACCGGTTATGCCGAATAATAGTTGTCAGGACGAGTAAACTTATAGTTTACATTATATATATATATATATATATGTATCTCAATCACAATAACATGTGTGTAGTACAAATTGGAGGATAATATTATTGATTCAATAATTATATAACCATAGACCATATTATTGTTCCTCTCTTGATCCCAAACAATTTGGAATAAGGATTTTTTTCCTTCGTGAAAAATATAATAGCTCGATCCAAAGCTTGAGAGAAATGTTGTACTACACCATATATCTTGGTGCACTATCGATGTGATATATATCACAATTAATTATGGTGATTCTCATCATAAAATACTCATTTTTGTCATGAGAATGGTACATAGTTTAAATGATAAATTGAGATATTTCTCAATCATCTATGTCACCAATTAATGGATCAACAATTCTCGTATAACCATAATTGTTATGTCCATCCGAATAAAAGGGTGTCGCATAGTTACATATGCTTTCAAAAATAGTGTAACATATGTGTCTTGCACAATCACTTTGGGGTCTAAAAATATCAAAATAAACTTGATAATTGGACCATCTTTCACGTGATTAGAATTTTTCCAACATCAATTCACATCTCTTTCATGGAAAAGTATATATTTCCTAAATTTCTTTCGCATGACCAAAATAGTAGGTCTTATCCTCCACAAGTATTGACTTTGTGAGAGTACATATTGTCACTATGGACATGATATAAAAAAAACATCCACTTCGAGGAATGATATTGTGTCTCTCCATTGGAGACATATTAGCTAGATAGCTTTGAACAACTTGTGTCTCGTGGCACTCATACTTCGGCCTATCATTGAGATGATGGCGAGTAAAGAGAAAAGTCTTTGCTTTGTCTTGATAGGATGTTACACTATCATCCTTAATGATTTCGCTAATGTCATGAGCTTGCAAATGGATTTAGACATCCAATATCATGAAAAATATCATTCTCGCCAGAAACATCAAACCCGCAACCTCTAAATTTTGTGATGTTTGAAAAATTATAAAGATGAAAATAAGTTAGACAACATATAAACCGAACAATAGAATAATAAAATAATCATTAAACACTACGAGGGAAGAATGCCATCTTGTTGTAATTTTGGGTCGATTCCATATGTTATATATATATATATATATATATATATATGTATGACTTCCCTCGTGTTCATTCAGTAAATTATTCATCACTAAACCATAATTCAAACTTATGAAACAAAATTAATTTATATATACATAACAATAAAAGAATGGTTGTTTTCGTTATTACGTTACTATGCATAACTTGTAAGTAACAAAGATAATGGTGATTGAAGATCAAAACATTTGCTTTGTCTTAATTCTTATTTATCTTTATGCTCATGGCATATATAAGTTTGAGCATCCAACTCAAAATAGATGTTTTTTGTTGGTGATATCAAAAGTCACAATCTCAAAAATCACAACGTGACCAAATATAATGATTAAGTATATAATTATTAAAACGGTAGCTAACACGTATTGAATCAACTAATTGTTATCAAATAGAAACTTAAAATCATGAATACTTATGAATGGTAATAATTAACCAATCCATTTTTTTTTTGAAAACTCAATCAATTTGTTTCCGTAGCTAACAGTAGCAAAAATATATCAATTCTATAATTTCTAACTAATGGCCATTAAACCAATGAATAGAAATTGTATGAATAGTCTACATAAATTATGAAATAACTGCAATTTTAATAGGTTAGGGTCATAACATAATTTATACATCTATGGGCAAATAATAAATTCTTATTACTATATTTTGTGAAATAAACATGTATGATTTATGAAAGAATAGTCAGTATCATATGCATCATTACCAATAAAAATAATAATAATAATGTAATGAATGAGAATTATATAAACAATACACTAATGATAATAATAAATAAATAAATAAAATCAAGGAAAAACACTGAATAGTCATGTCCGAATAAATGATAAAACAAAGACAATGACTATAAACCATTAAACGTAAGGTCATAGCCTTTAGAGGCATAATAGATTACTTTGACCTATAAAAACGCTTGGTAGCAATCATCAACAAAAATCGATTTTGAAAACAATATCAAATTTACATAGAAAGGAAAAAGGCTACCATTTTCTATATGATTGAATATAGAAATGGATTCCTTTCTTTAGATTTAGTTTTTAAAAAAACGATACTGTAAGAAAATTAAGAAATGAAAACAAACAAGATAGAAAAATAAAAATAATAACTTTGGAAAGCAAGATATAGCCAATAGCAACTTTCGTGAAACTTCGAGAAGATAACTACAGCATTCGTGCTGATAACGTGTTATAAAACTAAACTCAAAGAAACACAAGAACAAGAGAAAATATGGAGAGGGAGAGAGTTTCTTATTGATGTGTAGATATGATACAATGTAGAGTCCTGTTTATAGGCTCATGAAACCATAACCTATACATTCTAATATTAATACAATTAAGAGAGTAATATAATACATGATCAATGCAATGGGAATTACACAATGAGCACTCAACTACATTTATATAAAATATTCATAACATCGTTTACTTTCTCTCTTCCCCCCTCCCAAAATACTCTACCTCTATTGTCCCAAGATACTTGTGTAAACAAAATTAAGATTGAAGTAACCAATAAAATTTCCTCAAAGTGAACCATTACGATATCTTGCATGTATAATTCAATCCCACAAAATATGAAATTAATAATCCGTGAAACAAAAATTACTGAAAATACTTAGAACAATATCTAATATTTAGAAGTGCAAATAAATAAACTGTTTTGTTGATTGATACAATTTCATCAAAGTTGACAGAACAACAAATTTGCTATCTTGGTGCATTAGGATGAGAATTTGTACATAATAGTTACAATTGTATATGTATCAGGTACGATTAAGGAATGAAATATATTAAACATGTTTTTAGATTCAAAAAGATTAAGACTAAAGAGAAGCTAGATTATTTTAAACTTAAAATTCAATACCATTTTTAACTTAGGGAGAAATATTAGTTATCTTCTTCTCTGTATAATATCATTTAACAGATTATTAATGTAGTTAAATAGCATAACAATCCTATCTTAAATCATAAGAGAAATCCAAAACTAATATGTTTCAAAACCAATTGTATAGACGTTGAATCTAACTTTCCGTCTATCTTACACAAAAATAATTATCGGTCTCGTTTGGTATGCGATATATAGGATATTATAATATTCGAAATATCGTGATATTAGATGATATTGATATTCAGAGGAGATGAATATAAATTTTTTTTGCTTGAAATGTAGTATTGGATGATTACATACTTGACCCTAATCTAAAAACAATATCCTCCATTTAAATTTAGAAAGTTTTTTCTCTCCATTGCTAATCTATGGTTTGCAACCTCCAAGAAGAGCAAACGAGATAAAAATAGGAAGAAGGAGCAACGCGGCTCCTCCTTATCAATGGGATCTTACCGAGCTTGGAATGATTCACCATTTTCGACAATTCATATTCATCCTTGTTGCAAACTGATCTCAAATTTATCATCAACCTTCTCACAGAACTAGCATTCTGTTTTTCTGGAGCAGAACATTGATGGAGATACAAAGAAGCTAGCTTCAACACCATTGAAGAAAAATAAATTTGATTTTTACCTCATCCGATTTTTTCCCAGGAACTTCTTCGATTACTAATTTGAGCAAAATTCAGATTACTCCCTTTCCTTTGATAATTGACAATTACCATAACTAAGTAGAAGATACAATGAGGGTTGGCTGGTTGGAAAGAGAGTGACTCCGACGAAACAAGGTCGCTGATGGACAAAAAAAAAGCGACATAGACAATTTCCCGATTAATATGTGAAAAAGGAGAGGTGAGAGATGATTGAGTTGCTGAGGAGTAATGATAATGAAGAAAAAAAATGTTAACGTGTCATTGTATTTACCAATATAAAACAGGGGTATTTTTGTCTCAATAAAATGATTTTGAATGGGTGGTATTAAAAACTCTCTATTTCGAAGAGTTTCTAATATTATGATTTTGTGGTATTGATATTTGTGAACATCATAATATTCGTATTTTAAAAGACGAAAATATCTCAACTATCACAATATTAAATTATATCAAATCAGATGCCACCCATACCAAACAACCCATATCATAAAAAAGTCTGTTTGTGTTCATCAACATGCAATATATGTACATTGAAGGGATACTACTAATAAACAATACAATCATCACATATTAAATAAAAAAACAAATAAAAAACTGGAAAGAGAGAGAAAGAGACAAAGAGAAAGGAAAAAAAGAGAGAAAGGGAAATACCTAGCGGTGGCATTCGGGTACAATGGGTCCGGATTCCCATCTCTCGAACCCCGCCCGGTTACCTCTCCGGGTTTAGGTTTGTACGTCCGGATTATCCATACGGGTGGAATTTAATCCCCGGACCCAATTCCGGCGGGTCCATGGATGAGCGGGTAAAGCCCGTTGAATGAAACTTTAATACTGAAAACACACTGAATACATAACTGGAACAAATGTGAAACTTCAAGACTGAAAACAAACCAAGTTCAAAACAAATTGTGTAAAATCAACAAAACAAGGAAACAACATGAACTT
Source organism: Linum usitatissimum (assembly GCA_030674075.2). Lineage (NCBI taxonomy): Eukaryota > Viridiplantae > Streptophyta > Magnoliopsida > Malpighiales > Linaceae > Linum > Linum usitatissimum. The sequence goes on along the minus strand of JAUJYP020000131.1, from coordinate 803,915 downwards.
CCAACATTCTAAACTACAAACATCAGCAGCAGCATCAACCTCCATGCTTCCACATCAACATTCAATCAATGACATTCATTACAGAGCCTTCAATGTCCATCGGTTGTTCGTGTTCTGATTCAGGAACAAGACTAATCATTAACCAATCATTTTTTGCAAACAGAACGTTCAAATTCAGGTTCTTGAAGTTCTTACCATCAATTTCGGCTTCTTCTTCTGTTGCAACGTCATTAACCTCTAGCAAACTGAATAACCCCTCCAACTGACCACCTTGAGCCTTAGTGAATGACTTATCTGAAAAATACAACAAGAATCCAGTAACTAAGATTCCAGTAAGTTAGAAGTCAAAATTCAGAATGAGATGAAAATTTACCTGTCTTTAAGTCATCTTGCATCCAAGATCGAGTGCACATCAATGCCTCCACATTTTTTTTGATGCAATCTACTACGATGAGGATCGAGCAGTCGACCCCCTGAACTGAAGGCTGATTCAGAGGCCACAGAGGTAATTGGGACAGCAAGAAAATCCCTTGCCATATCGGCTAAGGTAGGGTACTTAGCAGCATTAGTTTTCCACCACCCTAATAGGTCAAAGTCCTTATTATTTGGGGCTACATCATCGGCTAGAAAATGATCTAACTCAAACTGAACAACAGTCATTTTCGATTTCTTCCTTTCTCTAACAAAATTCTCGAAATTAGAAGATGCAACACTAGAACCTGAACTAGAATCAGGATTGGGAGTTGTAGTAGAGGACTGATTAACAACTATCCTAGTAGTATTCTGGTATTCATGAACCAATTGAGACAAGAGCTGTCTAACACCCAAAGAATGCAAGTCTAGTTCATAATCATCCCTAGCGAACTTTGCAGCATAGAATTCAACGATTTCTAACTTGCACCTTGGATCAAGTACCACATCTACACTCAACAGATCATGAATGTCATTCCAGTACTTCTGAAATTTCATATCCATTGATGTAGCCATGCTACGAATGATAAGATTAGAATCATCCATCCAGTCCATTAGTTTTAGTTTCAGATCACAAACCCTTGAGAAGAAAAGGTTGGTCGTAGGATAGTTATTCCCCGAGAACCATTTGGTAATCGGAGTAAAAAAACCAAGCTTTTCAGAGATAATTGCAGCAAATTTCCATTGAGTGTCATCGGGCAAACTAGTATAACTAGGGTCTCGTTGAGCAAGCCTCTTAAACACATTCATGTTCGGTATAGCAGTTTCTAGCATGGCATGCGTACTGTTCCACCTAGTTGGACAGTCTACGACTAATCGGTTCTGAGAAACAATTCTTAATTGCTTAGCCGTTTCTTGGAACTTCTCTAACCTTCTAGGTGTAGCAAGCCACAATGCACAACTTTCACGAATTTTAACTAAACCATCATTTATCACAGCAAGGCCATCTTTCACAATCAGATTAAGTATATGAGCTGCACACCTCATATGTAATAGAGCACCCTCCCTAATCAATAAGTTAGAAAGCAGTTTAGGTTTCACCTTTTCAATCATAGAGTCATTGGTCGAGCAGTTGTCCAAAGTGATGGTACTGATCTTGGAATCGATGTTCCAATCCATGAGGCACTCGAGCAAGATGCTTGCCAGCCTTTCAGCCGTATGCGGAGCAGGAACGTAAATAAACCTGAGCAAATGGCTACGAAGAGCCCAGTTATTATCAATGTAATGACCAGTAACAGCCATGTAGCCCTTCTTTTGGTTAGAAGCTATCTAAAGGTCTGTAGTTACAGCCACCTTTCCCAAATTACGATCAATGATATGATGAATCTTCGTCCTTTCATGCTCATACAATTTCAATATCTCCTTCATTGTATTCCGACATGGTACATGAAACAGAGGTTGTAGACTCGTCACAAACCTCTTGAAGTATAGGTGTTCCACCATGCTCAGGGGATATTCATGCATCACAACCGCCATTGCCAGCTCTTGCCTTGAAACTTCACTCTTGAAATTGATAGAAGACATCTCTTTTTTTCCTTTCACATTCCAATTCGGTCCGATCATCTTCTGTGAGCCATCTTGAATCTTCTTCTGGATGCAGGTGGACGAATGGTTCTTAAGGTGTGATGTACCGTTGTTGGAATGACCAACCAGATGCTTCTTGCAATGCTTGCACTGAGCTTTCACCTCTCCTTTGTACCATAGTTTGATGAAATCAACCCACACATCGGTTGTTTGCCTTCCAGGAACCAACTGACCATCAGCTCCAGGAACTGCAGACGGTCCATTACCAGCAACTCCATTGTCAGCAGCTTCAACTTCTTGTTGGGGTACAACCTCAACAGGAACACACTTACTTCGGTACAACGATCACAGCTTTCCCTTCCATTCTACAATAACAATCATGTATCAACGAATACCTAAACAGAAAGAATGAACAAGACAACCTAAACAACAACAAACAATGAACACAACAGAAGCTACAGAAGTTCACCTCGTCAATAGAATAAGAGTTGAGGATCTTCTGGAACACAACGATGAAGCTGCATGTGCAAATCACAGACGCAAATGTCAGAAATAGAAACCCTAGACGAACATATGACGAATTGATGGTTGATTGAGAAGGTTAATTAGAAATCCCCCTAGACGAACAAATGATGATTGAGAATGAGAAGATTAATTAGAAATCCTACTTCGATAATCGATACTTACCAAGAGGATAGATGAAAAGATGCAGGATGATTGCTCTGATTCTGATAGCTTGATTTGAATCCACATGCAGCTTGTTCATCGTCGTCGACCATTTTAAAGAATTGAAGTTGAAGGCTAGAACTCGATCTAGGAAGTTGCGATCCCAAGTTCAAAGCATCTGGATTCAGGAGTTAAATCACTGACGGCTAAAGTAGGTTGGAAGATTGGAATCGTCGGATTTTGGGAAGCGGAGGCAATTACTGTGATTGACAGAGTGAGAAGAACTGAGCTCGAGAAGGAAGAAGTTGAAGCAACTTCTCGAAACAAGAAGCACTTGAGTTGAATTCGATACACGTTCGGGTGTCCGGGTCGGTTATGGGCCTCCCGAAACCCTGCCCGGCCCCGAACCCAACGGGCACCGGGTCCATCCGAACCCGAAAACCAATTCGGTCAATCAAAAGATAACCGGCCAAACCGGGTCGGATCCGGACGGGTACCCGGATTTCCGGTTTCAAATGCCATCCCTAGAAATACCATATGTTTTCTCTTTCTCTCCATTAAACATTACTTATTAAAAAAAAATTGCTTAGTCAAAATGAAAACGAAAAATTAAAAGAAAATAAAGCCAACAAAAAGCCTACACCGGACTGGCTGCAGGAACCATCTATGGATCAGCATGTACGTATTGTCCATTAATCTTTCATATGTTGAGATAAAAGTGATAATTCTCATGCATTTATGGTTTGCGATTAAAACTGCATCAACCACACCAAACAGCAAACCACATATTAAATCACATTGCGGTTTGGGTGAGGTGTTGATTAGTTTTTTTCTGAGCGGAGCGGCTTATTCGATTTGATGTCCATCCCTAAAAAACATTAGGAACCACGAGAAAGCCGACAAACAATAAAGGAGGAGAGTATACTGCCAAAGAGGAGATAGCATATATTGCCGAAAAAAAACAACCGTCGCTATTAACCGCCGTAGAGAAAAGATAACCATCACGGAGAAAAAGATAGATTCTCTCAGAACTATTTGTTGTAATAGTAATAGCGATTGTCCGTAATTGAAGGGAAACTTGCTTGCCTAGCCACTTTCGATCCATTCCATGAAACATAAAACCATACATCTCCGCGTCCATTTGACCTTTTCATAGAAAACAATACGATAGATTATATGATTCTCGCTACATTAATTAATATTGATGCCTTTCAACATTTAAAAACAGACTCCTTTATAACTTAACCTCGATCGTCGGCCGCCTAACATCACCGAGTTAACCTCCTAACGCCACGTCGTCGTCTTTCCACAGTACACCCTAAATATATAGATAGACTCGATGCACCGTTACGTCCTAGCTATGAGGTTGTCGTGATGATTACACGCGCGTGGGGTTTCGAACGCTCAACAGCTTGACGTCATCGATGACCGGCCCACATAGCGACGCAAAGTCATCATTCCGCATGTGGTAGAAGGAGCTGTAGAACATGACTCGGGTCCGATCTGACTCCGCAACGAATCGGAGCACCGCCCGCTTAAACCCACCCTTCCCATTGGAAGTGTAAGGAACCTTTAGATTGGCCTTCCCGGCAAAAGCCTCGACGAGCATAGATCCGGCACAGGCATTACTGGCGTCGCCGACTGCGAAGCTGAGGGTGTAGGTCTTTCCCGGGATGGTGCGAGCGATTTGGGCGATGGCGCTTTCTCTGCCGGCGACAAGCTCAACGGCGCGGCGGCCTTGTGGGACAGAGAAGTGGTCGGAGTCTATATACTTGACGGCCTTAAGAGATTCGACAATCCAGCTAGGGAGAGGGGAGTTCTTGTCCTCTATGTGTGGAGGGATTAGGACTCCCCACGATGTGTTTGGTAAGATGTATGGGCCTTCTTCCCACCCTCCGTTCTTGAGTATGTTCTCTGCAACAATTAATTAATTAATTAATTAATATTAAATGAAATGATCTGGACATATCGAATAATTATCACATGAGATGAGTTTTTCATACTGTTGGTGGGTTTGGGAGGGTACAAGGCCCTGATAGCGACAGCATCGACCAAAGGACCACAAGCAGGATCCTCTTCAACACCAGGATTATGAATGAGAATGTCTGCGTAAGAGAATTGAGCTTTGAAAGCCCATGCGTATGAATCCCAGCCGTTGCTGCTATACATGGTCTGCATGGGCAACACTCCATAGTCGGGTGTGACGGAGATGTTGAGACGCTCCTGTTGGGCGCAGGTGCGTGCAGCACTAAAGGTGATGGAATAGTACATCCCTTTCATGACTTTGACACGCTGCTTTATAGATGCCTCGTTTCCCAGCCTAACAGCGAATGCACCTTCTGGAACTACCAAAAGCATGTCACCTTGCTTCTGTCCGGACCTAATGTACTCAACGAAACCAGATATTTCCCACTCTGGGATTGCATACTTTCCTGTTATTTGTGTCCCTTTCATGTCCTTCCCGCTCGGTCCATGCTCAAAGTTCCCGTTCCTTAGCAACCCTGTGTTTACGTAGGTACCATTATTCGTCAATTTATTACTACCATCAGTCCCAGTTTCGCATAAGATCGACTTTCTAATATGTGATCACAGGTGACTTTCTAGTTTCTCCTTTCAAAGATTGAAGACGTACGTCCCCTTAAGTTATGTTTACTAAACTATAAACGAAGTATTTATTAAAAGTTGAATGATTAGCCTAACTAGCTATTATATTGTTTTTTTCGTTCGGCAATCGGCATCATCACCCAAACGGAAATTAATTTTTAATATTGGTATAAAGCAAGTAGTACATCTGTGTTAAACAAAAGTTCCGTCGGCGCTGCAAACCAGTGGCGCCGACAGATGACAGCAAATAAATATTGAGCCTACCACATGGTGGCCACCTTACAGGTATGTTTGCACTGGCAAGGCCATTGTTATCAATGGAAGAAACAAAAGTGATTTTGTCCGTAGTTTATTGGGCTTATAGATTTTCTGAAGAAAAAGAAAATTTCGAAACTGCCATTAATAATAGTAACGATTTCCTTTACAATAATTAATAATTAATACGGTACAAAATATTTTAGAAAAATAATTTAGAAAAGAGTATAATCGTCATTCATAAATTATAAAATACAACTGCGGTAAAATACAAACCACCATAACAATTGCAAAGACAGCAGGATAGAAAACCGTATAGTAGTTACGCAACTACTTGTTCATTTTGGAATTCTTCTTCTATGGCCAGTTGGCGTAGAAGGCAGGGTCTGTATAGCAAAAAGTAATTATTACAAGAAAGAATTTTGAAGAATTCATACCGTCCCCAATGGCGAAGCATGAGTTGTAGGTGGCAAGAAGCAGCAAGGTGAGCACAAGTAGCGTAACAGAAACTTCTCCTCCTGATCCTGTCATAGCTAGCTAGCTAGCTACTTCCTACTTATGTATGATATGTATGTATGTATCGTCTTTTTTCTGGATTGGTAAGAGAGACGTGGATGCGTTGTTCTGTCAATTGAAGGAATAATGGAATATGTTGGATGAACTGAATTTATAAGGGTATGTCGTTAATAAAACAGAGCCCATGGAATTTGAAGGAAATTGCAGAAATAACATTGGAAAGGTGGTTTGGATCATCCGCATCCGCATGTGCCCGCCCACAGCAGCTGCTCTCAATTCATGGATGGCATTTAACCCAATTTAGCACACTAGATGCCGCAACTGCTTACGTGTCCTCTTTTACATACTCGAGGCACGTACACGCTACACATATTTATTGTCTAATGTCTATCTTCTTAAGCCTTACCATAACAGGGTACTAGGGTAGGCGAGTCACTAGTGTGTTCTGTAACTCGTGCTTTAAAGATTTTAATGGATTTTGCAAGATAAAGCAGATATCTGATTCTCTGGTCTGCATTAATCAATTTTTCTAAATTTGTTCACGTGTGAATGATATATCAAAATTGAAATTATAATTTACAAATTCGAACTCGAGATTCTATTTAATATAAATTTTCGATTAACAGAATTTCTGATTATACCAATCAGAGACGGGCTAAGCATGGTCGAATGTTTCATTACTAGCTACTAAAATGCATGCCTAAAGCAGATTGTATCTGCTTTCTATATATACAGCAAACTCATACATTATTTCAACTTTATCTAACAATTATATATACATTTTAAAGAAAAATTTAGTAATTTCACATAGATACAATTTTTCCCTAATTTTATTAATTAATATTTTCTACTTATAAATTTAGATTTGAATAATTTTTACGACGACATCATAAGTTTTCAAAAACGATTAAAACTTTGTTGTTTAATTAATATCTTTTACACATAAACTCATATTTGAATAATTTTTACGCCGACATCTTAAATTTTCAAAGATGATTAAAATAAGCATCATCTTGATATGTTTTGACGCAATATTTTTTTCATATCAAATACATGAGTTGATTGCTTCAAAACGAAACTTCATAAATATCACAAACTCAAAAATGAGTATTACCAATTTTAACATAGTATGTTAGAAACCAAACTCTCCATAGTATTATTATCAACAACTTTGAAGTTGATGTAGTTATTTAAAACATAGGGCATTACAAGAAATCCATGACTTGTCCTTGGTCAATAGTCGAATTTGGTGTAGGTCACCGACCAACGACATATTATTTCGCGTCAGTCGAGAAATGACAGGGATTTTGGTGACGTTAAATAATTTCCCAACGGTTATATGCTGGACAACGGTAATTACCGACGCCAATCTAGTCAACATATCTTGACAGTAACTTAACGTCGGTCTTAAGAGATGATAAAAAACTGACGCTAAACTAAGATCAACTCTGTTTTAAACATTCAAACTAATATTCGAATTAACATTAGGATCGACCAACATTCAGACCAACATTCGAACCAAGATTCAACATTCCATGTCTCTACACATTCTAGATCACCTTACCGCTATCTTAAGAACTTAGTAATCATCAAAATTATCTCTTCCTCATCTTCTTATTCCTCTTCAAGTTATTGCACTTGTTTCTTTCCTCATGGAATTTCTTCCCTCATCAAGAGAATTCCTTCTTCCAAATCTAGGACACGATCTTGTGCCATTGATTGATGCGGTAGCACAATGCTCTAGGAGGGGAGAATGTGATTGACTACTATATGCTTTAGGCTATCCCATGCCTTTACCCTACCTACTTAGTCCAGCCTATTAGTGTAAATGTAAGATTAATAGCAGATTATTTTCTAATTACATATGAATGAAGTTGTATAATGAAAACATACCCGAGAAGGAGTTACTCCATATATCCTACTCCTCGCACGGGGCCACTATGCTCGGCTCCTTTGACATGGCCAAGCGAATTATTAGGGGCAACGTGCTTGGGAACTCTTGGGGTGTTGTCAAACTCAATAATCTGAGCGTGAAAAGTAAATTTCGAGAGTACTTAAAAACATTTCTAACTTAGATCAATATTATATAACATATGTTCATTGCTTGACCAGTTGTAAGATCTATTGTAGTTAGTATTAAAATGGTTTAAAACGAAATAACACTAAGAATTTGTTTACTACTTATAATTTCCAATCGTACGTCTCACCTACAACTTTGAGCCACCAGTGTGTGGTGCATCAAAAATAGCCCCGTTTGCAGCCTTCTTCTTAGCTATTACCTGCATATTTGAACAACTAACTATAAGAAGATATGTATGATACAAAGAAAATATAAACATTCATTTGCTTACCAGAACTTCTGGTCTCAGCTTGCAGTCCATAAATTGTGTCCATATCAGTATTGGAATCTGTCTAGGCTTGGCTGTAATACAAGATGCTCTAGAAGCTTTTGAAGAGAGTGCTTTTGGGATCTTATCATTCTTCAACACTTGGTCTTTCCACATTTGGAGCCGGTAGTCTCTTCACTTCTTCTCAAAGTCACCCATTATGTACATTTTAGCATTTTCAAATGTTGTATCCGGTTCAATTATGATCCGATTCTGTTGTTAAACACAAATCCATGTTAGTAAATAATGTAATTTGAATGATAAATGGATCATAAACTACTATTTACCATCACCATAGCCAAAGCCACTGCCTTCTTTGTGTCACACACATATGAGAATCCATCATACTGCATGAGAAGAATGTTGTGATCCTTTGCAATCATCCTGAAGAACTCACCAAATAATCCAGGAGGATCGATTTCACTTGGCAATTTATTTTCAAATGGGATGATGACCCTCATTACAGGATCAAGGGCAAAGCATCCATGCACTAGCAATAGAATTCCTCTCCATATCGCACTTAGGGGTTAGTATCTCAACAATCCAAGTCGTCCATTTTATCTGCAAAAGAAATTGACAAGTAAATTACATGTATAGTAATTCCAAATTAGTATACACGAATATCCATTCAAAATAAGATATTTTCATTACCACAATCACTTGTATAATATAATTATCAAACTCTGCAAAGACACTAACTCTACATAATAGAAAAGAGTTGACTCCAAAAGATGACAAGTCTTGCCTTTAAGAGACCTCGGCTTCAGACATAGTACTCCCTTCTGTATCACCAATGTCATATAAGTCTCTTGATTTCATATGTTTTGGAAAGCATTGTAACACCCTCATTTTTTACTAATTATTAAATGACTAAAATGCCCTTAAAGCAGCAAAATTTGAAAATCACATGAGGGCTTTATGGTCCTTACCAACATCTTGACTTCTTACTAAAATGCCTCGGCCAGGGTACTTTAAAATAAAATAAAATAAATAAATCCATAAAGAGAGTAAATCAAATAAAACATTTAATTACTAAATGCTACTACAAAATACCATTAAAAATCAAGTCTCAATTAGTTCAACATAAATGATCTCTTTTGAAAACTAAAGTCCAAATAGCCACATATCCCGAATCAGCTCCACTATGCTCCAGCAAGAACTTTAAAACACCCAGGTTGGTGGTTTGGGGTCAGTGTTTTGTGTCCATATCATAAAAAGAATTCCAAGTAAACATTAGAATACAAGTCATGTAATTTGATAACAATCATTTCTACTTTCTAAATAACACATCACATAAAGCAGTCATCTTTATGCAATCATCACGTATAAGTAAGCTTAACATAACAAGTAATCATAACAAGCAATCAACATCGAAGATTGAAACTCAAATCGATCATGTTATGTGCATTATGCATCTGTGAGAATCATGATTCTTGTAACTTGTTATATCCTAATCATCGTGTTTGTGACAGTCAATTACATGACAGTAATTCTTGTACTTGTTCTTCACCTTATCTAAGGTATCTTATTCTTATGGGGCGTCCCCCAACTCAAATAACTAGCCCTACCGCCCAAATCGTGAAAATCGTGAATACATGTCCGGGAGAACGTATCCGTCAAACAGTGTATCGTAATCGTGGATGTCTAGGAGAATGTATTAGTCAAACAGTATATCGTGTGGGCAATACTGGCCCAATTCATGTGGGCGATAGTCTAGGTAGTGAGTTCATGCTTTTAATCCACCTTTTAATCATCTAGGTATGGTGTTTTTGTTCACTGCTCACTCGTCATTTAACCTTGTCGTAATTCTAACCTTAATGGTGTAACGTTGATGTTAGTCTAGCATTGTCATCATTTAAGGGCACAACTTGCATCATAACATAAACCTATCATAGACACTTAATCATAACATGAATAACATGAACATAAAGTAAACACTTAATCATGGAGTCATGACATTAAATTAAATGCATCAAATAATAAAACATAAAACCTAGCCATTGAAAGATAAAAATTTACCCCCATAAACCACCCCACCTTATTAAATAAACAGAAGCGATTCAACATAGCAATCAGAGTTCAGTCCAGAGAGCTAATCGTCTTTATGAACCTAAAGACGAGAATAAATATTTAAACTTAATCCAATATGACCTGGAGAATTCTAGGACGACGAGTCGGAGAAAGCCACTTCATGATCGGTTCTGAAGTGTGGTAAACCGGATTCACTACTGACAATTATCGCCTAGTAATTATTTTAATTTTATTCATATTAGTATTTGATCTTATGGTCTAATTAATTATCCTAAAAGAAGTGGAATATTGATCATGTCTAATTCATGGACTAAAAAGTCTACTTTGTATCAATTAGTAATAACTAATTCATAATTTAGATCTGTTTTATTATCAAATTATCATAAACAATTCTTTATTCCTATTATGTAATAAATTTCATACTAACAATTTATTATCAACTACAACTTAAATCTATTAAGAATAAATTTTATAGTCTACGAATCAATAATAAATAATTAATCGAACTTTGAACTAGATTTAACTACTTGACAATTTATTTGAGTGCATTCTGTCATAACCTAAAAGTTATAGGCCGCGACAGTGACACTAACAATTATGGACTGAACTGTTAGAATCTAGAAGTTCTATAATTGTAACATAGTTTATAGAGACTTAGGTACTGATTTGCAATACTGGAAGTCCAGTGACCAAACTGTGATCCCTGAAAGTTCCAGGGGCTGTTAGGGGAAATTATCCCACGGGTTGACCGTCGCCGTTGACTGCTCAAACCCAGATTCCGGTGACCAAATTCAGATTCCAGCAAAGTCTTAGTCGCAATAATAACTCAACCAAATCGAAAGGACTTAAATCGAATCACTTCCTAACCTTCGTATGAGCTAATAACGCGAACTGGCGGACCTAGAACAGTCTGGACTACTGGTATCTTTGGATCCTCCGTCTCCAACATCATTGCTTGACGGAGAAGATGAAGATCGAAACGACTAAAGCTTTAATATGTTTCTTAGCAAGAAAAGGAGTCGGCTAGCCTGCTAATCGATCTCTTACATCGAAATGAATCTAACCCAGAGACGACTTGTCAGCCCCAGGGAGTCACATACGCTCAGCCTCTGTGGTTCGTCGGAAACAGAGTCGGGGAGATTGAGGTCTTCGCTCTTTTCAAGATCGAAACTCGATCTTTGGAGGCGCGGAGGTATTAGTGAGTCGATTAGGGTTTAGAGTTGAAGAAATCGGGGATTAAATGGAGGGAGATCGCTTGATAGGAGGGCTATGATGCTCGCTGGAAAGATCGACACATCCATCGAGCTGGAGAAGAGAAGAAAGGAAGGTGATGCTAACGTCGTCGCCCACGTCACCCATCTTTCGTTGCGTGTCCTACGCTGATTTGGTGGACAAGTTGAGTCAGCGTCACTTATCTATACGACATCATTTTATGAGGGAGAGCTGAAAAATAAATAAATAAAGGTGGAAGCTAGGAGCCAAACTGTTGACCTCTAAGATTTGAGAACAATGCTTTATCCACTAGGCCAGAACCAATTTCATGTATGAAGTCTATTCGGTCTTATTAAGTACCGATTCTGAATGGCTCAATTAATCCCGGTAATTTCTAATAAACTATAGTTATTATTTAAACAAGCTTGTACCTAGTAACTAATCATGCAATAATAATAATTCTACTAACAATCATATTAGTAATAATAATATTAACATTATTATTTAACATAAAGTTATTTGTACTCGACTTTCTTAAGGATACTTTGATTTCTTTAATCAATTTTTACCTCTAGGATCGGGGTGTATCATGCACCATCCATTGTGAACTTTATCTTGAACATAATGTACCATTTTGCCTCGTTTGCATCAATATATGGCTCGTTGTTTGCGCCTTCACCGGTGTACAAGAGGTGTGATCAGGTAACGGAAGTGAAGCCAAACACATCTTTCTTCACAATTCTAGGATTCAGAGTGTTGACCCATTAACACTATAGCGAATTCTCCATAATAATTCAACTCTATAATGTCAACCAACTTCTCATAATATGTCACTTCTCCAGCTACATGTTGATTATCCACCAAACCTACATAGGTTTGGGTTCTATAGTAGCCAAACACACCACTATTTTGAGTTTTTACTACTTTTCTCGTGCAATTGTCCAAAACCGATACCCATTGACATCATAAGCATTAAATCTTCTTGATTGTCATTTGAATGTGCTTCAACATCTTGAGTATTTAGAGTCCAGTTGTACATATATAAATATGTGATTAGAAATTCTAAGAAATTTGCAAGTAAACCAAAAGTAGGTGAGTACGTACTCGATCTCTGAAGCAATTAACAAAGTCCCTATGGACAGCTTTTTCCACTATAGATACGTTTTTTCCATGAAGACGTTGTTTAGTTAGAGTTCGGAATTAGGTAATATTCAATGATTAATCATATAATTGAAACAAGATAATCTCTTTGAATGTGTAAGGGAAATCATAAGCATTGAACTTACTCTAGAAAAAAACCACTTGATTGCAATTCATCAGAACATGGCGGTTCCCTTGTAAGATTTCTAGCTCAGAAAGACTGAAATATTTTACACCACCCACATGCTTTTCAAACAAAGGGAAGGTAAATGCATTAGATGTTTGATCAACAACTACATCATACACTCGAGATTCACAGTTAATCTCATATGAACTGCAGCTTTGAAATATAATGATGTGAAGTTGAAGATTTCTTCAGAAATCCAAACATCTGCTATAAAACCTTCTGGTTGTGATCTATTTCGCACAAAAGATTTCAGCTTGCCTAAAAATCTATAAATAAACAAGACTAAGATACTCACTAAACAACATCATTGTAAGCACTTAGATGGCGGCCGTATGAATAAGCTGTGGCGACCCAACCGACGACAAATTATTGATGCACACTGCTTGTATGTCGTCACTTTTTGCTGTCGCTTGATAATCAACCGACAGGAAGTTACGCAAGCCTTAACTTCAAGTCGGCTTTTTATTGACCGATGCGAAATACCTCTTTACATGTACTGGGGGTAGTTATTCGTAACCTATAGATATGTATTAGCAATGAGGTAAACATAGTTCTTGAAAGAATTCAGACGTAGTTAAATGTACATCTAATATCTTCATAAAGGAATTGAATCATTTCTATCTTTTATTAGTATATTTAAAAAAATTATCATTAGAGATATTTTTCAAGTTGTTACATATTTTCAATTTTAAATGAAAATGTTGGAATCCTCTTTTCAAAAGTTAATTTCTAATCACGCAACTAAAATAGGATTTCTTTCATCTTACTCTACTAATCTCTTTTATGTTTGACATTTAATAGATCCATTAGCTCGAGTATAAGAGTTTTCATTTTTTGTTGTCAATATATAGTTTGATTATAGTATTTTCTTTTTTAAGTTCGGTTATAGTGTTTTCTTTGAAAAATTTCTCATATTAGGTATTTAGAGATACATACATCGAGTATTTGAAGTAAAATGATAGATTAAAACACATAGTGTATTGTTTCTTTCAAATATAAAGTTTAGTTTTTTCTTTTCTAAAGTTTTAGATATTTAATCATATTTTTGTAAGAGTTTAAAAATTAAGTGAGTTCAAGTATATTGTAAGAGTAAGAATTTAAAATTGGCCAATGGGCCAAAAACTATTTAGTATACAATACTGCAATACCTCGTTAATTGTTATTATGTATACCACCTTAATCTTCTTATCAAATTAATGAAGAGCAATTCACTAAAATTATGATCTTACCAAATTAATGAAGAGAAACTCACTAAAATTATGATCTTGATAGAAAGTAGTAACATTGTAACGTAGTCGGATGGTTCTGATATGTTTTTTCTTGTATGGGTTTGGGTCGGGCTTGACTATCTCGAAAAGTCTGAAAACCAGAATCTTTCTATCATGTAGATCAGAGCTTGATCTAATCCTATTTAGTTCAAGCTTTCAAATTTCCTTAAATTCGGTTGATCAGATCATAAATCCATTCGAAACTCGACCCTACCCCAATTATAAGCCGATTCCATCCATAATTTAGTTTATTTAACAAAGTACCAATATTAGGTTAAACAATTAATGAAATTACAAATAAATTAAATTGGTATAAAAATAAGTTATTAATGTTAAAAAATGACTTAAACCATATAAACCTATTAATGAATAGTACAGTAGCTTTATCCTTTGGTGTTACTTATCCTATATATTGCGTATGTTAAGAAAATACACGCTACTCCTCTGACTCTCCCTCCTCATACGGCTTTTTCACTTTTCAATTAGGGTTTTGTTTGTTGGAAATATGCACCATGGACTTGACCTGGTGTGATACCAAATTTAAAACGGATACGTGAGTTCACGGGAAACCTCACTTTATCTCAGTAGATAGCTGAAACTAGCTAGCATCAGCTCCTTTGTGAGCTAGATGAAGTTAGGGACTGACACTGAAGCTCGTCCAGCTCAACCTTGAGCTGGATGATAGTGTCACTAGCTACGGTATTGAGCTGAGCTGGAGTGTTGGTGGGGAGCTAGGTAGTTGGAGTGATAACTCTCTCTCCTAGGACGAATGGGTACACACCCTTTCGTTTGATTCAAACTATTTCGAGTTGTTTTCTCTCCAAAACCCGTGGGACTTCATGGTAGTTGCCTACAAGTCTATCCTTGGGGATAATGACACCTCTTGGTACAAGGTATTCACACCTTTTCGTCCCTGGACCCTTTTGCCTATATAAAGGAGGCAGTAGTGTAGCAGAACAGACATAGAAACAGAAATCTATCCTAGCCTACGATTCTAAAGTATCTAAAGCCTAAGAACTCAAGTGGAGATGATCTTATCCTCAAAAGGGATTTCCTGATACCCAAGGCTTGTAAGGGTGGAAATACTCTTTTCGGAAAGTGGTGCCCAAGATTTCGTCTTGATCCTAGATCTCAACACCTATAAAAGCTCGAAGAATTTCTACTTGGAACCTCCTAAACTAACATTTCAAAAGAGTATTTGCCATGTCCAAGGTTGCAGCAATCAAGGAAATGATAGCGTCATTTGGAAAACTTGAGAAGTTTGAAGGTGTGGATTTCCGTCGGTGGCAGAAGAAGATGCACTTCCTTCTCACCACTTTGAAGGTCATGTATGTGCTCTCTACACCATATCCTCCAGAGCTTGAGGAGGAGGTGGAGACAGACGAGAAGAAGAGAGAGGAACGAGTACGGAAGCAACAAAAGTGGGACAATGACGACTACATATGTCGTGGCCATATTCTCAATGGCATGACGGATTCATTGTTTGATATCTAGCAAAATTATGAATCGGCCCACAGGTTGTGGGATGCGCTGGAGTCAAAGTATTTGGCTGAGGATGCTTCGAGTACGAAGTTCCTGGTTAGTAATTTCTTAAATTACAAAATGGTTGAGACGAGACCGGTCATGGAGCAATACGATGAGATGCTTCGGATTTTGGGGCAGTTTTCCCAACATGATATGAAGATGGACGATGCCATCTCGGTGTCATGCATAATCGACAAGCTTCCTTATTCATGGAAGGACTTTAAGCACACGCTTAAGCGTGGGAAGGAGGAACTGTCCCTGATCCAACTTGGAAGCCACTTATGGATAGAGGAGTCTCTACAATTGCAAGAAGGTGGGAAACCGAAGAATTCTTCTTCTGTTCATATGACAGAAGAAGGAGAGCCATCTGCTCGACGAAAGGGCAAGAAGCCCCCTTGGAACAACACCAAAGGAGACTCTAACAAGAAAATGAAAGTTTCTTGTTGGATATGTGGGAAACCGGGTCACTTCAAATGTGACCGTCCCACTAAGAAGAGTCTGAATCACAATAACAAATAGCGTTAGAAGCCTGGATCGAAAGAGCAAGGGACATCCACTTCTAAAGGTCGGTTCTTGAACCTTGATTTAGATATTGATGTGAATTCTATTTCAATAATATCAGAAGCATTTTATGTACAGGATGATGAAGTGGCATGGTGGATTGACTCGGGTGCCAACAGACATGTATGCAAGGATCATCACTGGTTCAAAACATACGAGGCATCGGATGATGATGTTGTACTTCACATGGGCAACGAGTCAACGGACCCTATTGTTGGACGTGGATTGGTGGTGTTGGAACTTAGTTCTGGAAAATGCCTAGAGCTTAGAGATGTACTTGACGTCCCTAAGATTAGGAAGAACTTAGTGTCGGGTAGTATGCTTAATAGATACGGCTACAAACAAGTGTACGAATATGATAGATATGTATTATCTAAGGGTGGTGTGTTTGTAGGCTTCGGCCACTATAACAATGGCATGTTTATGCTGAATATTAATAATACTATTATTAATGATCATGCTTTCTTGGTTGGTACCTCTGACTTCTCCTTATGGCATGCTCGGTTAGGACACGTTAACTATAAACGTCTAACTGAAATGTTGAAAGAAGGATTCTGCCCTCTTTTGATGTCAATGTTGAACGATGTAAGACGTGTATGCTCACTAAGAGTACTCGTCAGCCTTTCAATAGTATCCAATAGAAATAAGTGATGCTTGAGTTGATACATAGTGATTTGTGTGATTTGCATAGCACTCCCACCATCAGAGGTAAGAGGTATGTCATCAACCTCATTGATGACTACTCTCGGTATTGCTATACTTGTTGAATTCAAAGGATGAAGCCCTAGAGAAATTTCGTGTGTTCAAAACCGAAGTTGAACTGCAACAAGGTATCTCGATCAAAGTATTTCGTACTGATCGAGGAGGGGAGTTCTACGATCCAACATACTTTCAAAGTATGGGGATCATCCATGAAACCACTTCTCCATACACACCACAACAGAATGGTGTGGCTGAGAGGAAGAATCAAACTTTGAAGGAGATGGAAAATGTGAAGTTTCCATACTCAGGTTTGAGTAATGGCTTTTGGGGTGAAGCCATGCTTACAGCTTATTATCTACTAAACCGGGTTCCTAACAAGAGGAATAGAACTACCCCATACGAATTGTGGTATAAGCGGAAACCAAACTTGAGTTACCTTGGAGTTTGGGGTTGTAGGGCTGTGGTAAAGCTTACTGATCCTAAACGGAAGACTTTAGGAGAAAGAGGCAATGATTGCATCTTTATGGGATATGCTGAGAATTCAAAGGCATATAGGTTCTATGTCATAGAATTTAGCAATACACACATTGTGCATTCAGTAATTGAATCTAGGGATGCCATCTTTGATGAAAAACGAGTTTCATCGATCCAAAGACCCAAGGATTTGATGCCATCATCAAAGGATATTGTGCATGTCCCTATGGACGAGCAGGCTCTGCCTCGTAGGAGCCAGAGACTGGCCTTGAAGAGTTCGTTGAATACCAACTTCAACGTATATCTGATCGAGGGATCCAGGATGGAACTAGGATCACAATACTTGTACTACTACAATGTTGACGATGACCCTAATACGTATGAAGAGGCTATGCGATTGCAAGACGCCGCCTTTTGGAAGGAGGCAGTCGATGAGGAAAAGGATTCCATCTTGGGAAATAACACTTGGCTATTAATGGATCTCCCCATGGGATGTAAACTGTTAGGAAGTAAGTGGATCTTCAAAAAGAAGATGAAAGTTGATTGTTCTATCGATAAGTTTAAAGCTCGGTTGGTGATTCAGGGCTTTAAACAACGACATGGAATTGATTACTTTGATACCTATTAGATTATTAATAGCACTAGCAGCAATCCATGATCTAGTGATCCATCAAATGGATGTCAAGACGACATTCTTGAATGGAGATCTTAATGAGGAGGTATACATGGAACAACCAGAAGGTTTTGTTATGCCTGGAAATGAGCATAAGGTGTGCAAACTAATCAAATCCTTGTATGGACTAAACCAAGCACCTAAACAATGGCATCTGAAGTTTGATGATGTTGTCTTGTCACATGGTTTTTGTTTAAATCAGGGAGACAAGTGTGTATATACAAAATTTGTTGAACTCGGTAAAGGAGTCATCATCTGTTTGTATGTGGATGATATGCTCATCTTTGGAACCGATCAATAACAAGTTGATAGTACCAAGGAGTTCTTATCATCTAAGTTTTTCATGAAGGACATGGGGGAGGCAGATGTGATCCTTGGGATTAGGATCAAACGAAATGGGAAGGAAATTTTTCTTGAGTCAATGTCACTACATAGAGAAGGTGCTTACTAAGTTTACTAGTAAGGGATGTCGAGAATTGAGAACTCCATTTGACCCTAGTGTGAAGTTGATGCCCAACACAGGGATGGAAGTATCTCAACTCGAGTACTCAGAAGCGCTTGGCTGCTTGATGTATGCCATGAAAAGCACAAGGCCTGATATCACTTATGCGGTTGGCAAGTTGAGCAGATATACAAGTAATCCAAGTACTCATCATTGGCATGCAATTAGACGAGTACTTGGTTACCTTAGAGGAACCATGGATTATGGTTTAATGTATAAGGGGTGCCTGTCGGTTATTGAAGGGTACTCGGATGCAAGTTGGATATCCAATATGGAGGATCATACCTCCACTACTGGATGGGTATTCTTACATGGAGGAGGAGCAATTTTGTGGGCTGCCACTAAGCAAACTTGCATCAGAACGTCAACTATGGAATCTGAATTTATAGCATTAGCGGCTGCTGGCAAGGAGGCAGAATTGCTAAGGGACTTTGTCTCTGAGATTCCATTATCGGCGAAACCTATCTCACCGACTTCTATCTTATGTGATAGCCATGCTACTCTGGCTAGGGCATATAGTCAGGTCTATAATGGCAAGTCTCATCATTTAGGGGTGAGGCATAGTGCTATTCGTGAACTGATCACTCACAGGACAATCACAGTGCAATATGTTCGGTCTGAACAAAATCTGGCTGATCACTTGACAAAGGGATTAACAAGAGATTTGGTTGCCGTATCAGCAGGAGGGTGGGAGTTAAGTCAAACGTAGGACACCCAATTCCCCTCTAATACAGTGTTAAAGGCAGAATTCAATGTGGAAAGCCTATGAATGGAAACTGGAGCACAAGGTTTGTACTATCCTGAAGGTATGTGCTCTGGAACCTGCGAGTGATAGAGGTTGAAGTTAACTTCTTAATTGATTCCTTGACAAAGTGTATAGGCAGGTACACGAGTAAGGAATTAACCTACGCGAGCATGAAGTGTAGCCGCTTCAAGAAACTTGGACTTGGTTTCGTGTGCGCTCGTGAGAGGATTGGGACACATGGCGGTCAATAGTGTCAAGATATCTTAGAATAGATAGGATAAACTCTTGTGTATATTATCTTCAGATACTCAAATGAGTAGATGGGTTCAATCCATAGCGACACCTCTATATTCGAGTATTTTGGAATGTGTAATATACTACATGGAAATTCAATCGTCGTGACATTTTCTTTGATGCAAGAGTTTTCGGTTGGATATTTGTTGTAATTTCAGCGAAATCACAGACTTCAGTAAAATGGGAGAGGAATGTTGGAAATATGCACCGGAGATAATATATCAGAGGAATGTTGTGAGTTCACGGGAAACCTCACTTTATCTCAAGAGCTAGCTGAAACTAGCTAGCATCAGCTCCTCTGTGAGCTAGATGAAGTTAGGGACTGACACTGAAGCTCGTCCAGCTCAACCTTGAGCTGGATGATAGTGTCACTAGCTGCGGTACTGAGCAGAGCTGGAGTGATGGTGTGGAGCTAGGTAGTTGGAGTGATAACTCTCTCTCCTATGACAAATGGGCACACACCCTTTCGTTTGATTCAAACTCTTTTTGAGTTATTTTCCTTCCAAAACTTGTAAGACTTCATGGAAGTTGCCTACAAGTCTATCCTTGGGGATAATGGCATCTCTTGGTGTAAGGTATTCATACCTTTTTGTCCCTAGACCCCTCTGCCTATATAAAGGAGGCAGTAGTGTGGCAAAAAGGACACAGAAACAAACATCTATCCTAGCCTATGATTCTAAAGTGACTCGAGTATCTAAAGCCTAAGAACTCGAGTGAAGATGGTCTTATCCTCTGAAGGGATTTCCTTATACCCAAGGCTTGTAAGGGTGGAAGTACTCTTTACAGAAAGTGGTTCCCATGATTCCGTCTTGATCCTAGATCTCAACACCTATCAAAGCCCGAACCATAGCTACTTAGAACCTCCTAAGCTAATATTCTTTTCTATCTTAACGTAGGAACTCTCTCACTTCTATCATCATGCCATGTTCGTCACCAGCATCCATTCCTATCAACATGCCTCACATCGGAAAGCAATCGAGGCTAGCTTTGAGGGTATCAAACCTAACTCATTGGCAGCCATCACCATCCAGGTGACTGGGTCAAGTGAACAAAGGCGAGTGGTTTATGGGCTACTCTACCAACGATGTAAGGATCTATCAGGAGCGAAGAGTCCGATCACTATGTTGCTATAAACCCATGAGGCTGGCTACCTCCCTCCGCATCTTTAATTCCTTATTTCGTTGTTTCTTGTTCTTCATTTACAGTTTCAGATAATACTTGAATATTTTTGGGTCGATTTTGCGTGTTTCTGTTGTTAACTTTGAGGGTAGGTAGCCTAGAATTTTTTCAACTACGAAACTGATATAGTTTAGTGAAGATAGAAGCTACAAGACATGATGATCTTTAAATTAATTGTTTCTAGGTCCTACATCACTTGGGAGCCAAACTGATGTGTTCTTAGAACCTGTTATTGTTGAGTTGCACAATCTATGGATTATTGGGGAACAAACATAAGAAGTTCAGGAGAAAAGAAACTTTCAGTTGCATGTAGTATTTATGTGGACTATCAATGATTTTCCTGCTTACAGAATGTTGTTAGGATGGAGAACTAAGACTAAGTATGCATGTCCTCATTGTGGCATTAATACTTGATCAAACTAGTTAACTAAGGGTGGAAAGTTTTGGAATATGGGGCATATAAGATTCTTGTGTAAATAACATCTATTTAGACGTAATAATAAAAAGTTTGATGGAACTGAAGAACATAGAGAATCGCCTCCCATGATATATGGAAGTGATATTATAAGACAACTTAATGGAGAAGTAATAATAGAAGATGCAGATGGTGAATTTTCAAATGTCGGAAGTCTCTTTTATTAGAAATATTCGGCCTCACACCAGATTGCAAGTTGGTTCAGTTTTGGAAATGCAAGAAGTGGAAAAGCATGATAAGTATCTCAGGCTTGTGACCGAGGTGGGGCGCTCCAAAAAGAAGATCTTTGTTTATTTGACGGAGCAATTTTGGAGAAAATTTAAGAGTCGGAAAGAAAAGACAATGTCAATTGCAGATCAGGGTGGGGGGGTCCTTATTAAGTCTGTTGTCCAAGCACTACTTTCATATGCTATGCAGGTTTTTTCCTATACTGAATGGTATTATTGAGGATATTCATTTTTTGATAGCAAATTTTTGGTGGGGAAAGAAAGGGGGTGAATGCCATATTCATTGGGTACGTAGTGCAGAGATGATCAGTAGTAAGGAGAAATGTGGAATGTTGCATTACTTGAAAGCTGCTTTCCTATAGTTATATCGTAAGCTATTTTGCAAATTCTGCTTCGAAATGAAGGAGATACTGATTGTTTGATTTGGCACTCTAATAAGTTCAGCATTTATACAACTCGTGAGTATTAGAGGGAGTGGCTCACTGAATTTAAAGAGCAGGAAGATGTTCAAACGATTCGATTGGTGGGGGTTTGAA
Source organism: Linum usitatissimum (assembly GCA_030674075.2). Classification (NCBI taxonomy): domain Eukaryota; kingdom Viridiplantae; phylum Streptophyta; class Magnoliopsida; order Malpighiales; family Linaceae; genus Linum; species Linum usitatissimum. The sequence continues at coordinate 781,762 of JAUJYP020000131.1, read as the reverse complement.
AGCAGATGTGGTCCCTTAAGCTCCTACCTTAGGTTTGTTATTTTATGTGTAGTTATATGTGTGGTATCCTTCGTATAGGTGTTGCACTCAATAGGCAGAGTTGTAAGCATGGTGCTGAATGTCGTTTTTGTGGCCAAACTAAACTCAACTTGATCGTTTAAAGGACTGCACGTGGGCAAGTAGGTTGCGGTGACGCTCTACCCTATTTGATTGTTTTGTTGATCATGTAGGGGAGCATGGATTTTGTTGATTTGAGAATGTGACATCAGGTGTTTTAGCTAGCAAGTTGGAAGAATGGTGTGCGTTCCTCTGGTCTCTGTGGAAGGAGCGTAATGTACACATTTTCAATGGCCAGCGAATCCTTGATGATAATATTGTGAGCCGTAGTGCAAAGTTTCGGACCAATTATCAGAGAGTGTGTGAGAGCTCAACTGTAGGAATAAATTCTACCATCCCTATATGCTAGCGAACACCACCTACTAGATTTGTGAAGGTCAATATTGATGTGCGGTTTTTTTTATGGTATCGGCATGGTGTTGTAATTCGAGATTCGATGGGTCATTTTTCTGGTTGCCAAGGTGAAGAAGATTCAAGGCACCTGGACAATGGAGATGAGAGAGGCGATGGCAACGGAGTACGGGGGCATTTCTGCAAAACAACAATTTTACATGTTGGTATTCTTGGAGAGTGATTGTTTGTATTTGGTTAATAGTCTTACAGGGAACGAAAAGGACCAATTTGAACTGGGTATTTTCTCTTGAAGTATTTGAAGTCTCGCCTTGATGCTCTAGAGATGGGCATAAGGAAAAGATCTTCATCTAATTAAGCTTCCCAATGGAACAATGGGATTACCCTCGTAACTTATAAAATATCTCGAACTGAGAAAGAATGCTTGTTCGTCGTATTGAAAACAGTTTAAGTGCCTGATGGTTACTCTTCTAATGTATCATCATGCACTACAAGCAAAGAGGTATTTGGAGTTGGTTTCTGGAAAGCTACTTAGCATCAATCAGTATATAGCCGACGGGAAGTTAAGGCTTCTATAACTTACCATTGGTTGGTTATCAGGATCGTACATAAAACTACAGTATTTACTGACTTTGGTGTTTAACTGCAGAATCGGATCGTAATTGATCCGGATACTACATTTGAAAATGATAAAAAGTACATAATGTGTGACATTGCAAAGAGTGGAGAGACTAACGACTCCGGATGTGGAAAGATCAAGTGTTGAAGAATGATAAGATCCCAAAACCACTCTCTTCAAAAGCTTCTAGAGCAGTTTGCATTGCAGCCAAGCCTAGACAGATTCCAGTACCGATGTGGACACAATTTGTGGACTACAAGCTGAGACCAGAAGTTCTGGTAAGCAAATGAGTGTTTATATGCGCTTTGTATTATGTATATCTTCTTATAGTTAATTGTTCAAATATGTAGGCAATAGCTGAGAAGAATGTTGCAAACAGAGCTGTTTTTTATGCACCACACACTGGTGGCTCAAAGAAGGTGTTAGTGAGATGATTGGAAATTGTAAGTAGTAAACAAATTCTTAGTGTTATTTCTTTTCAAACCATTTTAATACTAACTACAATAGATCTTACAACCGGCCAAGCATTGAGTAGGGGGTGAGTTGTATGCTGAAACTCACACGAAGAAAACTATACATCGATCGTCAAGTGGTTAGTAAAAATTCTGCAAGTTTGAGAACATATAGTAGATAATATTAATTTTATAAGCAATATCAACATTTACTTTGCAGGCTCAGATTATTGAGTTTGACAACACTCCAAGAGTTCTCAAGCACATCGCCCCTAATGATTTGCTTGGCCGTGTCAAAGGAGTTCAGCATAGTGGCCAAGTGAGAGGAGTAGGATATGGAGTAACTTCTTCTCAGGCGTGTTTTCATTATACAACTTCCATTCATATGTAATTAGAGAATAATCTATTGTCAATCTTACATTTACACTAATAGGTTGGACTAAGTAGGAAGGGTAAAGGCATTGGATAGTCTAGTACAAACCGTAGTCAATCACATTCTCATCTCCTAGGGCATTGTCCTACCGCATCGATCGATGGCACAAGATTGTGTCCGAGCTTTGGAAGAAGAAATTCGTTTCATGAGGGAAGAAATGGCATGACGAAAACAAAAAGTTCAAGAAGATGAAGAGGAACAAGAAGATGAGGATAAAGATGATTTTGATGATTATTAAGGGTTTAAGATGGTGGTAAGGTAATCTAGAATGTGTAGAGACATGGAACGTTGAATCTTTGTTCGAATGTTTGTCTAAATGTTAGTTTGAATATTAGTTTGAATGTTTGGATTTCACATTATATTAGTAATATGAAGTTGTGATTGACTATCTTGTTGGTGCAAGATGTCTGGTATGAAATTATAGCAATGTAGATGGTTGTAAGTTTTTTACTAGTGCAGGTGTAATAGATTGAAGGGTATGCGAAATTCTGAAAACTAGACAGAATCAGGTTCGTAAATCAAACTTACCGTCGGATGATATTTAGCGTCGCCGTAAACCGACACCAAATACGATAAGACATGTAATAACGTCCGTTAATGAACTTACCGTCTGAATCGAACTTATCGTCTGAATCGACCGCATCTTGTCGTAGATTGCATCTGACGCCAAATTTGGTCAATCAGCGTTGACCTCAATTTAGCATCATTTTTTTGTCGTCGCTTAAGGCCGACGTTAAGTTACCGTCAAGATACGTTGACCAGATCGACGTCAGCATTTCACGTTGCTCGACTTTTAATCGACCGGAAATTATTTAACGACACCAAAATGACCTTCCTTTCTGGACCGACGCGAAATAATATGGCGTCGGTTGATGACCAACGCCAAATACGATTATTGACCAACGACAAGTCACAGATTTCTTGTAGTGATGCATTAAGATGAAGCAACATATATTAAGATAAAAGTAGTTTCTTAATTCACCTAGCTAGGTATTAAATAAGTTGGTTCAAGGAACATTAATATTTGTACATGTCGGATATGCTTGCTATTTTCATTATGTTTCTTTAACGAGAAAGTTTCGGTTGCTGCTGATTTGTTTTTCCTTTTTTCTCTATGATTTCTCCTTAGTTTTTGCTGTTTGAAGTTTGTACAATACAACCAACTATTTGGTTGGAAGAGTTACTTACTTAGGCTTATTGTTTTTGTTTTGACAGCATACCTTGTTGTTTGACATTTTTGTGTTCTTTCAGGCTTTGCGGTAGTGTTTGCGTTTTGAGTTTTTGTTTGCATCAGGTTTTGGTAGCTCATCCCAATTCTGTTTATGATATGATTGTATCCCCATGAAAATGTCGTAGGTCCCTGATGGTAGTATTGGAATGGCTTTATGTAGCCTCTAACCTGAAAAGCTGAAATTTCTTGAAAGTCTCTTGTGCAGGCCATGGATGTTTCTCCTTCTACAGCTGGTTTAAGCAAATTGATAGAGTTGCCACAAGTGGAGAACACCAATAAGTTGCAAATCTTGCAGGCAGTGGAACCCAATAAAGTATCCGTGGTAAAACATTTTTCTAAGAACTGAATAACAGAAACTATGTAACGTATTATCAACTCAATTTCAATATTTATTTTCAGAATATGGACTTCAATTAGGGTGGAGTTCCCTTTATTGATCGTATGCATGGTTTGGAATTCATTTCTTTATTTTTAGGTCTTCACCGTCCAACTTGAAAAAAGACATTTCTACCATCACTTTTCTTAACTCAAAGTAAGATGATTGTGAATTCGTTACGTAAGGAACAACTGTCGTTACGCTAGTCTTATATAACTGTCTTTTCTCTTACGTAACAAGCTTAATTTTTCCTGTTACGTAAGAAATAACTGTCGTTACGTAAGGCTTATGCAACACCCTTTACTCTTACGTAACATGTTTAATATTTCTTATTACGTAAGGAATAACTATTGTTACGTATGGGTTACGTAACGTCCTTTACTCTTACATAACAAGCTTAATTTTACCTGTTACGTAAGGAATAACTACTGTTATGTAAGCCTTACGTAACATCATTTACTCTTACGTAACATGCTTCATTTTTCTTGTTACATCAGGAATAATTGATGTCATGCATAAGCCTTACGTAATAGCCTTTACCTTACATAACAGACTTGATTTTTCTTGTTATGTAAAGAATAATGGCCGTTATGTAACGGCCTTTACTATTTTGTAACACGATTAATTTTGCCTGTTACGTAAGGAAAGACTGCCGTTACATAAGTCTTACATAACAACAGTTATATCTTACGTAACAAACTCAAAATCTGAGTTAAGAAAGTCATTGTAATGAATAGATGAAATCAAGAATTGACAACTCGCAACTTAAATGAAATAGAAGCGAATTTCCTAAATTTCTATCTTCCTCTGTTCAATTTATTGTTTGACTTCAGAGTCCTCCGCAGAGTGAGATTTGGAAGCTGCTTGAATTGAGATTTGAACACAAGTGTTCCTTTCGTGTGTCAAATCCCTGAAAGAAGGATAAATAACTGCTGAATCCGGAATGTAACTCCTTGAGTCGAGAATGACTGAGATCGATTCATTCCAATTAATGCTTCTTTGTCAAAAAGTTTTCAGGCACCACTAGTGGATTATTTTTGGTAGACTATTTAATCCGATAAGAAACTTGGAAAGTACAAAATTAAATTAATTTCAAATGGCTATTACGAGGCCTTATATAGCGCAGCGCTATTTAAAAATGGCATTTCTAATCATGCAAACATCTCATTTAAAAATGGCATTTCTAATCATGCACACATCTCTTTGATTGGCCAACAATTCATGAACAACATGCATGCATGGCAATTTCGGATTCAAACCATTAACCCAACCAGAACCAACCCGAAAATTTAGGATTAGATTTAGTATTTTAGCACCTAAAACCAAAATGATCGGAACCCGAAAACATAATATTTTTTTGAATGGATTAAGTCGGGTATAAGTTCGACTCAAAAACCCAAAAAATCTTTAAAATCATTATTATTAACATCACCTTCAGAGTTTTTAATAGTTAGCCCTACTTATTGATTATGTTTTTTATTTTATAATATTTTACTTTGTTAAAGATAATTCTGAAATAGTAATCATTGTAACGTTCTTATTTTTTTCTATTTTTCGTCCGGTGCCAGAACCTTTTGATTGGTACTAGGTTTGTGCAGGTTCATATTTGATGGCAGTAGAGTTAGAGCCGGGCAGTATTGAAAATCTGATACGGATAAATAAAGTTGCAGGACCATACTTCAATTTTGGTACATTGAGAATTTCCAGTTTGTTGACAATCAACTTTGAGTTTTATTAGTAGAATGTGGTCATTGCCGTTAGTTTTAGATGGACCACGCACACTTTGTTTGAACATTGTTAAACTCGAACATGTTTTTTAGAATTTGGTATGTAACAATTTGTTCTTGAAGTGTGATAGTAGAACGAAACAAAGACTATTGGAACAAGTCGTACCCAAAAAATAAGATAGGAACATGGTGTATGTAAAACCAAGGACAATGGTTGCCGGAATAAAAACTGCCGCCGAAAAACTATAAGCCTTGGTCGCCATCTCTTTCAAACCGCCCGATGTCGCCAAAGCTATCGCCGAAGATGTCACAACCATCGCCGCAATGTGAATCATATGGTCACCACTTCTCGCTTAGACTTCAACTCTCACGATAAAAATTATAAAAGTGAGAAAGATTTAATTAAACATTTTAATTTTCCAAAATGTGTAACAAATAAAATGAAACAAGATAAATCGCATAATTGCCTTTCTAATTTAATATAACTTGTTTATATAGATGGTTGGTTATCCGTTTTTATTATTATCTTCAAATTTTTTGTATAAACAACTTATTTAGAACGGTGTACTTTTGATAATAAAATTACTATATTCTAAAAAAAAGATAAATCTCTTAAAAAACAAAATATGCCGTTAGAGATGAAGGAAGGAGGCGAAAGTGATTTATGAATATATAAAGATTGGAATATGGTTTATCTCTTAATCAAATCAAAATCATAATTAAAGACTAATCTTAATCATCAAGTAATCTACAAAACAATCTATCTGTACATGTGGGAGCTGCCTCGTTCTCTCTCATAGGAGAGTTTCGTTGCGCCGATTATGGCCTATCCACTATACCTTAATCGCGTCGTCACCAATCACAAATCTACCTCAGCCAATGACACTCCTACAACCACAATAATCTAGCCTTCTAACGGTAACGTCTCCACTCATAAATCTACCCCAGCCAACACCGGTCGTACCGCCTACTTGAACCCACTCTCCGGCGGAAACTCATTCGATCACCAAGCTACAAACACGCCACCAAAGGCCGAAAAAAATTGGCCAGTCTCGTAGTACGTGATTTTCTCACAAAAAAAGAGATCAATTTCATTTCAATAAAGAACAGTCTGCTAAACACATTGCAACCGATTCGAGCGGTTGAAATCACGTAGCTTGACAACCATCAATATCTGTTCTGGCTTGCTCATGATATCGACGTTCACTCTGTCAAGGATCATGGTCCATGGTTCTTTTGACAAACACATGTTGCTCACACATGAGTTGTAAATGGGGGAGACCCCGAACCAGGTTCTACTCCAAACCGCCGACATATGGATCCGAATCCACAACGTGCCGTTTGGATATTTTTCGGAGGAAGTAGGAAAGGCGTTGGGAAGCTCCGCATGTCGTTATATTGGGTATGATGTAAAGAACCATAACGCCTATCCTAATGCATACATGCGGCTCAGAGTTGCACTAGATATCAATGCACCTCCATCAAAGGAGTGTCCGGTCACACTCCACAAGGGAGCAGAGATTACATATAAGTATAAATATGAGCGTTTTCCTAACTTCTGCTATATTTGTGGAATCATGGGGTATGCGGAGAAAAAGTGCGAGCCGAGGTTCGAATTTCCAGAAGAACAAGTAGCTTTTCAGTGGGATGACTCAATCAAAGTGCCTACATGAAAGGAAATTCAAGCCAAATCAGCTAGTTAATAATAGTGGAAAACTGTTATAGGGATCGAGCACCGACAATCCAACGGGGAACACCAATCACGACATACATTCTTCTTGGTGACGTGAACAAAACATTCGTATCAGATAGTGAAACAAATGTACCGCCACGACCTGTGTTCGTCCTGTTGGGACATGAACAAAACGCGTACAGTCAGTTCAAACAAATGTACCACCATAGTGGACACAAAACACCCAGCAAAATGAACAAAAAACATAATGCAGAACATAAAAAATCAGAACAACTAATCCACAAGAACTCGAAGAACATGAAGAACAAGAGCTTAAAAGGGAGCTCACCTACCTTTTCGAAATTTTTGGTGCACTTTTTCTAGTATTTCTTCATGCAAAGATCTGTCAAAACGAACCTAAATCGATCACCTTTCAAAGAAATCGAGAGAGAAAGAACTTAGATAAAAAAAAACCATAAGAACTCGAAGAACAAGAATAAAAAATGGAGATAACCCATATTTCGAGGTTTGTTTACACTCGTCTAGTGTTTGTTTGTGCAAAGATTCATCTTGAAGAGCAAAAAACAAACTAAGATTTAGCATTCATTCAAAAAAATTGAGAGAGAAAAGGGGGAAAACTAGAAAGAGTAGTGGAAGAAAAATTCAATCTAGAAATTTTGAATTAGAAAGAGAAAAATATTTGTGGTTATGGTATTTATAATTTTTATTTTTATTTTTTAATATTTTTTCGTATGCTTACCAGATATAAACATATAAATATATTAATACTTAACATATAAATTAATATATATTGATATTCAACGTGTGCATAACGAATAAAAATATATACTTTTTAAACATTTTTCTCCTCTTTGTTTTGGTGTAAGAAAACTTTATAAGTTTCTCCATAAAAAATGCATAAAAAACATATGTTCGTATGTTTTTTCATTTTGGAAATCCCCTATATATAATGGACAGTTGGGTATTGCTTCAGCTGTGGAATTCACACATGTGGCCTGGTGGTACAGTGTTACCATGAACGTCGAGGAACAACTTTAGATCATTTATGAGGCCACTGTCTTTTTTCAATTAATAAAAAACCAATCTAATCGTACTTTTGTTAGATCACCTACTTTTTTTAAAACCATAGATACATGTTAAGAATATTATTTTTAAAACAAAAATATTTCATGTATAGCAACAATACAATAACATAAAACACATGTGGCTCGTTTATGTTGGTTAAAGTTATAGTTATAATAACATTAAAAATATACAGTTTATATATGTCGTTAAAAGTTAACATTAAACATATATCATTCATTTATATTATTATGAGTTATAGTTAAAATGAAATTAAATATATGTATTTCATTTATATCATTAAAAATTATAGTTAGAATGACATTAAAGATATGTCTTTTATTTTTATGTCATTAGAAACTATATGTTGTTCATTTATGTTGCTAAAAATTATAGTTAGAACGAGATTAAACCAATGTTATTTTTTATGTCGCTAAAATATGTAACTCGAATGACATCAAATAAATGTCTTTTATTTACCTCACTCAAAAGTTATAATTTTGTAACATATGCTCAAATGATGCCAGAGTTCTTTAAAATTAGCACTTCGGCGATGGTTATGAAGTTGTCGTTATGGACTATTAAATGATTGTCGCAGCAGCCAGATTTTATTGTAGTGTCCTTTGCTACCCGTTTGTTGATAACAATTCTTAATACCTATCTATCAACTGGTTTGGAGTTTAGGCGAAAAAGGGTTCTAGGATTTTCAGGATGATTCTGGACCGTTAGATTTCACGTATTTTAGATCTAATGAGCTGTACAAAATGGGCACGAAAGTCTTTTCAACAAATTTATTTATTATCTTATTTTATAGAAGTACACTGCCAATTATAATCAATTATATTTTTATAACGTGTTATAATCATGACTAGTTATTAAAAAATATAACGAATTATATTTTAAATATAACTAGTTATAAAATGTAATCACTTATATTTTAATTATAAATGATTATATATTTTAAATTATAACGAGTTATATTTTCTTAATAACTAGTTATATTTTATAATAACTAGTTAAATTTCATAATAACTAGTTATAGTTATGTTTTAAAAAAATATAATCAGTTATAATCTCTACTTATAACTAGTTAATATATAACTGGTTAAATCTCTACTTATAACCAGTTATATAAAATGTAATTTGTTATAAAAAATCATAACTGCTTATAAAAGAAAATTATTAATTATAATATGATTCATTATAATTGTTACTCGAATAACTTGTTTACAACTCCTAAAATTTATTGTAATTGTTCTACACTCTCCTTTTATCTCCCCCTCGATGCTTAACTTTTGAATCTTTATAAAACAACCCTCTGTCCCTAATTGTAAAAGGTTTAAAAGGCATTGACCACTGAAGTAAGGTTCAAAAGTATTCAGCAAATATGCAAATCGGTCACTTAAATTTTGAAAAACGCAGAATAGTCACTCTTCCCTACCAAAGCTGAACGCCGTCGACGATGACTCCCGCCGTCGCATCTTCCTCTTCCTCCTCTCCAATGACGACCTAACCGCCGCTGGGACCCACCATCACAGATCCAATCGGACGAGGATTCAGATCAGAGTCATGAATCCCTCTCCTGGTCCGATAGGGATGAAGATTTCGACCTGATCTCCACCTCTGCTGCAGAATGTTCTCCCAACGCCAGTACTTTTCAGCTCATCTGCGATTGATCCCGGGTGAAAACCTTTGAATCGATCTCCTACAACGATTTGACTGAATCAAATTAGTAGGACTTCATTGAAGTCGATAACCGCACCTCCGACGATGGTGCAGAAGAGGGGGACTTTAGAAAGGATGGAAAAAATAGGAAAAAGGACAATATGTATGATATGAAAAATACCCCTCCTATCACAAATCTTAGAAATTCTGAAACTTTCTGGCCTGAAATTTAGACTGCTCTTTCGATATATAGCTATGATTTTATTAACAAATCACATCCGTGATGTAAAAAAATAGATTGTGTATGTTTTACGGATCACAAATCTTAGAAATTCTGAAACTTACTGGCCTGAAATTTAGACTGCTCTTTCGATATATAGCTATGATTTTATTAACAAATCACATTCGTGATGTAAAAAAATAGATTGTGTATGTTTTACGGATAAAAGTGTTTACTACTATTCATTTGTCTATGTCCTTTTGGAAAAGGGAGGAGATGTCATAAACGAGAGGTTGATGTCCCATTGTCACATGGAACTTCCTCCTCGATGTTGGATGCTTTTACTGTTCCTCTCGGCCAAATAAAATAATTATGTTCTATTAATCTATTCTACACATTGTGGGAGTATTTGTTTTTTATACAAGTTACAAGTGATTTGAAAGAGTATTAAAATGAGTCTAATTGCTCGGAAACGAGTCCGTGAGCACCTCTAACAACAAAGTTAGCAACCCTATTATGCCTATGAGGATAAAAGATAAAAAATGCAGTCACAGGTTAAAAGGATATTTTTTATGATGACGAGTTATTGATGAGCGGATTTCACTCCGCTATCAAATATCGACTAGAATCAATTAATAGAATCCTATTTTCTATATGGTCTTTCTAACGCTATTACAAAACTTAGAATGCGAACTAAACCAAATAAGTTCAGGAAAAATATTGTTGAAGTATCGGTTTATTAAAGCAGAAACTAATACTTTGATTATAATGATTTAAACTAAGTAAATAAGTAATTTGAAGTTTGTGTCGAAGATGAGAATGAGGGTTGTCTAGACTTGAATCCACTTTAGAAGACAATGCAGGATATATGACATGCAATCTCAATTATTCAGGTTATAATGGCTTGACAATATCCTAAGATAACCTTAGACCACTCCCACAAATATAAGGATCTATTTTGGTTGACCGAAAATCCTCTCTCGAGCTAATCTTTACCCAAGCAGCATGCACTAAAGGTGTTCGATGAAACGCCACAACGAAAACTATGCAAAAATCCTAGATTAATTGCTCCTCTCTCGACCTAATGGGTAATCTAGAGTTCTTCCTAAGTGTCCTATTAATCACCGTTCTGCTCGGACCCACTAATTGATAACAAAGATTCAATCATGATGATCAAGCAAGACCAAATTGGAATTTAGGTTTTAGCAGGTAAACATCATTACCCAATAACATCGATAGCATAAAAGGGTTTAAAACCCGTCATCATCCAACAAAAATTGAATCTAAAGGGTCCTTTAATCTAGACAACACAAGGAGTTAGCTAGACATGGTTTCAAGAAGGATTACAAAAATAAAAGGAATAAAACTAGAAAAGAAGACATCTTACAACTAGATCTAACTTGCTCTAACTCGATGAGAAAACTCCAAACCCTTTCTTCTTCTTCTCTCTAGCCTAAAATCTGATCTCTATTAGGTCCCCTCCCTTTTCCTAAGTAAAAAAGGTCTTCTATATGGACCACGAAAGATTGTAGGTCCGCTGCCGAAAAAGTGCTCTCTGGTCTTATATCTCGTGCCTCACCAGCTTTCACTGGTTTGATGATTCTTGCTTCGTTAGAACTCCAATTTAGTACCTGTTCAATCTCAAGTGTCACGGAACACATAAAATGCGTCAATAACATGCAAAACAATGTAACACGACCCAAGGGGTAAAGGGGAACCAAATATGCACCAATCATAATGAGTTTGAACATGTTAAGGCATCCAAATGCCTAAAATTGTCAACTAAAAAGGGAATAAATCTACTAATAATCAAGCACATCAGTCATGCATAACATTGCCATGGCCAAACATCCCTCTCCTTCCTGAAGGCATCAACCATCACGAGATTTTCAAAGAAGATCACCGTTATGTGAGGATAGTTCTCAGTGAATTTTAAAGCCCCGAGGAGAGCTTTAGCATTGGAAACAAAAATTGATGAACACATGGGCTTCCTCAGCTTTTTTCTTCAACCTCTCCATGGGAACTAATTCTGAAAACCCCATAATCCATCAATGTTGTATCCTGCATGTAGGACCCATCGCTGATGATCTGGTGCTAATAGCAATATATAGGCAGTGGACGCGAAACCAGGATATGGTGGATAGCGTGGAAGGGAGGGTGCATCAGGATGACTAGTCTGAATGGTTGCCCAATTGTCGTAAAGTATTTTTATATTAAAGATGATGTTATTGGTGGTTGGACTCGCATTGTTGAAAACTTTGTCAATTCGGGCCTTCCAGATGCCCCACAAAATGTCAAGGCATTTCCTAGAGTTATTTGGATTTGGTACTTCCATCATTATGTTCGAAAAACCATAGGAGGATATTGATGCAGCTTGAAGGTGAATTTCTCCTAGTGAGCACACTGTTCCAGACATCCTTTACAGCCAAAGAGGCAATGGATAACATCCTCATTCCCAGAGTGGCAGGGTGTAGGTGGGGGAAGGGCATGTGAAACCCAACCCTAGAAGAGTCCACTTGAACCATCGGTTCAACCCATGCAAGCTACTCGGATTCCAACTAGATCGACCAACTTTGACCCACATTTAGTAATATATACATATAAACAAGCATTAAAGACTGCACTTTAATCTTTTTTAAACCTTGGAAATCAGACAAGACAAGGATCCCGAATCCTTAAATATACGCTTTAAAACATAGAACAACGAAGATACAACTCCAGTTCATATTACATAAAAACCGACCAGCTTTCTCCCCATCAACACCAGTACCTGTGACCGAAACCCATACATACATACATAAAGACAACATCCATGTGGTTAGTGATAATAACTGAGTGCATAAGCATCATCCAAGGTAGAACTTTGTCCGATCAAAAACCGGGAAAACATCATAGAAAATAACACATCAACTACTCAAGTCTTTAATAGTAATGTGGTTCTAGTCTTGCATTAAGATACCTAGCATCAACCACCCCTAACTGTGTGTGGATAGCCTCATAGTGGATCAGCCCATGAACTACCCTAACTGTATGAGTATGATCTGTAGGCATACTCCACACATCCTGAACCTTTTCTTTAACTCTAAGGGATTGCACAATCCAGGGGTGAGTGACCAATGCATCCACAACATTGATATCTAATCTGGCTAGGCCTATCTTAGCCTATATTGAAATGCCATTGTTCAATCCTCAAGAGCTTCATGCTCACATTTATTATATCTTTTATACATTAGATCACACGCTGCTGTACAGCCTCGAAGCCCTAGCTCCATAACATGAAACATCACATGGGAAATCCAAGTATAGGATTCCCCAACATCTAGTTACAGTTCTACACTAGACTAAGCAGTAAGTAAACACAATCCCCCGCCTCTAAGAAGAGTTGACATATCTGATTCATACTTGATGTGATTCCCCTCGCTGCCACGAATCCATAGATTCTGACCGTGTGTCGTTTGAAGCTCAAAATATCAAGTTATGCTCCAATTACTTCTTTGCAACAAATGGAAACCTGCTAGGAAAAATCATAGCACCAATCCTCCAGCGCTATTCGTTACACTAACTAATCCATAATATTTAGACGCTAACAAAATTGACCCTAGTCCTTAACCGTGAACCATCCAAAAGTTCAGAACCACGAAAGCTAAACTTAAGAAGAACCAATTACAGATTAGCCACTTAACTTTTCATTACTTTATAGGTCGGGTCATCGAACTCCTCCAAGATTGCAGGAAGGTCACTATTCTACTCCAGCGTGGCTCCCTAGATTCTGGTGCGCACCTCGGCGGTACGCACTTCTCTGGAACTTTACTGAAATGGCCATCGCCGCATCACTCTTCTCCCCTTTGATCGACCGTCAGTGGCTTCCACGTGTAGGTACATGCTTCCTCAGGCTTCAGATCCAACCTTTATGCCCCCATCGCTTCCTTTCGATCTGCGATGATCTCTCCTCACCTTTTCCACCTACGAGCTCCATACAACCATTGAGTTGCTCGTCCTCTAACAATCCCAAGCTGATCTCATCGTCGAAGGTTACTTGATCTCTAAGTCGTCGCCGCCAATCTTCGTGAATGGCACAGCCACTCCCGTTTTTTGACAAATTTGCGGCGAATAGGACTTAGATTTGGTTTTAGCCTTAGATTTTGACGTAGAGTTTTAAGAGGATCATCCTTTTGAAAGATAATATAAAAAACCTTCATAACGGTCAAATCATCACGACTATATTGAATGACATCTTTCAGGTTGTCAAACAGATCATGCATAGAGTTTAGAAGGAGGGCATCTTTATGAGTATCATCAATATATTTCCCACATCTAGCCAAATCTTAAGTCATCCTAAAAAACATATCAAAGTTTTCATTCCCGTCATCAATACTTTCCCCACATCTAGCCAAATCTTAAGTCATCCTAAGAAACATATCAAAGTTTTCATTCCCAGACATAGCTATGTTCATCTGAAAGGTGAACAAGTTGCTAAGCAGAGTTATACAAGTAGGCAGAGATGTACTCTCAAAGATTGACTCTAAACCCTCCCATAAATACTTAGGATCAGTAAACATTACCACTTGGCAGATGACATCATTTGCAAGATGAATCATGACCTCTGAAAGTGCTATTTCTTGCAGTTCGAATTTCCTGAAATCAAATCGTATTTGTAGCCCACTGCTCGATCACATCTAAGTAACAATTCTCTTTGACCAAGATGGGTTTCATCTCAATCTTCTAAATGACGAAGTCTATACTTCTATCATACTGTTTAAGTCTTATATCATCTGCCATTTTAATAATTACGAACCCCATATAACACAAAATAAGAGACAAAGGAGGGTGAGAAATAACCAAAATCAAAACAACCCTCATTAACACAAGATTACGAACCCTAATTGAATCAGGACTCCCAAAGTGCACAACTAACATAACAAGAAAACGATCAAGATCGCAAAGCATGCAAGAGCGGAAGCAAGATGAGATAGGGCGTGATACAGAAGCCAACTAAACTCTGATACCACTTTCCCAAACTATATCACGAGGCGTAACCTTAACAATCAGGAAAGGAAGAAACACACAGAAAGTAAAGGCGATATGCAGAAGAACTGATCACACAGTTTGATTTCCATACTTTGTTGAGTCTCAGTGAGGGAGAATCAGCTCGAATTGATTAATATCAATCATAAGACAAACATAAAGAGTTAGAACAACAGAAACCCTAATACAAGTACTTAATCCATTCAAGAGATCAATACAACACAATAGAAAAAACACCGGAAGAAGAACCATCCCTGGGTTGAAGCAAAAGCAGAACCTCCCAACTCTGCGATTGCACGAAATCTAAATCGCCAGCAGAACCTTGAACACCAGTGAGAACACTAAAGAATCATGATGGATAAAGTTTTAGAGTGAATCAATCGCATTACACTCAACAAAAAGGGAGGCCAAGGCTTATATACTAGAGTTCCAGCTGAAGACGCACAAGATGACAAAGACAAAGATAGATGTGCATATCTTAGAACTTCACTAATACCCATAATAAACAAAAGCACACATGGGTTTACGGTAATCAAAACTAACAAAAGTATGATATATTAGTCCTTTTTTACTTTATAATTAAAATGGTAATACTTCAAAGTACATAAGGTCCAACCTCGATCGGTGAACCATTAAACCTCGAATCCTTGATTTCGAACACAATTCAAATACTAAAAATAACACAATAAACAATCCTTTCTACACAATGACTATAATCTACCAAACAAAAATTAAAACACAAATGCTAACAACCAACAATAACCCAATAAAATATGTATATATGCCTAAATAACAATCACATCAATACACATCAATATACCCGCCCAATATAAGAATGTTAGAGAATATCAAAATTGATTCATTAATTGTACATGTACAACTGAGTCTGATTATATACAAAATTGGATTACTGCTCTATCGCTAGAACTATAAGAAGAGAAGAACCAAGAGTAAGAAGAACAAGAAAAAGAGGAATCAAAAGAAGAAGAAGAAAAAGAAGAGAAGTGGGAAAATAAAGTTCAACGGTACAATAAATTAGAAAGACGGTCAACATCTCTAACGATTTGGTTGACTCAATGAGATGTCGTTAGCTCCGTTAACTACACTCAACACCCTCCTTCAAATTGGGCAGTAGATGTTAATCATTTCTAGTTTGAACATTAAGAACCTTAATTTGGGAGCTTGTAATTTCTTAGTAAACATATCAGCAAGCTGCAACTCTATAAATACATAGCCAAGCTTAAGCATTTTAGATTGAAGCTTCTCTTTCATAACATGACCATCCATCTCTATATCCTTTGTACGCTCATGAAAAACTGGGTTTTGAGCAATATGAACGGCAGACTGATTATCACAGAAAAGTTAAACTGACTTCTCATGTTTGTTTCCCAGTTCCTCCAACAATCCCGTTATCCATTGAACTTCACAACTAATCGTGCCATCTCTCTATATTATGCTTCAGAAGATTATCGGAATAAAATTTCTTATTTCTTTATTTTCCATGAAACTAATGAATTTCCAAGAAATAAGCAATATTTAGAATGTTTCTATGATAATCAATCGACCATTCAAGAAATACACTTTAGTGAAACCCTTGGCAACAAGCCTTGCCTTGTATCTCACTACACTTCCATCTGGCTTGTATTTAACTCTGAATACTCACTTGAAGCCTATAACCCTTTTTCTTGATGTTAACTCACTAATAGTCCATGTTTTATTGTCTTCTAGAGATTGAAGTTCTTCCTGCATCGCCTTTTTCTAACAAATAGAGAGCACAGTTTCTTAGAAGGTTTGAGGCTTAGGTTCGGTAGAAATGAAAAGGCAAACAAATATTGAGTGTGAAAAACTGTACTATGAGATAAGTATGTTGGGGATAAAGGAGATAGAATTTGGTACTGAGTTGGTAATAGAGAACAATGATATTGTTTTAGATAACTAAGAGGTCTACTAATTCTATGAGAACGTCTAGGACTAAGATGTTGTGTAGATTCTTCAGTGACTAGTCTGGCTTGAGGTGAGTTATGAATGGGAGATTTATGAGGAGGGTTATTTATGGTGGAGTCTGGAGGTGATTCATGTGCAGGTGTTTGATTTTCGAAACTATCTACATGATCTGATAAACGGGGTAAGTATGAGATATGATAGAGGGAGGATCAATCTTTAGGTCTATTGCTCTATAAGGTAAGATGAATTCACAAAAGATAACATTTCTGGTGACTATTAGCTATTGGGATGAAATCTCAAGAAGCTTATATCCTTTCATGCCTGATTGGAAACCTATGAAGATGCAAAGAGTGGTGTGGTCAGAATTTTGTTCTGGTATGATGATGAGTGCTAGCATAGGATAAGCAACCAAAGACTCTTAGATGTTCATAAGTGGGAGGTGTTTTATGTAGAACTTCATAAGGGGAAAGGTTGCTGAGAATGGGAGTAGGAAGGCAATTTATTAAGTAGCAAGCATGAAGAACACATTCCTCCCAAAATATGAGAGACAAACCCAACTGGAAACATAATGAACGTGCAATAGCAAGAAGGTGATGGTTTCTCTCCACATGACCATTTTGAGGGGAAGTGTAAGCACAACTAGTTTAGTGTACGATACCATGCGCAACAAAGAAAGTGGTCATATTGAATTAAAGACCTTGATCGAATCTAATGGTTTTAACTGTGAGAGAGAATTGAGTTTGAACCATAGAAAAAAAAAGGATTGGATTAAACCTCCTATTTCTCCTTTATTTTTCATAAGAAAGACCCATATACCATGAGTATGATCATCAAGAATAGTAAGAAAGTATGTAAAACCATCATGATAGGGAGAATTATGAGAACCCCAAATATCCATTTGAACCAACTCAAATGGTACAGAAGCTCTCGAACTACTACGTTGGAAAGGTAAAGCTTTTGTTTTGCAAGGTGACATGTGATGCAGTATGGGAAGAAGACAGAGAAATGGCTGGATGAGTTTGGAAACATCCTAAGGAAGAATGAACTAATCTGGAATGCCAAAGATAAATTGAATGGGTTTTCAGATTTTGATGAGCTGCTGCTCTACAAGAGAATGAAGGAAAGGGCACACTGGTAGCAGAGGAAGTTGGAAGTAGATATAGACCTTTATGGAGTTGGGCTAAATCAATCATTATCTGAGATTGTTGGTCCTAAATATGGCACTTAGTAGAGGTAAACCAATATAATGATAGGAGAAGTTTTGGTGAGAGTACTGATGGGAAGAGGGTTATAAGAGAAACTGGGAATATAAAGCACATTATGCAGAACTAAACTACAAAAAGAGTAACAATACCAAGCTGATGAGCTAGAGTGTGGGATCCATTAACAAGAGTAACATAAATAGGTTGAATTCTAACAAGGTATCAAACAAAGTGGCAGAACAACAAATGTGACTTGCTAGCTCTCGCATCTACAATCCAAAAGGATGACAAAGATCGATGATGAGAAGTACCCGAGGAAGTGCTGCGGGTAGCTAGGAAGATAAATGGTGATAAGATTGACAACAGTTTCTGTAGTAGAAGATGTGGAGGAAGCTAGTTTTTCGAGGAGGAGCTTAAGACGCACAAACTCAGTAGAAGATAATGACATGTTCACCATATCTGAGTGACCTTCAAAGATAGAGCAATATTATGGAGTTGCATATGCAGGGTTTCCGAAAGCTAAACAACTGTTGGTGCTGTTTTGGAATCCACTAACAGCTGAACCAGCAAATTTAGTGGTGCCAGATCCTTTAGCCATTCCTCCTTCCCTGGCTCTGTTATTTTCAACTTAAGGCCGTCTTCAATGTTGCAATTCTCCTTTTTTATAGTAACAGAAAAACAAATTATGATTGTCTGATCTTTTACCCCTTGAAAATCCAGATCTAATCCAGGAGCAATCGAGTCAACAGTTCTGAGAGCAGAACCGCTCATCTACCTCCCAAGTTGTACCGCAAACTTGAAAGCGGTGTTGATATCAGGTAAAGGATCCATTGTCAATACTTGAGATCTCACAACATCAAAGATGTCATTCAATCCACAGATGAAGCTAATCACATAATCCTATTCTTCATAGACTAGCATTTGAGTAACAACCTTACAAATAGATATGCTAGCAAGATTAAAATCACATGCAAGAATAGATCTGAATTGAATATATTCTTCTGAAAGGATTTTCAAGTTCGTGAAATACTGAGTGACGGTGGTCTCACCTTGATCACATGAAGAAATTCAAGATTGGAGATCAGCTATGCAAATAGCTAGCATCTTCTTGACTGAATCATTGCTACAGATGTTGCAAAGCTGTTGCAGCGTTTGCATAGGTAATCACACTCTGAGCAATGTCATCTGAAATGGAGTTGAGGATCCAGTTAAGGACTCTGAAGTTACACCGCATCCAAGAGGAATACATCGCATCGGTGATCGTTGGAGAAGAAGATGATCCGTTGATGAAGTACTGCACCTTGTTTTTTATGGTCAAGGCCATAGTCATCTAGCGACTCCAGAGATGATAGTTTTTGTTCGTAAGCTTCACGCTGACAATCGGAAATGAGGTGATCCATGAAAAGGAGGTGTGATAGTGTTAGGATTGGTAGCGATTATCTTACCATATCTACATGCTTTTGAGTGAATACTAGCTTGTTTGTGCTTCAATCTAGTGTGGTTTTGCATTTTGGCATTATATGCCTAGAGCCATTCACTTGAACCGTTTCGATCCATTGATGTGTTTCTTTGTAGTATTTTTTATCCACAGGTACTTTAGAAACAAATGGTCTGGCAAGAATTGGTGAAGAAGAAGGGTTGCACGTCGTGCAACACTACACGCCTTGCATGCCCTTAAATTGAAGAAGCTATCTCGAGAAAGGGTTGCACGTCATCCACGCCGTGCATGCCCTAAAAATGAAAATGGCCTCGTAAGAAAAAGGAGTGCACGGTGTGCACACATGCACGACGTGCACCTCCCTGTTGCATTAGTTGCCATGTAAAAGAGAGATTTGAAGGAAAGAGAAAGACAATTCATCTTCAACAATTCCCAGCGATTCTTCCCCGAGTTCTCTGTGAAAAACCATCATATTTCCTTCCCTAGAAGTCTGATTAAAGATCTAAAAGATTTTCCATTGAAGCATGAATCTAGGAGGCCGAAAGCAAATATTAGAGCGAGTCTGATTCATTGTCTCTTCAACAAGATGGTGGTTAGGTCTTTTCTATTTTCTCTTCTCCTAGAGTTATGAAAAGCTAAATCATTAGAGTTTCTTGGTTGGGATGTAGGAATTGAGCTATGATACTCTCCCTAAAAGTATAGGGTCGGTGATTGTTAAATATTTGGATTTGAATGAAATATTACTTTGATTGTTATTTGTCAAACTTGTTCTTGTTACGACTTGAATTAGGTCAAATCTATGAAATCCTTTATTTGATCGAACTTTGGAATGCATAAGATTAAGAATCTAAGATAGAAGAAAGTTATTTGGTGGAGCATGCCAATAGCTTGATTCTACCTTTTGTGTTTCTTTTGGTTTTAAAGGTTGTTCATCGAATAATTGGCGGACGCTCTGGTTTGCACCTAATTGACCAAGTTGGGTGTAGTTATCAATAGCTTAGGTGTTTTTGGACCAAGTTAACACTATTTCCAAATGCTTATGATTTTTTTTAATTCAAACAGAGAACATTATCACTTTGTAGAACTTCTTGGTGTTCATTACTAGCTAGCCTAGTTGAGGTTATTCTAACCTTGATTGGGAAGTTAGTAATGGTAGTCTGGGTGCATGATCATGTTGCGGATTCAACCATTTGTCTGAACGAACTACTAATAGGAAGTTGAGCTTGTTAAAATATCCCTTCGAAGAACTTGTTTTCTCCTTTTGTTCAACCTTAATTCTCAGTTTTAATTGTTAGTATTAATCGAATTAGTAGTATAATTGGAAACCAATATAAATTTGCTCAGTCTAAACCATGTAGCAAAGTTTCATTAGAAGGATAGGGAGAGGAACCTTTGGACACAAATGACACTTGTGATGTCGAGATAACTTCATAATTATTTTTGCGATCACAGTGGTTGAGTGAAGTGCGGAGATCGGAGAAGAGGATGTGTTTGATTCAGTCATGGTGATTTACGATTGATTGAGAGCGTTTTAGATCTGGGAAGTATGAACAAACTGTGGCTCAGATACCATATGTTAGGATTATTTTATAATTGTTACAATAATTGAGGAGCTTAGTAGTTATTTTTCAGATCAACTTTGTCCTATATATTGGTTAGTCAATAATAAACTAGTCATTTTTCCCCTTTTCTGACATGGTATCAGATATCTAACCGGCCTTCCGTAAAATTCTCTCTTTCTTTTTCATGTTTTCAATGGCTCCTCCATTTCCAACTGTTGATTACGGCGATCGTGGTTCTCCACCGCCTCCAACTCCTCCAACTCCTCCACCTCCTCCGCCTGTTAGATCTCCGGTTCTCTCCGCCAATCATCCTTACTTCATCTCTGTTGGAGATAATCCAGGTGCTCTACTCATTTCTAGTCCACTTGCTTCTTCCGCTGACTATCATTTTTGGGCTAGATCAATCTGTATGTCCTTGCTGAGCAAGAACAAATTCGGTTTTGACCACAGATCTGTCGTTCCTCCAGCGCAGTTTGATGTTCTCTATTCCTTTTGGGAGCATACTAACGTTCTTGTACTCAGCTGGCTACATCGATCTGTCTCTACTGAGATCGCTCAAACCGTTATGTGGTTGAATCTAGCTCATAATGTTTGGCTTGATCTTCATGATCATTTCAACCGATCTAACCTTGTCCATGTCAATGCTCTTCATGATCAGTTCTCTTCTCTCCATCAAGGTGATTCTTCCGTCTCCAGTTACTACACCCTATTCAAGGTACTTTGGGATGAATACATCGTCTATCGTCCGGTGCCGACTTGTTCTTGTACTCCACGCTATAGCTGTGATGCACTTCCATGTGTTCGTACTTATATTGTGGCACCCTGAGTTTGGGTCAACCATGATTTCCAGTTTTTTAGATGAACCGGGTGAACGCTAGGATGATTTGTGGACAACCATAGGCGTTACCGGTAGACAGTCACATGTGTGATGACTAGACCGATCACGGTCGTGGACAATAGTCGACCACAGGCGTGAGAGTGTGTAGGCCACATGTGTGACTAGTATTATGTCACGAGGGTGGGTACCAGCATATCCATGGTGTGGCGGTATATTAAATGGATTGACCTTAGGCATGGCCAATAGATAGCCATGGGCGTGGCCAGTAGATGACCACGGGCGTGGCCAGTAGATGATCACGAGAGTGAGAGTGACCAGTAGATGATACGGGTGTGGTCAACAAAGGACCACATGCGTGGTGGTGCATGCCACCCGGCTGATGGCGAGAGTGTGGGCCAAGATAGAGTCCATGGGTTCTCAGTTTATCAGATCGATATGCTTGGCCAGGATGCGGGAAAGTTGGACCGGGTGTAGTAGTGCCCAACTAACAATCGATATCTTTGAGGCTTTATGTAAGAGAATTTTAGTGTTTGATCATGATATAAGAGATTGGTTGTAGTGGAGGTTCCATTTGATAGGGAAGTTGGAAAGAAAGGAAGGACGGGGTTCCTCTACCGAGCAAGAAAGAAGGTGGAGGTGTATGAAAACTTTGAAAAGAAAGAGGACGGCCCCTTAAGAGCAGGCAATCAGTGTTTGGTCAGGGACTAATGAAAGGGCGAAGGAGATGGAACCATCAGGTAATAGAGACAGTAAGACCTCAATCATGTACCAAGAGCCACGTACGAGGACCATAGGACTCTGTTGTATGGAGGGCGGCACGAGAAGAGCTGGATCGAACCCAGCTTAGCATGGCTTTTACCCTTCTTCCTTAAATTTAAGTATCCACTCAGGGTTCATCGACTGCAACTTTTTCTTTACTCGCATCAATTCCTCTTTTATTGGTAAGTGATGTGTAACTTTATCTTCATCAAAAACCCGACATATCCTAATCAGAGCATGTGAAAACATCTTGGAAGTTCTTGAGTCGTCCTATGAGTCTGTCGTTTTCTGACTAGTCTAAACTCTCTTTCGTTCACAGAATTATAATCACTACTGAATTGTAGAAAGGTTCCAAGGACCGCTCTTCTTGTTATCTTATCCAATCTATTTCTAGGTTAGAACCTTTCACTACCTTTTTTGATTTGGCTATATTATCATCCACATAAACTTCTATTAGTTTGTCTATCATGTCATGGAATAGTGTGAACATGGCCATCTTGGAGGTTTCCCTAGCGTTCTTTAGCCGAAAAGTCATGACGTTGTACCAGAAAGTTCCCCATAAAGAGATGAAGGAGGTTTTTTCCCGGTCTTACGGAAACATCTTGATATGGTTGTAGCCTGAAACACCATCCATGAAAGAGAACATATGGTGATTCGTCGTATTACCAACGAGAACATCAATGTAAGGCAAATTCTAGTTTTGGCTAGTACTGTTTAAGTCTTTGTAGTCCATGCACATTTTCACATTCTCGTTCTTTTTCGACACAGGGACTGTATTAGAGACCCACTTAGTGTACAGTGCTATCGGCAAGAACCTAGATTCGAATTGCTTTTGCACTTCTTCCTTAATTTTGAGTATCCACACAGCACACAGCATTCATCCGTCGTAACTTTTTTTTACTCGCATGAATTCCTCTTTTACTGGTAAGTGATGTGTAACTGTATCTTCGTCAACACTCGGCCTATCCTGTAAGACCTCGTGAAATCATCCTGGGAATTCTTGAGTAGTCTTATAAGCATGTCCTATTCTTACTAGTCTAAACCGTCTCCTAAATTAAGCTCCCGTCGATTCTCTTCCTTTAACTGACTTAACTTTAGTAAATTTTGAGACAAGTTAAATTCGACTTAAATCGGAATGAAATTGATATGAATGTGAATCTACTGACCAAATGATAACCTTAATTAACTCTGTCAATCATAAAAAAATGAAATAAGAAATGAGTTGCACATGCTCAAGTGAAGTAAAGCACCAGGAGTGTTATCAATTGCCTTTAGGAAGATGAATGTACCTAGCCAACGCCAAAATATTACTTTTGTAGCAAGTATTGTGAGTCAATTCATGTATACTTCGGGAGCAATGCAGTTTTATGTTGTGTAAAGGATATTAAGATATCTTAAGGAGACTCCGGGAAAATTTTTGATGTTTCGAAGAGGGAAGAACCTCTAAACTGAATTATATATTGATGTTGGATGGGATGGGGACATAAATAATAGAAATTTGTCTACTTCTGGATATTTTACTTTCATCGGAAGGGATCTAATTTTTTGGAGAAGTAAGTAGCAAATGGTTGTCACACAAAATAGTTGAGAACCAGATTTAGATCTCGTCATAGATGGAATTTGCATGGTAATATGGGTGACATGAGTCATGGAAGAGTTAAGAATTAAAGTGTCGAACCTAATTCGGATCTATGGTGACAATGATAAAGTAGTGATTGCCATTGTTCACAACCTAGTTCTACATAACTATAAAAACCATATAGAAATCTACAATCATTCTATCAAGGAGAAGTTGGATAGAGGTCTAATTTTGCATACTATGTATTTCTACCACATACCAGATTGCATATATGTATACGAAAAGTTTATACAAAGGAAATATTCTATTATTAGGAGCAAGATGGTATTGGAGGACATCCTTGCACTAGTTCGGCAAGATTAATCCCACATTAGTTTATATACGCATTTAAATATGTACATTTTTAATCATTCAAAAATCGAACAACACATTTCTATTCTCAGCAAATTAAACAAATTGTATGAAGTCAATCATTCGAAAAGTGGATTATGATAAATTTACTACTTCTGAATTATGTCTTGATTTAATTTACTGAGTTATTCAATTAAGATTTTTTAGTTTTGATTCACTTGTTTTAGTGAGTAGTAGCAATCAGGGTTGTTTTTGAATTCTGAAGTTGGGGATGTTAAACTAACCGCAAGCCTCCGTTTATAAATACAAGGTGGCTAAATGAGACTTCACCATTTTATCTGCCTCGTAACTAAAACTGCTACAACTATGAGCCTAGCTAAACGTACACACGTCTATACTAGGTTCAATAAAACATATAAATATCTATATGAATATTTTTATTGAATACTTTTTATATAAATTCATCATAATTCGATACCTACATTTCGATAAAACTTGAGTAAATTTTGAGACAACTTAAATTCAACTTAGCTTGGAACAAAATTGATACAAATGTCAAACTACTAACCAAATGATAACCTGAATTAACTCTATCAAACATAAAAAATGAAATAACAAATATGTAGCACATGCGCAAGTGAAGTAAAGCACCAGGAGCGTTTTCAAAGGCTTGTAGCAAGTCTAATGTACGTAGCCAACAGTGGCCCAAATATTACTTTTGCAGTAAGTATTGTGAGTCAATTCACGCATGCTCCTGGAGCAATGCATTTTTATGCTATGTTCAAGATATGAAGATATCTAAAGAAGACTCGGGGAAAATGTTTGATGTTTCAAAGAGGGAAGAACCTCTAAACTCAATTATATATTAATGTTGGATGGGAAGGGGACATAAATAATAGAAACTCGTCCACTTCTGGATGTTGTACTTTCATCGGAAGGGATTTCATTTTTTGGAGAAGTAAGAAGCAAAAGGTTGTCACTCACAAGAGTTGAGAGGCAGATTTAGATTCTCATCACAGATGGAATTCGTATGGTAATATGGGTGAAATGAGTCATGGAAGAGTTAAAAATTAATGTGTCGAACCCAGTTCCGATGTATTGTGACAATCATAAAGTTGTCATTGCTATTGTTCACAACCTAGTTCTACATGACAATAAAAAGCATGTCCAAATCTACAACCCTTTTATCAAGGAGAAGTTAGATAGAGGTCTTATTTGCATACCCTGTAGTTCTACCACATAACAGATTGTATATATGTTTACGAAAAATGTATACAAAGGAAAAATTGAACAATTTGGAAGCAAGATGGTGGAGGACATCCTTGCACTAGTTTGAGAAGAATAATCCCACATTAGTTTATGTCTGCATTTAAATATGTACATTTCTAATCATTGGAAAATCGGACATCACATTAATATAGTCCTCGAATTAAACAAATCGACCGAAGTCAATCATTCAAAAAGTAGATTATGATAAATTTACTGCTTATAAACTATGTCTTGATTTGATTTACTAAGTTATTCGATTAAAAATTTAATTAAGATCTTTTAGTTTCTATTCACACGTTATTGTGAGTAAAGTATTCAGGGTTGTTTTTGAATTATGGAGTTTCGGGTGTAAACTAACTGCAACCCTGTGTATATAAATACACGGTGGGTAAATCAGACTTCACCCTTTTATCTGCCTCAAAACTACAACTGCTTCAACCATGAAGCTTGCTAAATATATAAACGTCTATTATTGCATTTCATTACTTTTATAAATATCCATATCAACATTTTTATTGAAATGTTTTCATATAAATTCATCATAATTCGATACCAACATTTCGATAAAACCTAAGTATATTTTGAGACAACTTAAATCCAACTTAGCTCAGAACGAAATTGATATGAATCTCAAACAACTGACCAAATGTTAACCTTAATAAAAAATGAAGTTATCAAAGGCTTGTAGGAAGATTAATGTACCTGGCCAACAGTCGCCCGAATATTACTTTTGTAGTAAGTATTGTGAGTCAATTCATGCATGCTCCTGGAGCAATGCGGCTTTATGTTGTGTACAGGAAATTAAGAGATCTAATGGGGACTTCGGGAAAATCTTTCATGTTTCGAAGAGGGAAGAAACTCTAAACTAAATTACATATTGATGTTGGATGGGATGGGGACATAAATTATAGAAATTCGTCTACTTTTAGATATTGTACTTTCAATGGAAGAGATCTCATTTCTTGGAGAAGTAAGTAGCAAAAGGTTATTACTCGAAATAGTTGAGAACAAGATTTAGATCTCTCATTCACAGATGGAATGTGTATGGTAATATGGGTGAAATGAGTCGTGGAAGAGTTAAGAATTAAAGTTTCGAACCCAATTCTGATCAATTGTGACAATCATAAAGCAGTCGTTGTTATTGTTCACAACCTAGTTCTATTGGACTATAAAAAGCTTATAGATATCTACAATCATTTTATCAAGAAGAAGTTGGATAGAGGTCTAATTTGCATGCCCTGTATTCGTACCACATAACAGATCGCAGATATGTTTACTAAAAGTTTATACAAAGGAAAACATTAACTATTTGGAGGCAAGAAGGTATTGGAGGACATGCTTGCACTAGTATGACAATATTAATCCCACATTAGTTTATGGCCGCATTTAAATATGTACACTTTTAATCATAAATTTACTACTTATGAATTATGTCTTGATTTGATTTACTAAGTTATTCGATTAAGATCTTCTAGTTTTCATTCACGCGTTTTTGTGAGTAGTAGCAATAACGGTTGTTTTTGAATTTTGAAGTTAGGGATGTTAAACTAACCGCAACCCTCTGTATATATATACAAAGTGGTTAAATGAGACTTCACAAATTTTTCTGCCTCGAAACTACAACTGGTCCAACCATGAGGCTAAACATATAAACGTCTATTATAGGTTCAATAAATTTTATAAATATCTATATCAACATTTTTATTGAAAGGTTTTTCTATAAATTCAACATAATTTGATACCAACATTTCGATAAAACTTGACTAAATTTTAAGACAACTTTAATTCGACGTAGCTCGGAACAAATTGATACGAATCACAAACTACTGTCCAATTGATAACCTTAATTAACTCTATCAATCATTAAAAATGAAATAAGAAATGTGCAGCACATGCGCAAGTGAAGTAAAGTACTAGGAGTGTTATCAAAGGCTTGTAGGAATGTTAACGTACCTAGCAAACACTCGCCCGAATATTACTTTTGCAATAAGTATTGTTAGTCAATTCATGCATGCTCCTGGGGCAATGCGGTTTTATGCTGTGTACAGGATATTAAGATAACTAAAGTGGACTCCATGAAAATGTTTGATGTTTCGAAGAGGGAAGAACCTCTAAACCGAATGATATATTGATGTTGGATGGAAAGGGGACATAAATTATCAAAATTCGTCTACTTCAGGATATTGTACATTCATCCGAAGGGATCTCATTTCTTGGAGAAGTAAGAAGCATAGGGTCGTCACTCAAAATTGTTGAGAAGCACATTTAGATCTCTCATCACAGATGGAGTTTATAAGGTAATATGGATTGAATGAGTCATAAAAGAATTAAGAATTAAAGTGTCAAACCCAATTCGGATCTATTGTGACAATCATAAAGTTGTCGTTGCTATTGTTCACAACGTAGTTCTACGTGACTATAAAAAGCATGTAGAATTCTATAAGCATTTTATCAAGGAGAAGTTAGATAGAATTCTTTTTTGCATTCCTTATATATCTACCACATAACAGATTGCATATATGTTTACAAAAAGTTTATACAAAGGAAAACATCAACTATTTGGAGGCGAGATGGTGTTGGAGGACACCCTTGCACTAGTTTGACCAGATTAATCCCACCTTAATTCAGGTCTGCATTTATATAGGTACATTTTAAATGATTCCAAAATCGAACGTCCCATTACTATCGTCAGCGAATTAAACAAATCGTCCGAAGTCAATCATTCGAAAAGCGGATTATGATAAGTTTACTACTTATGAATTATATCTTGATTTGATTTACGGAGTTATTCCATTAAAGATGCAATTGAGATGTTTTCGTTTAAATTCACATGTTTTAGTGGGTAGTAGTATTTGGGGTTGTGTTTTGATTTTGAAGTTAGGGTTGTTAAACTAACAACAACCCTCCGTATATAAATACAAGGTGGTTAAATGAGACTTCACCAATTTATCTACATCGAAACTAGAACTGCTTCAACTATGAGGCTAGCTAAACGTATAAAAGTCTATTATTGGTTCAATAACTCTTATATATAATTATATCAACATTTTTATTGAAATGTTTTTATATAAATTCATCATAATTTGATACCAATGTTTTCATAAAACATGAGTAAATTTTGAGACACCTTATATTCGACTTAGCTCGGGACGAAATTGATACGAATCTTAAACTACTAACCAATTGATAACCTTAATTAACTCTATGAAACATAAAATTTAATGAAATAAGAAATGTGCATCACATGCGCAAGTGAGGTAATGTACCAGGAGTGTTATCAATGGCTTGTAAGAAAAATAATGTACCTAGCCAACACTCGTTTGAATATTACTTTTCCAATAAGTATTGTGAGTCAATTCATGCATTCTCCTGGAGCAATGCTGTTTTATGTTGGGTACAGGATATTAAGATAACTAAAGTGGACTCCGGGAAATTGTTTGATGTTTCAAAGACGGAAGAACCTCTAAACCCAATTGCATATTGATGTTGGATGGGAAGGGTACATAACTAATAGAAATTCATCTACTTCTCGATATTATACTTTCATCGAAAGGGATCTCCTTTCTTGGAGAAGTAAGAAGCAAAGGGTTGTCAATCAAAATTGTTGAGAAGCAGATTTTGATCTCTCATCACAGATGGAGTTTATAAGGTAATATGGGTTAAATGAGTCATAAAAGAGTTAAGAATTAAAGTGTCAAACACAATTCGAATCTATTGTGACAATCATTAAGCTGTCGTTGCTATTGTTCACAACTTAGTTCTACATGACTAGAAAAAGCATGTAGAATTCTATAAGCATTTTATCAAGGAGAAGTTGGCTAGAGGTCTGATTTGCGTTCCCTATATTTCTACGACTTAACAGATTGCATATAAGTTTACAAAAAGTTTATACAAAGGAAAGAATCAACTATTTGGAGGCGAGATGGTGTTGGAGGACATCCTTGCACTTGTTTGACAAGATTAATCTCACATTAATTTAGGTCTGCATTTATATATGTACATTTTAAATGATTCCAAAATCGGACGTCGCATTACTATCGTTAACGAATTAAACAAATCGTCCGAAGTCAATCATTCGAAAAGCGGATTATGATAAGTTTACTGCTTATTAATTATATCTTGATTTGATATACGGAGTTACTCCAATAAATATGCAATTTAGATGTTTTAATTTTTATTCACACGTTTTAGTGGGTAGTAGTATTCAGGGTTGTTTTTTAATTTTGAAGTTAGGGTTGTTAAACTAACAACAACACTTCTTATATAAATACAACGTGGCTAAATGAGACTTCCCCATTTTATCTGCCTCGAACCTACAACTGCTTCAACGATGAGGCTAACTAAGCGTATAAATGTTTATTATAGGTTCAGTAACTCTTATATATTATTATATCAACATTTTTATTGAAATGTTTTTATATAAATTCATCATAATTTAATACCAACATTTCCATAAAACATGAGTAAATTTTGAGACACCTTAAATTCGACTTAGCTCGGAAAGAAATTAATACGAATCTCAATCTACGAACCAAATGATAACTTTAATTAACTCTATGAAGCAAAAAAATTAAATGAAATAAGAAATGTGCATCACATGCGCAAGTGGAGTAATGTACCAAGAATGTTATCAACGGCTTGTAGGAAGATTAATGTACCTAGCCAATACTCGTTCGAATATTACTTTTGCAGTAAGTATTATGAGTCAATTCGTGCATGCTCCTAGAGCAATGTAGTTTTATGCTTTATATAGGATACTAATATATCTAAAGGGGAGTCTGGGAAATTGTTTGATGTTTCGAAGAGGGAAGAACCTCTAAATTGGATTATATATTGATGTTGGATGCGAAGGGGACATGAATAATATAAATTCGGCTACTTCTTGATATTATACTTTCATCGGAAGGGATCTTAATTTTTGAAGAAGTAAGAAGCAAAGGGTCGTAACTCAAAATAGTTGAGAAGCAGATTTTGATCTCTCATCACAGATGGAATTTATATGATAATACTGGTGAAAAGAGTAATAGAAGAGTTAAGAATTAAAGTGTCAAACCCAATTAGGAACTATTGTGACAATAATAACGATGTCGTTGCTATTGTTCACAACCTAGTTCTACATGACTATAAAACACATGCATAAATCTATAAGAATTTTATCATGGAGTTGGATAGAGGTGTGATTTGCATGCCATGTGTTTATACCACATAACAGATTGCATATATGTTTACAAAAAGGTTATACAAAGGAAAAATTCAACTATTTAGAGGCAATATGGCATTGGAACACATCCTTGCACTAGTTTGACAATATTAATCCCATATTAATTTAGGTCTGGATTTAAATACGTACATTTTTAATCATTCCAAAATCGGACATCGCATTACTATCCTCAACGAATTAAAGAATTCGTCCGATGTCAATCATTTGAAAATCAGATTATGGTAAGTTTACTGCTTATTAATTATATCTTGATTTGATTTACTGAGTTATTTGATTAAAGACACAATTAAGATGTTTTAGTTTTCATTCACACGTTATAGTAAGTAGTAGTATTCAGTGTTATTTTTGAATTTTGAAGATAGGGTTGTTAAACTAACAGCAACCCTCCGTATATAAATACAAGGTGGTTAAATGAGACTTCACCATTTTATCTGCCTCGAAGCTACAACGGCTTCAACCATGAGGCAACCTAAATGTATAAACGTCTATTATAGGTTCAATAACTCTTATATATAATTATATCAACATTTTTATTGAAATATTTTTATATAAATTCATCATAATTCGATACCAACATTTTGATAAAACATGAGTAAATTTTGTGACAATTTAAATTCGACTTAGCTCGGAACGAAATTTATACGAATCTCAAACTACCGACCAAATGATAACCTTAATTAACTCTTATCAAACATAAAAAAAATGAAATAAGAAATGTGCATCTCATGCGCAAGTGAAGTAATATACCAAGAGTGTTATCAAAGGTTGGTAGGAAGATTAATGTACCTAGCCAACACTCGCTCAAATATTACTTTTGCATTAAGTATTGTGAATCAATTCATGTAGCTCTTGCAGCAATGCAGTTTTATGCTCTGTATAGGATATTAAGATATCTAAAGGGGAGTCCGGCAAACTGTTTTATGTTTTGAAGAGGGAAGAACCTCTAAACTGGATTATATATTGATGTTCGATGCGAAGGGTAAATAAATAATATAAATTCGTCTACTTCTTGATATTATACTTTTATCGGAAGGGATCTCATTTCTTGCAGAAGTAAGAAGCAAAGAGTCCTAAGTCAAAGTAGTTGAGAAGCAGATTTAGATCTCTCATCACAGATGGAGTTTAATTGGCAATATTGGTAAAATGAGTCATATAAGATTTAAGAATTAAAGTGTCAAACCCAATTCGGATCTATTGTGAAAATCATAAAGTTGTCGTTACTATTGTTCACAACCTAGTTCTACATTACTATAAAACGCATGTAAAAATCTATAAGCATTTTATCAAGGAAAAGTTGGATAAACGTCTGATTTGCATGCGCTGTATTTCTACCACATAATATATTGCATATATGTTTACAAAAAGTTTATACAAATGAAAAATTCAACTATTTGGAGGCAACATTGTATTGGAGGACATCCTTGCACTAGTTTGAAGTGATTAACCCTACTTTAATTTATGTCTGCATTTAAATATGTATATTTTTAATCATTCTAAAATCGGACATCGCAGTACTATTGCCAGCGAATTAAACAAATCGTCCGAAGTCAAATCATTCGAAAAGTGGATAATGAAAATTTTACTACTTATGAATTATTTCTTGATTTGATTTACTGAGTTATTCGATTAAAGACGCAATTAAGATGCTTTAGTTTTTATTCACACGTTATAGTGAGTAGTAGAATTCAGGGTTGTTTTTGAATTTTGAAGTTAGGGTTGTTAAACTAACCGCAACCATCCGTATTAACATTGCACTTACAAATCACTTTAAGTTTGTGAATTAAATTTATAGATGGATGAGCCTAACATCCTCCGTCATTATTTCAACTCTTTTTCACCAGTAGATTTTTCATTCTTGAAAACAGATTTATGAATTTACGTTTGGCGTGTAGACTTTTCTTTTACTAATTACTTAAAGATTCAAACCTTACTCTCACTCGTTACTCATAAACTCAATTGATGGAACAACATGAACGTTCATTAGAAATTATGTCAACCATAAAACTTATATCAGAGACAGACCTTGAACTATGATTATGTTCATCAATGATAAGATTTAAGAAAACAAAAACCTTCAAGAAATTGTGCTTTGTGGTTCTCACACTTCTTATCATAACGTTTGAACATCTGAAGGTATGTCCTTGATATTAGGCTAATCAACATGTAATCAACTGCTATCCTTTGTCTGCATTGATTTTGTTTCCTTTTTAGTTTTGATGCCATTTCATGTATCTGGAAATAGTTTGCTCCCTTGTTATCATATCTAGGATTTACTCTTTTCATTTTGTTTCTTTCACTGGATATGTTCTTGGATGTATTCATGCGATGGCTCTTGGTTGATGTTTGGTGGTAGTTGGTCTTCTCAGTTTGGAGCTAGAGGCATGGATGTTGTGTTTTTGCTCTTTTGACTTTGTGATTGGTGTTCTATATAGAGCGACAGATGGTGTGTTAGAGGCAGCGACAACTTTGGATGGGGTTGGTTTGAAGCTGTGGTTGTTTGCTCATCGAGGTGATGTGGAATTCATGGGTATGCATTGGTTGTGATGGTTTTGTGGGTTTGGGGGAGGTCTCGTTTCTTGTTTTCTCGGTGTTTCAATGATGTTGGTTTCATGTTTCGTGGTAAGATTCGTCAACGCTATCAATTATTGGGTCGTAAGTTTCCGACGAGTAAAATGTACAATTATCTTCATGAAGACAATTTTTTGAGAACCATCAAAATGATGTCGTTTTAAAACAGGTGGGTATTAAAAGAAAATTTCTTGAGGATCGAACTATGGATCATAAGATATCGAATAATGCTCTTAACCAATGCGAACGAACCCTATCGTAGACCTATTTACATTAAGTTATCCTTACAAATATAGTTCCTCCATTCATGGAGAAATCTCCACATTCTTTAATACTAATCCATCATGTACGAATTCTAGAAGGGAATATACATAAGAAAACCATAAGCGATATATCTGAAACTCGGTCTACTCATAAAATTGCATGAATTAAAAACTATTAAAACTAATCATATTCATAGAATATCGTAAATCATGTATATTGTAAATCATGATAAATACATTCTATCCACAAGTGGTTGTTCCTACCGTACACCGATTAGTGACTCATCCACAAGTGGTTGATCCTAATGTGAAAATAAAACTAACGTTTCTTTTTCACAAACATGAGTTTTCATCGACAATAACTCATAGTTGTTCATGATTTAAAGGTTGCATCAAATAGGTGCTAGTTTAAAAATTCGTAAGTTACCGAAATGTACTTTTATTGCAGAATTTATTGGGTTTAATAGTAGGATACTTGAAATCAATTAGAAACGGTATAAGTAGATGAACAACTACATCAAACACTTTGTACGTAGGCATATGCTTTTGATACTTTTCCGTAATAAGATAATTAGTTGATTTGAATAGTTGGCTACGTAGTACAATAAAAGGCATAAAGATATTATTTGGAGTTTAGTTCCAATAAAATAAAATAATTATTTTAATATTGGTTAAATTAAGTAATAGACACATACTTTTTAGCTGTTTGAGTAGTTTAGAGTAATATTTATCACCAAAATTCCTAAAAATACGTTAGTAGTATTATTTTGGTAAAAGCGTGTGTGTATTATGGTAATAAATAATCTAAAAAAAATGTAGATTATCAAATGGAGATGAGTGACTTCATCCCTAAAACTGTTGCTGGTACATCACAAAAAAATGGAGGGTTTGTCGATTGAAGTGGAGGGGTATGATTACTAATTTGTGGAATGAGCGGTCACGAAAAATGTCGATGAGGCAATTCTAAGTCTGCTATTGCGTTAGTTGACTTCATTTGTATGAATCTTTGCACCTATAGTATTACCTAATAGCTAATAGCTAGCCTTTGAGTAATATGGATTTGATTTCTTCTTCTTGAAATTTAGATTTGTAGAAAGTGGCAGCCTTTGCACATTTGATGAATAATGAATAATTATTCATCGAAAAATAGTAAACTCAACAGAGATATTGATGAATAAACTGAAAGGAATTATTCGGGTCAATAAATTAAATAATTGGATGACATTACGTCAATGAACGGGGATTTCTAACTTTAAATTTTTGAATGATTACTAAGTGAAATATTAATGATTGGATGTTTATAAAATAATTTATCAGGTCTGCATACTAACATGATAAGATAATAATTTAAGGATTCCTCATATTAATTGCATTAAGTCAACTGGCTATTAGAGGAATGTGATTCATAAAAAAGTCATAAATTCAGGAAAAAAGTATAAACGGCTTAGATTCATTCACCACAACGAGCATGAATTACAATATCGATAGTATTCAGTAAATCGGGAGTACGAAAGTTTTTTCCTTCAATTAATAATCAAACCGACTAATATCGACAATACATAAATTTAAAAAACAATTAATAATTCAAAAAATCTCAAAACTCATAAACATATGTCCATAATATTATGTGTTAATTCCTTTTTAGAGCTCAATATCAAAATTTCAATTATATATCCAATACTTTATAAATAAGAAATTTAGGACCTATAAACAAATAGAGGGATTTATATGATATTATTTATATTATGATACTATATGAAATTGTTTATGAATTTTAAAGTGTAATTGTTCACTAAATATCTATATTAGAACTATATAATTACCGACCCGTTGGTCGGAAAGTACATTATCAAAACATTATTAGAACATATCTTTGCTTATGTGTTAACAGGTTCCTACTCACTTTTGATAGGCACATTTTGGCGTGATAAGTTTGAATGGGACGGACGTCATTGTGTGTTTATAACAAATAAGTGTATCTGAAGCTTGTGGAAGAGCAACTGGAATGGGTGTAGAGGATGCAAGTAGTGTAGTTGGCTTAGAATGGACCATCTAGCTTCCTAGTAATCCAGTCGGTTATAATGGGATGCAATTGGATGTTTCAGTTGAAGAAAATTAGTAAAAGAGGATGTTTGCAGTAGATATAACCTTCTCTGATCTATAACAAAGTTCTGTAGTCGATCGTGGCAGAGCAGCTGGAGCGGGAGTAGAGGTTCGTGATAAAATTTAAATGATTGGATAAACAGATAATCTATATACATACCCAATTTCCATTTGCAATTGGACCAAAACCTAAAACTTGTGATATTCACATGGGGTAAACTACAAATCCATGGTACTTGTATTGTAAAGATTAAATAATTTCCAAGTCTTTCATTGCACAAGCAACTGTATAAACTACATATCCTTTAAATTTGAACGATTTTATAATTTCAATCTAAAAAAAATAAGAAGTGCATATTTAATAAATGGTTCTTGAAATATAGTTACCATATAGGTTTCCAAAAGTTCAAACTGGTTTTTATAACCTCTAAAATACAGGAAATGTAAAAGTAAAGAAACTAACATTCACAAATCCAACGATAAAAGTTCAACAAAAACAAACTTAGCTAATTCAAATGAAAATAAACCAACATAGCCTAAAGAAACTAGCTCAAAAAATCCAGCAGAAAAAGTTCTTAAAAACCAAACTTCACCAATGCAAATGAAAGTCAACCAGCAAAACATCAATATCTAATCATCATTAGAATCTACGCAAACCATTTTCCTTGTGAGGTCTTTATTGATGGTGGCAGAGGGGTCATTTTCATCTCGAAATTTATAGCAGCTACTTCGTTGTTCTTGGTGGAACTTGCTGCAACTTCAGCAGATTTCTCAATCAACAATTGAATTTCAGAAATGCAACTCTTAATTGATTGCTGATTTGAATCATCTCCTGTACCAAAAGCTGGAACCTTTTCCTGCAACCAAATAAAATTGTTACATGAAAGATTCTATTAATAACATGGGTGTCGAATTTTCAAAAAATAATTTGAAATAGGGGATAAGTTCACTTGAGTCAAAACCTAGGGAGTCGAACGAGTCTGAATAATTAGTGATGCTAGAATCTTGGTGATTGTAAATTCATGTCTCACCGTCCGTATATTGTATGCATTTCCCTAAATTTGTGCTTTTATGTTGTTGTCAACAAAAATGATTATCTGATTAGGTGGAATTCTAGTGTCTTTGTCGTTCAGTTAATATAGCAAGCTGGCTGTTGTCCCAAGAAGTTCTTAACAAAAACAGTCAAGAAGAATGAGGTCTGCTTCGCCTGTATTGTTTGCAACTTCTATTTGAACACAAAATCTGATACACAGATAAGCAGAAAAGCTATAAACAGAAGTAATAGAGAGATATTCAAATGAGGAGCAACTTTGAACAGCTACTACCATCTCGTTGCATCCTTCCTAAGTAGTTTACAGCAGTAGTAATAAGAGATATCATCTTCAACTTTCTTAGAACAAACTTCACATCCAGTATAGCACTAACCAGCTTTAATGCTTTTTTTCCATACATTCCACAATAAAATACTTCTCCTAAGAAAGAAGAAAATAGTTAGTTCATTAATCGTTTTTGGTAAAAAAATTTGAAAAAAAAGGTTAGCTGTTAAGGTAAGCTCTAATTCCTTGAGACCAGTAGATAGATTGAAACCAGTAGAATCCAACATTTTAGATGGCAGAAAAAGCCGTAATAGGAAATTTCAGATGACAGCTTTAACCCACTCAATCCTACGAAAATGAAAAACAGAAAAAAAACTGCGTCAGAGTTGAATTGAGCTGTTAGAGTTTTTATAGTTCTAATGTTTACCTTGTAATAAATTCTAGAACTTCAGGGATTTGGAGATTTGGTAGAAGTTGTGTTGCTCCACAAGTTGAGAGACGATCTTCCGCTTCACAAAGTTATAGAACATCATCAATGTAGTATCTTGGTTAAACTATGGAAGAGAATTCGCTAGATTGAAAAATACTCACATCAAATATTTAGGGAAACACAGAAATTATTATGAGGACTAATGGTTTATCCCCATCAGCCGCATATAGCCCATCCATCATCGTCTTTAATCTTCCCCATACCAAAACGTTAACTGAAAATTCCCTATTTTAAATAAAAGATGTTATGTGAATTTTATCATGTACAAATGAATTAAAGTTAAAATATGAAAGAGTAGATGTAAGTATTTATTACTTGGCCATTTGGAGCATGATTTCTCCCCTTGTTGAATATGTTGGTGCTTTTTGAGGAGTCTTATATTCTGTCACATATTCTATAACATGTGATCATATAAAAATAATAAATTTTATATTATCAAGTACAAAACCCAAAAACGGAGTTAAAAAACATAGGAGATGTGGATACCTGTAAGTAGCTCGCGTTTGTACAAGTCAGACGGAATTGTGCCTGTCTTGAGGAACAAAAATTTGTATTGGCGAATAGATGGTTTATCTTCTAAGACTTCTACTATAGTGGTAGGAGTGAATTCAATGGTGCACCGATTTGGAATTGGATGGAATTTCATCGGTGCATTGATGACTTTAGCATTACCAATAATATACACCTTATGATCAATCAGGAGGCGAAAAATCTCTAACAGGTGGGCAAGCGCCTCTCCTCGTCGTCGAATTGATGATCGATTCTGCCAACACAGATTCTCCATACATGCAACCCTGTTATCGTTGATTTGATGTTGGATTTGGGGAACGCAAGCGCTCCTTACATGTGCGTCCTTTTCCTGCTTTATTGATGATAGATTCACCCACCGCAGATGTTCCTTTGAAGCGCATCCGTAGTCATAGATTCAATCAATTAGGAAGATAGTGAATGAATCCATTCTAAATGCAGCATATGTGAATTATTAAAAGTGTGGATGAAAACATTCAATCACTTGTCCCCAAAACTGTTGATTCAATCATAAATCTAACAAAACCCTTAAAGCAGAGAAGATGTCTGAACAAAGAGAGCATAGAGAAGAAGAAACAATCAATTGAAAACCTAGCACTGACTTTAGAATTTGTTTAGTTATCACTATACAACCCAAATGAAATGAGAAATTTGGCAGAAATCTCAAGTCGGCGGTAATGTCAGATAGGCAGTGATCAAATTTCAAATTAATAGTAGTCTAAAATTTCCAACATTGACAAATTAACAGTAATTTGGAATCAACAGTAATCTCGAATCGGCAATTTTTTTTAGTCTACGAGCTCAGTTCAAATCGGCAGTAATCAAATTACTCGAATGAAGTCATTGAAACACTATCTCCGATTCACATATCGGCATAAAATCTCAAGTCGGTAGTAACATCATCTTAGAACTTGCCTATATCCGATTCACCTATCTCGGCAAAAATCTCAAGCAGGTAGTTACTGAAATACTATCTCAAATTCTACTATGGCAGTAACAATCGGTCGTAATGTTAAATCGGCAATAGTCTGAAATTATCAAAATTGACAAATCTGTTGTAATTTAAAATCGACAATACTGTAGAATCAGTCATTTGACAAATTACTCGAACAAATTCATGAAAACACTATGTAAGAATCACCTATCAGCATAAATCTTAAGCCGATAGTAATAATCAGAGGTAATGTCAAATCGGCAATGATCAAATTTCAAATCGGCAGTAGTCTGAAATTTATAATTAATGAAAAATCTGCGGCAATTTGAGATAGGTAGTAATCTCGAATCGGTAGTAATCAAATTACTCAAAGGAAGTCATGGAAACACTATCTAAGATTCACCGCTTTCTCATCTATGTTTTAATGTATGTCGCAATCATCCAACATGAACTTGATGAAGCAACTATATGTTAATTTTTCATTACCAACGTCATCTTCATCAACTTACTATGGCATTCAAAACATAAATTGAAATAGAAAGTCTTCGATGCTCAGCTCCAAACCCTGCTTCAACCGAATAATGTAGAAAAAAAACAATTAGCATACACTCCTCATTTTTCGAAACTCTGCATCTCCAATTCTTACCATGAAATTCATAAGGGAACAAAAATCTTACCAAGCATTACTGATTTTACGTTCGAGGACCATGTCCATGAATCGAATCTCGGGAAGTGAATTTATCATCTCCTCTCGTAAGTAAGCCAACTACGTCAGTTTCTTTGAATTTCCCCACTCTTCCTGTTTATGAACTACTCTTTCCAGATTATGGGTGGAACACGAGAATCATTAGTTCGTTCTTCTACGCATCATGCTGCAAAAAAGGCGGATTAAAAAAGTCACAAAATCAATTTTTGGGACCGACCAAACCAAATATTACAATTACTTGTTATTATGTAGTTATTTGGCACATTATAAAGGACATGATCCATAATTCAACAAGGAATTGTAAACTGCACACAGAATAATAATAGTTAGGGCATGGGTTCATTTAACATAGAAGAAGCAATAATTATAGTTTAGTTCTCTCTGAATTGTTAATAAAGGAAAAAAATTGCAGAGCAAGGTATTAAACTATATCCTATCCATTTAGAGCCAGCAATGGTATGGAAAAAGTTTACCCTTCACAATTCAGTTGCCAAAGAAAAAGGTTTACAACACTGCCTGAAATCCAACAGCAGACAAAAGATAAATTCGTTATCCACGCTGAGTAACCATACTATTCGAAGGCAAGAAAGCTAAAATGATCGACCAGCTTATATATAACATGACAGCTGAAGGAATAACAGGATCGACCATCAATCCAATCTAATTGAAGAGGTGACGACTCAAGTGTCAAATGCACAAAGCGAGGAGCAAACTTCCAGGTGCAGAAAATGACAGTGGAGGGATTGATTAATTTAGGTAATGAATAATGCAGGAAAATAAATCAACGCAACGTAAGAGAGTTGATGGAAGCGGAAAAATGGTAGAAATGGATAATAGGAGAAGAAAAGGGAAATAATAGAGAGGATTATTTTATGCAGATGATTCCAGAAAGAGCAGAAGAGCATCTACGAACCTGGACAATTGATTTACTACAATTGCTTCATTTCAATATATCCCCAAAAATGATGTTTTTCATCGATCTATTTGGTTGACCAGCTTCATCCCAACTAATAATACTTGACGTTTTAAGAATAATCCAACAGACTGAAAAGTTTGACTTTGACGTTTGTTGAGTTTCATGCCAAAAGACAATGCAATAACGTATTGCTTCCTTACTAAAGTGAATTTCAAACTTTCTGAAGGGATGTTAGGCTCAACCTAGGGAGATAGACTCTATCTTCGATATGAGTTCCAGTCAAAATCTCAATTTCAATGAACAATGTACCCATTGTTCTTATAACCATCCTTGTACCGTTAGAAAATCCAGTTGTTTGATCGAGATTTCGTAGTAATATAACTGGAACTCCAACTTTGAGTTTCAGTTCATGCTCGAGAAAATTACCAATCTGCAAAGAACTTAACACATCCACTGGATATATCTGGTTCGATGGTAGAAAGGTCAAGAAAATCACCCTGAATACTATCAGAACTATAATAGCACATTTCCTCACCAGGGCATTGATCCAACATGTAGGATTTTATCTAAGTTACAATCTCATGAAGAGGAGCCAGTATGGCCTTTGATGCAAAGTATGCAGCATTATTATAATTTTCAGACGATATCAATTATAGAATCTTGGTTTGTCTCTACCATTATATCAGAAGGTATGAAAATATTGACATCGCCATAAATCGATGATCCTTCTCCATCCCCTATTTTTTAAATCCATCTACAAAATTCAGCAATTTCAGTAGCTTCTTCAGATGTATATTCAAGTTGTTTCAATCTCATATTTTCTGATAGCTTTATGATCGTCATATACTCCATAGATATTATCTTTTTAAGCAAGAGTTGACAATTTCTATTCGGGTGGCCTTGGGTATGACCGATAATGTCTGTCTAAAATCTCCACTGAAGACCACTGTAATATCACCAAAAGGAATATCTGCATTTGATTTATCATTCCTACTAAGTATATCTCTTAATATCCCGTCAAGATAATTTATGCAGTGCTTATGAGCCATCAAAGATTCATTCTAAATAATCAGTGATGTATTTTCAAGCAATTCAACCAACTCAATATTTTGTTCAATATGACACATTGATGTAGAATGAACATCAATCGGTATATGAAATCGTGAGGGTGGGGTGTAGTTAGACCACCAGTCATGAGTAAAGAAGCAATCCCAGAGGTGGCCACACATATAACCACCTTCTTCTCATACCTAAATCTAACACTTAGAACTTACCAGAAGAAAGTTTTGCCCATACCACCATACCTATTAATGAAAAACACTTGATGGCAATTTTGTTCAATAGAATCAATTATTGCATGAAATGCGATCTTTTGCTGCGTATTCAGCTTAGTAAACTGTGATAAGAATGTAGCATCTAATGCTACATAATCATATTGCAGCTTCTCGGCAAGTAAAGAATTCGACAAAAGCATATGAGAACAATTGGACGGAATGGGCAAACCTAGAAAGTCTGATAAGCTTCGTCCATAATTGTGCAACAACTTGTCAATCTTAACCAGACAAAGGTCATGAACATCTTCCGAGCTTAACTCCAAATGAGGGTTGTTTACTTCTTGTCGATCGATCTGATAATAACTTCCAATTTTGACTCCAAAAGTTACCAATATTAGAGACTTCAGAGAACATGATTAGTGTGCCAAAAAGCACCCTAATTTGTTTTGGTGAGGTAGTGAAACTAACTTCCAGAAGACAATTATGCAATTCTCCGTCATCAGTCAGAAATCCATATGTGTTGCATGCTTCTTTAAAATAATCATACTGCACTTCGTTGACAGTTTTACTTTATTCAAAAGTTGTGCATCCTTTGACGATATGAAGCAACATTTGTAAATAGAATCGGTCATGTGCAGAAGGGTGACAATAATATAACCTTCCAATATTTGGTCTTCTCTTTCTTGATGTCCATACCTTGGATTTGGAATCCCAAATATAATACCGGGGAACTTCAACAAATGTATATTAGCTGGTTCTGGATATAGTTTTTTTCATTTCCATCCACTATAACAACATAGATGTATGTACAACCTCATATTCCATCAAATCATCCATCGTTGAATTGTTATTTGAAAACACTGGTTGTTCTTCCGGTAAATGATATGATAGTCGAAGTATAAGAGGGTTGTTAACATAGAG
Source organism: Linum usitatissimum (assembly GCA_030674075.2). Lineage (NCBI taxonomy): Eukaryota > Viridiplantae > Streptophyta > Magnoliopsida > Malpighiales > Linaceae > Linum > Linum usitatissimum. Next base: position 738,609 of record JAUJYP020000131.1, on the reverse strand, counting down.
ATGAAATTTAAACAATCTCCGGCATGCTTCACCAGTCGTGAAGTATCGACAATCCATAAAAGACTTGATTTTATCAACATAATCCAACTCTGAATTTGTTATGTTGTTGGAATTTGTAGGTTGAGAACCAACCCCGCATCTCTAGCTCTATGAGCAATTTTGTTGATATATTTAAATAAATATTTCAAAGCCCTCTAAAAAACACAAAAAGTATAAATTTTAAGTATAAAAATTAATTATTCAGCCTATTGTCATGTATTTTTAGTTTTTTTTTCTTTCTTATTAGGGTGCAATAAATGACTAAACAATATGACTATTACTACCAATACGGTACATACAAAAGGCGAAGGATAGATGTAAAAAACAATTGATGTCATTTATTCCAAATATTGAACAGGATATTATATATTCCAAAATTTGCTTCAATGTATTCATTCATCACCAAAAAGTTTTATTATACATTAAATCAAATATTAAAACAAAACAAATGAAACAAATAAATGATAACATACAAAACATCTCTATACTCCATGTCAATATTAACTTTCGCTCATCCTCCTAATTCCATTTTAATTATAATTTAAATAACATCGAATTTGATAAAGACACAAAGACCATCGTCAAATTTTATTTCATCTTAAAAAATTAATTTGGAAGCTAGCTCCGGCACGGGTCGGTCATTGAATCAAAATCCCAAGTAAAACAAAAATGGATTTTTAGCTAGAGAGGAAAATAGAATAACAAACGTTAACTTGAAAGTATTAATTTAAGGGGATAAAGATAAAAGTGAGAGATATCATAATGTTTTTGAAGTATAGTTGTGAAAAATGTTCTTGAACACAGGCAATTATATAGAATAAATAATACATTGAGAATAATTCATTTTCAGTGGGGCATAAGGGCTAATCTATTAGTATCCATAATATGCACTAAAAATATACATTGATTTATCGCAGTACTCAACATTGATATGCGCATCAAATCGAAGCAACAAATAACGGTTGTAAGGCACCACAAATCTATTATCCAACCTCACTTGTTTCTTAATGATGCAACGGCCATTATGTGAGCGTTTATAACTTGGAAATCCATCTTCATCGATCGATGTTTCTGGATTGAACTTTTTTGGAAAATGCTTCGTACATTTCCCACGAACTGTACATGACACTTTTAGCCCAAGAGCTCCACAAGGACCATGAAACATGAATTTGCTCACAACAAGAAAACATTTTTCATTTGATACACTATCTGGGATTTTCGCACAAATAATTGAATCAATTTGTGATCGAGAATAAAATTTGTCTTCTGCACTAAGGAAGATGAATATATGTGCATGCGGTAGGCCACATTTTTGGAACTCAATAGCATGGACATCTACATCAAATATAATTTTGGATAAATTAGTATGAATGTTAGTATCGAGGAATTCTCCAGACCTAGATGCAGCAGTGTTAATTTGAATATATGATTTTGAATATGAACTACCCTAAACCCAGATGTGTCATATTGTTTCCCCTTACTATTTAGAGCTTTAGCAACATTAATATAGCAATATAATGCAGTTCTTCCCTAACAAATTTACATGCGGTTCTTGCAAAAAAAATTAACATTATTGACAGCAAGCAGGTCCTTGTGTGTTTATAAATCTACACATCAGGTTGCACTAACATATATCAGTACATGAAACTATAATAGAAAATACAAAGTAAAGAAAGGCTGGAATTTTCCAAAGGACAATACATAACCACTAACGGCCTCATATCAAATCATTGTTAAGCTTTTTCCAAAGGCTATCTTAGACCATAAATAAAAACAAAGATAAAAAGTTCACGTGGTTTTCAAGCCGCAACATATGACTTTTAATAAGTAGAGTACCCTCACCGCCACACTCGAGGAGATTAATCAATAAAAATTGTTCCCAAAAATGAAAACAACACAACAATCAATAGGAGATACATAAATAAACATTCATTCTTAAAGATCAATTGGAGGAGATAAGATCGTTGACTTACAACCGATCGATACATTTGCTAAAGATATCTTTTGACCTGATCTCGTGCACTAATTCATTGAGTTTCAACTTACAAACTCTTTCAATAACATCGGTTCGATTAGGGTCTCGCACACCTGAGTGTGTGAGTAAATTGGTCATAAGTTGAATCTCAGGCCAATAAGCATTGTAGGTAAATGTAATGAATAAATCCGGATAACCGAGAAAGCGACAAATGGCCATGGCGCCTTGGAAGTTTTCATATTTGCAGCGTGGACTCCCAAGATATGATGATGATAGAATTATACGCTTTCCAGAATGTTCCAAGTCGGTAACCCCACTATTGAATGAATCAACCTACCGCTGATGGCCATGGCGACGTAATACATGTTGGTTCCAGAAGCGAGGCTTGATCCATTCAAGAGAGAATGACCCAAGATTGTTTAGCTTCAACTTCTTTTTCTTATTGACAGAGAGTCGAGGTTGGGACTGGACGTCGATAGTTGAGACGTTCCCAGCATTGGATTGAAGAGGGAGGACTGTCGTGGTGGAAACCGAGGCAGTGGCGGTGTTGGATGGAGGAAGGCTCGGCGGCGGTGACCTCGGAGCGGAGTTTGGACTGTCGAGGCAGCGGCAAGGCTCGTGGACCGCGTTTGGTACCATTGGCAGCGGCGGAAGAAGGCCAGAGAGCGATGATGGAGAAGGGGGAAGTAGCGACGACATTTCCAAGAAGATTGGGGCACGCCGGAGACTCGCCGGAGAAGGAAGGTGACTGGAATGCTAGTATGGAAAGTTCAGTGACCTCCCTGTAAGGTTGGAGAAAGTTTAGTGACCTTTCCACAATGTTGGAAAAGTTTGGTGGCCAAACTGCATGGCAGGAAAAGATTAGTGACCAGGTAGCAATTTAAGTAAAGTTGAGTGACTAAACTATAAGCTAAGAAAAGTTGAGTGCTGATTATTAATCAATGAATTTTTTAGGGACCAGATATGTAATTTTCCAATGGTTGGAAAATTATGATACCACCATTGAGTGTTCTTCGATTTCAGAAGGAGTTTTCAGAGCATAACTCGACCGTTTGAGCTCCAAACGGCGCACCATCAGAAGTTGTTGATTCGTGGTAGCGAGAGGAACCTTCTCAGACTCTTTCTGAAATTTTGGCCCATGAACTAGGTGGATGGTTTAAGGGGGGTGGGAAATGATTGTTGCATTAGGTTTTAAGTAATTTAACGCGCGTAATTCTATGTCGTGACTCTGTGATTAAGTGCCAACCTTAAGTCAAGCCGTTCCTGTCGTGATTAAGTGGACATTTTAGGTCATGTTATAATATTATGTGATTGATGCATTTAAGTTTATGTCAATGATTTCATGATTAAGTGATTACCTTATGTCAGGTAACTCATGTGATGATTTAGTGACTATGTGTTGTTAGACTCCTTTATTAAATTACTCGATTGAGTAAGTGGTTAGCTTATGCCATGTTATCCTTGGGATGATTAAGTGACTATGTTCTTTTAAGCTATGTCATGAAATCACTCGATTGATGCGACTAATTGTATGTCAATGTCTCTATGATGAAATGGTTACCCTCGATCATGTGATTCAGGTTATGATTATATGGCTATGTTATGTTAAGTTAAGTCATTCACAATATCCCTCAGGATGTGCAAGTTGTCCCTTTTAACTACGTTAAAGCAAGTCATGTTCCCCGGGATCAGTTCTTATGTGATGTCCATCATATTCTTATCGTGAGCAAGTGCATATGTAGTTGCCGATGATATGCAAGTTGCCTTGTTAAACAATGTTAAGCCATGTCATATTCCCTAGGATTAGTGTATACATTATGTTTAGCTTATACATCTTACGGTTAGACTTTTATGATCATGTTATTATCTTATGATTTGAATTTTGTTAAACTATGATAAGTCATGTCATGCCTCCCTAATTATTGTTCACCTCAGGTTCATGTGATTAATGTTATGGTTAAGCGGTTATGTCATGATATGTTATGTTATTACTTGATTATGTGCGAGTTGTACCTTGAATTATGTCAATTCATGCCATGTCCCCCTGATTTGTAGTTACCTCATGTTCATGTGATCCATGTTACGATTAAGTGGTTATGTTATGCTTATATTATTACATGAGGATCATGTGCAAGATATAAGTTGAATTATGATAAGTCATGTCATGTCTCCCTGATTAGTGGGTACCTCATGTTTATGTGATCCATGTGATGGCTAAATGGTTATGTCATGATATTTTAGGTTATTACTTGATGATGTGCAAGTTGTGCCTTGAATGATGATACGCTAGACTACCCCAAGGTTAGGGTATGATATGTATAGATGACTAGCGAGCAGTGAATAAGTACATGTTAGTTAGACAAGTAATAGGTATATTTGAAACATGTAAGTCTCTAGATGGACCACCACCCCAATGTTATGATCTCATGTTACCGTCGGATGGATATGTACCCCAGAAGGGCCTGTATAGCCCCTCATGTGATGATCTCATGTTCACGTTTGGGCCAATATTGCCCGCATGTTTCTCACATATGGGCCATAGATTGCCCCTCATGTCACCGTCTGATGAATACGTACTCCCAGAAACTCACGTTCATATTTGGGTGGTGGACTAGTTAGTTGACTTGGGGGACGCCCCGCTAGTTTCTCAAGTGCAAGTTATAATATACCTTGGATAAGGTCAAGTAAGTATAAGATTCAACATCACATGTCCTCATGTTCCCTGAGTTGATGTTGGTGATAATGATCACATGTTCTCATATGTTAAGTTGCTTTCATGTTAGAAATTACATAAAGATGAATACTTTTTGTAATATGTGTACCTAGAAGTTCTTGATGACTCTCATGTGCTGATTTGTGGTAATGTTCCACTATTTATTCGATGTGATAACTACCTGTTAGGATATATCAAGTGATTCTCATGTGTTGATGTGTTGGGATATGTTCCAATGTTCTTGAATTTGATGTCTACTTGTTATGATCAATGTTCATGAAATGATGTGTCCCTGATGTTACAATATTTTTCGGATTGATGATCAGATATGATAAGTGTTCAAGCAATAATGTGTTCTTCAAGTCTCAATGTTCCTTTAGGATTGATTCAAGGTTCAAACTTTGATGATGACTATGTTACTATGTATACTTGCCATGTTAAGTTCACATGTGTTAGAAGTACATAAAGATGACTATATTATGTAATATGGCTACTGACCTAGTATTAATGATGCCTTATATAATGATATGTTCTTGCCATCCTCATGTCCCACCATGATGCTCATGTAATGAGAATACATTATGGTTAGATAACTAGAAAGCATGTCTCTAAGTGAAGGAATGCCTGAATGACTATGTGATATCTGAATAATTTGATGTCAAAATAAGTAATGTCTAAATAAGGTGATGTCTGATTAAGGTGATCTATGAATAAGGTAATGTCTGAATAAGGTGATGTTGGGGAAACTTGATAACTGGATAAGTTGATGTCTGAATAAGATGATGTCGGGATAATTTGATTACTGGATAAATTGATGTATGAATAAGGTGATGCGAGATAATTTCATAACTGGATAAGTTGATATCTAAATAAGGTGATGTCGGGATAATTTGATAACTGGATAATTTGATGTCTGAATAAGGTGATGTCTGAATATTTTTTTATTGTTAATGTTCTATTGGAAATCATGTGTTATGTTTAGAGCATGGTAGACTAACTCCAAAACCACCCACCAAGGTATTTCTAAGTTGATGCAGGAGCATAGTGGAGCTGATTCGGATGTGGAGTGGTGGACTTCGTTGGTTATCAATCTCGGGTTTGTGATGAACGCTTTTTACACGCCTCAAAATAAACCGGCTAATAAACTAACCAAAGTCGAATCTCCCTACGGTGATCTAATCTGAATCTGAAGATTCTGAGTATTGAGATCCTCCATCGCTTCCAAATAAATCTCAAAGACATTCATCAATCTCCCTACTTCTATTGATGAGCGCAAATTCGAATGAGAGTTTTGAGTTGATTTAGACCGTGTCACTATCAGTGACATGCAATGAAATCTCACCTCCGCAAAGAAAGAAAATAAACAACGTAAAAAATTATTGTGAAAGTTAAAATGTAAAGCGGAAGTGAATGACTAATAGTAATCGAACTACTTTAAAATAAAATAAATTAAAGAAAGTCTCCGACAACGGTGCCAATTTGAGGAACGTTTTTAACACACCTCAAAATAATCTAGCTAATATATTAAGAAGAGTCGAACGTCCCTTGCGTCTCTTTAAGTATCTTACTCAAAGTTGCAACAAGTATCAATTGAAGTAACAAGAAGTATGGTTTAGACGCGATGAGAACCAATCGAACAATCAAAATGAAAACGAAAATTGCTTTAAAAGTAAGGGTTGCAAGACTACACCAATATGGGTTAGACAATCAGGGATGAAACTTCTTAGATTTCAAATCCCCCCTAGACAATTCAAATTCAAGAATGGTAGAAAAATTTCATGATTAAAAATTAACAAGATAAACTCAAAGCAGTCGCAAATATTCTCAATCAATTCACACTCTTTCGGGACTGCTAATTTGCTAGCTATCTAGAATCCCAACCCGCTCTTTCAAGACAGAGATCTGAAACACACTAGACGAATAATTGAATAAGAATTGCTCATACGACAGACTAGTTCATTCGTTCCCAGATGAGGGTTAACGTCTAACCTAGTTGTTTGATTTTGGAGTTTTAGAAATACAAGTTTTCACGAGTCTAAGAAAAATCTAACAAAGATTCATTCAAGTTGATCAGGTAAGAAAACATTGAAATCAAAATCAAACATATACTGAAATTTATCCAACTCGCATAAATCAAAAAAAGTAATCTAATCATTCTTTCATAAGAGTTAACCTAGGGTGCATCTAATATGGAGGGGAAAATCAAAATCAGAAGAGGAAGACATGATTCTAGGTTTACACAAAGAATTATGAAAAATTTAATTTTGCCGATTTTCCCGAAGAACTTTATTCGCCGTCTTGATTGTTTCGTCGATTCCGAGCTCCTTGAATTTGCCTTTAAGTTGCTGTCCAATCTCTCACTATCACTCTCAATTTTGTCCCGGAAAGTCTGCCCTTGAATGGAGGAGAACCATGCTTTAAATAGAATTCTAAAATCCTTCAAACAGCCGGAATAGTCCTAGATTCCGCAATGAACCGGTCCTACATTGCGCCATCTAAGACAGATTCCAGTACTTGATTTCTGTTGATTCCTCGACTTGTCCTAGCTCTTCCATGCACGTGCTTATCGCTCCGAATAATTCCTCAACATGGTCATCTACCTAAAATCTTACAAAAACACTCCAAAACAACAAAAAGGACCTCAAACGATTCTGAGACACTAGAAGCTAGAGATGCACAAAACATCTTAAACTTCCTAACCAAACTTATACACTTATGCCTGGAATGTTGCTTAAATTAGGGTGGTGAAGGCGGTGAATCAAACGTCATCAAATAACCCCACACTTAAGCTTTTCTTGTGTTTTAGCAAAAAGATGAACAAAGCCATGGAAGACGTTTACAATCAAATCAAACTACTAACATATCAAAGAAAACCCATACCCCTCAAAGTACCCCTAAATTCCTCGACATATAAGTGAACCTTTAAAAAACCGAAATAAGAAGTAAAGGCCTCACAAGAAGTTCTCCAATTTGGCACACATCATGATACATGTTATACCACCCATCTAGACTTACAATCAACAAAGTTTTGGCTTAAAGATGAAGCCAATAATGAGCTCACTCAAAGTGTATAGGGACAGTGTTTATGGGCTCATCATCAACTTTGAGGTGCACTTCAAAAACTTGCATATCATCCTACTTTTACTCATCACATCAAGACACATCAAACACTAATGAAGAGGTCTTTTATTCAGGGTTGTAATGTGGACAGAAAAGAGAAGAGAAGGTAAAAAGACTTTGGCGGTAGGTGTTCATAGTGGCGGACAACTCGGTCTATTCTAATATGGAACTAAGTTACTAAGCACCAACTACACTATGCAAGGATTTAGTTTTACCAAGAGCTTCAAACTAGCTCGTCTATCTCTCATGCAAAAACTATTACTTTCAGCTTTTGTGCTCGTTAATTCAACTAATCTATTACAACTATATATATTTTTATTTTCTTTTAGGGACTGGATTGTTTTTTCTCATGTCTCCTCCCGTTTTTCGAGATTTTCAAAAAAAATTTCTTTTTCTTGTCTTTTTCCAAATCAAGACTACACAACAAACTAGTAACGGCTCGAATATCCTGCATTTTTTACAACTTATCAACTTTATTGACTCCTAGACTCGACCGAGTTATATGCCACTAATGTATACATGACCAAATGAAGGCTTGAAAGAAAAGGGATACGAAATTCCGGGGGTTATGAAAAGGCTTTTTGGCTATGTTTGGGTTACCTAGGGGAAAATATAGGGACATAATGGATAGTTTTGTGGTGGAGATTTTCTAAGTGCCTCTATCAATCTAGTGAATAAGTGCAGAGCGAATTCAATTCAGAATCATGCGAGTACCAGATTAACAACAAACAACGAAGACCACTCAAATTAATTTAAGAACAAATCCACTAGTGAAGATGATTATCTATACTATAAAATGATCATTTTAGCCCTCACATTATTTTGGTATATGATAATTTGATAACATGTAGGCCTGGTCACATCAAATTTCAGAGTATCTGCTACTTTAACATGTAAAAGTAAGTCTAAAGAAAGAATCAATATCATATGGCTAAACTCTTATCAATCTAGGTTCACAAGTAAGTCAACAATTCAAGTGTACGAATCATAGGAAAGTTCTCTAAGCATGTCAAGTAATTGATTCAAAGACAGTCCCAACAAGCATGAGTTGAGAACTCAATTGCAAGGCAACTATCCAACAAGACTAGCATACACAAATGCTATGCAAACCCACCGCACATTTAGTTTGGACAGTGTCCTTATGGAATGAAATGAAATGTTGCATAGGGAAACCTGAATGCTCACTGAAATCAAAGAAACTATATACAAGATTCATGAAGTTTAAAGTCGACAACGAACTGACTCCTGAAACACACTCAAACACACAAAAAACAAAAAATAAAAGTAAAAAGGGGCTAGGACAAGTGTCCAAGTCCCACACATAATAAAAGTGACAAGTCCCAGTATCCTTGCAAGATTAAGACACCGCTCAATTTTATCCCCCAAGCGGGGTTCATTGCCTGATTGCCTTCAAGATTGAAGGTAATCGTAGGAGCTGGCCCCTAGTTGTGGAAATGCTTCCAAAAGACAGTTCATTCATCCTCTGTTAGACATCTAAGAAAGACGTGGATGTCATTAACAATAGGATCATCGTGATCCTCCACAATCTCTAGGTCATTGTGAATTTGCATGTGGGTGGCACCTTGTGTTTTGTTGTCAGATGATATTGATCCGGGTCCACTTGACAAAGCATTGCCACGAACACCAAATCTACAAGACAAGGTAATCACTTGACAAGAGTGAGATAACATAACAACCCACGCCACACTTATCTTTTGACTAAAATATCATATGATAACAGTTGTAGCAAAAGTTAAGAGTGGAAATAGGTAAATAGTTCAAAGAATCATATTAAAAATATCAAGGATAAGGAATCAGGGGTTCTTATCTCAAAAATACAATTCACAATATCAAACACAAAATGCAAGACAAGTTCAACCAGAAAATAGCCAACCCAAAAAATATCCTAAAAATACCAAGCAAAAGCCAATAATCCGTCAACCTAATCAAGCTATTTCAAAGGAAAAATCACATTCATTAGCATCCAATCATATTCAATTTCATGCTCGTATCATCAATTTTTCAAAACCCCAAATTCAAAAATTAGGGTTCTTCCGTCCAAATCATCAATTGAACAAATCTGACTGAATAAGAGCAATGTAATCAATAAGAAAGCTATAGAGGGGTCTTTACAAACAGAACCTTGTATTCACCATGATTGGAAGATAGCAAACGAGCACCAATAAGCAATTTCGGATTTTGTGACGAAACCGGGCAAAATTTGCAATCAACAAGCTCAAAATGGATGGAAATCGAAGGGGAGACCAGAAGGAGGCTTCACCGGTGATGGTGGCTGGCTGGGATGTGCACGGCAGCGGTCACTGATGCAGTGGTGGGAGTCATTTTGAGAGGCAATGGGTGATGCGGTGGCCGGAGTCATTTTGAGAGGCAGTGGGAAAAGGTTTGGAAAATAGGCTTCAACATAGCGACAAGGCAATTTCAGACTGAACCCGTGTCTTAGATTTCCCAATCGGACTGTCAAAGATTGCATAATCTAGGACTGAGATACAGAGAAAAATGCAATCCAGTATGCAATAAACTGTCAAAGATTGTGCAATAGGCATTGCACAAAGTTTGACAGGTTTAGTGCACAATGTGAGACAAAAATGTTGAATTTTTCAAACATGAACTCCAAACACCAAAACTCTTCAAACTAACAACCAGGACATGGATGGGGTTTAGGAAATCACATTTTAGAATCGATCTAACACCTAAACATTCAAATTTACTCAAATAAAATGAAAAATACTGACTCTAGACATGGGCTACCTCCCATGAAGTGCTCTTTCTTTAACGTCTTTGAGCTAGGCGATACATGGCCTTTTATTGTGCATTACTTAGACCGAAGAGGACACACCTATATGTAAATGTGCAGAAGGAGCATGTGAATTTGGTCCTCCAACTCGATCGGGATATGAGAGTACCTTGATATTCCATCTAAAAATGGTAGTAGTCATGTCTTGCAAGGCGTTCTAGCATCAGATAAATGAACGAAAATGGAAAGTGCTTCTTTGTAGCATCGTTGATGCACTTGTAATCTATACATACTATGCATCCAATGAATGTCCGAGTAGGGATGAGCTCTGCTTTGTTGTTAGGCACGACTATGAAACCACCCTTCGTAGGAACAACATATGTAAGACTAACCCAATGACTGTCAGACATTGGATAAATAATACCTGCATCAAGGAGGTTGAGTGACTCCTTCTTCACAACTTCCTTCATGGCCGAATTCATTTGGTGTTGTAGTCGTGTTATAGGTTTGTCTTATGGGTGCAGAATGAGGGACTGATTCCCCTGATATCGGCAAGCTTCCATGTTATGGCTTGTTCATACTTCCTTAAGAGGGCTGAATATGCTCCTTTTGTTGAGGTTCGAGCTTTGAGCTGATAATGACTAGTAGTTTTGATTCTTCTTAGAGAAACGCATACTTGAGATGCTGCGCAGTAGCTTCAGCTCCTACTCTGGAGGTTCCTCATATGAGGTAGTTATCTTTGGCATCTTCGAAAGCTCCGAAAGTGGTGGCGAGCTTGAGTATGATTTGAGTTTCTCAATGGCTTTAACTTATGCCCTCTGCTCCCTGTCATTCATCCAATCTCCATATATCCATGTAACAACATAGACATCTCAACCAAGCATATGAGATAGTTCTAACATTTCCAATGCATCTTGATAATTTTCAGCAATATCATCATCATCATGAGCCTTATAATATTTCATTCCATCTTTTAGATTGATGGTGAGTTCATCTTATCCTGCTTTCAAAGTTAAACACCCTTTCTTAAGAATGAACGTCTTAAAAAATATTGCAATCATGTTCATGGGTATCTAGAACAACGAAATCAGTAGGAAATTCAAAAGGCCCTACACGAATTGACACATCCTCTATGACTCCCCTAGGTTTCAGCATAGACCTATCAACAAGTTGTAGAACCATCTCAGTCTGTCTAAGTTCAACTATATCTAGTTTCTAAAATAAGCTACTGGGCATTAAATTTATACTAGCACCTAGATCAGCAAGACTTCGGGCAACTATAACATTCTTAATTGTGCATGGTACAGTAAAACTCCCTGGATCATTTCACTTTGTTGAGCCGGCTTGGATGGTTTCTCCTTCTTCATTGAGTGCAGCCCAGGTGTCATTAATGAGATTTATCTTCTTGTTGAGCACATCGTTCATGAACTTTGCATATACCGGGATCTTTATGAAAGCTTATAGGAAGGTTAATGTAAACCTCCTATTTCTTGATAATCTCTATGAATCTCTCAAGCTGCTTTGAAATCCCCTTCTTCTTAACTGCCAATGGGTATGGAATCCTAGCATGATCCTTATTTTCTTTTGGAGTGGGTACAATTATTGTGTTGGCAGGCTTTCGAGCTGTAGGAGGTGGTGTAGCAGTCGTCACTGGTGTTTCCTCTTCTTCCTCTAGAATGTCGATTCTAATTTCATCTGGCACCATCTCTGGCTCTTGAATAGTATTTCCACGAATCATCTTTCCTCTCCTCAATGAAATTGACTTCATATCCATGTGCCCCTTTCGTTGACGTTGATTGTTGTTGGGGTCTTGCTCGGTGTTCCCCGTAAGCTGTCCATAAGGTCTCTGATTGACCTTCTCTGCCAAGGATGTGTAAGATGCTTCCATCTGTTGAATCATTGTATATTGACCCAACAAAATTGTATTCTGGTTAGCTAATTGCGCCTACACGGTGGTCATCATTTGGATGATGTCCTCATGGATTCCTCCAGCATGGGTTGAATTATGCTATTTTTGTTGCTGAGGTGGCTTGATTGAAAATCCCGGTGGTTCTTGATTTTTTTTGCTCGAATTCCCTTGTTGTTCTGAGTTTTGGCCTTGAGCATTACTGTTGTTGTTGACATTGTAGTCTTCCACTATAGGGTTTTCGAAATCAGAACGTGGGTATGCAAAATGAAACTGTTGGCCTTTGGTGTTCTATGCTCTAAATCCTTGGTATCTCTGCTGAATGAAGGGGTAGCCCTATCATAGAAACTCAATTCTCCCACCATCATGGATTTATTGGTGAGGAAATTATCACATTCTCCCTGGCAATCACAAACACCACACCAAACACAAGTATAAACAGAAGTAGCAGGGGGGTTAGAAACATTCATAGTGAAATTATCAATCTTCTTTTCTAATGCCTTAACATGAGCTCTTAAAGCAATATTATTTCGTAACCAGAGGATACTGCATTTGCTGGCGGGATTGTGTTCCTCGCCCAATTTCTATACTTTGTTACATACGAGGAAAAGTGTAGCAAAGTATCTATAGGAATAAGGGCAATGAAATCTCCATTTGCTAGTTGATTCAGTAGCATTGATGTTGCTTGATCTAGCGATCTGCTAAACATGTCTGCTAGCTGACTGTCAGAGTAACCATGGTGAGGGTATTTAGTTAACAGCTCCTGAAACCGATTCCATAGGTCATACAGGCTCTATCCTTCTCTCTGGTAAATCTAAGAGATTGATTCTCTAATCGATGCAGTCTTCGTTGGTGGATAGTATTCTTCCACAAACGCTTGGGCTCGAGCGTCCTAAGTTGTCAATGTGTCACCAGGTTGACTAGTCAACCACCTTCTCACTTCTCCTCTAAGAGACCCCTTGAATAGTTTGAGCTTCATTGCTTTGTCAGAAAAACCTAACAGTTTGACAGTTTCGCTGTAAGTATAGAAGCCCCATAGATGAGCACAAGGATTGTTGTCGGTTCTCCCCTCAAACTTTAGATTCTGTTGAATTAATGAGATGAGATTACCCTTTTTCTCGTAGTCAACATCATCTTGTTTAGGTGGAACCATACTTGATGTAGAATTTACAACACTAGACTTAGTGTAATCGACAAGTGTTCTGGCTACCATTGGTTCAGTAACCTTGGAAGTGTAACTATGACATGATTCTAAATGTGAAGATTCTGAGTACCTAGATCCTCCTTCACTTCCAAATAAAGCTCGAATACATTCATCAATCTCTCCTTCTTCTGTAATTGAGCGCGAGTCCTGATGAGAGTTTTGATTTGCTTTGACCGTGTCACTACCGGTGATAAGCAATGAATTCTCACCTATGCAAAGAAAAAAAATAAAGTAAAAAATAACTATGAAAGAAAAAATGTAAAGTAGAAGTGAATGACTAATACTAATTGAACTACTTTCAAATACTATAAATTAAAGAAAGTCTCAGACAACAGCGCCAATTTGATGAACGCTTTTAGCACGCCTCAAAATAATCCAACTAATGAATTAACCGGAGTCGAACATCCCTAGGGTCTATTTAAGTATCTTACTCAAAATTGCAACAAGTATCAATCAAAGTAACAAGAAGTATGGTTTAGGTAACACGAGAACCAATTGAACAATCAAAATGAAAATTGCATTAAAAGTAAGGGTTGCAAGACTACACGAATATGGTTTAGACATCAGGGATGAAACGAATTAGATTTTGAATCCCCTAGGCATTCCAATTAACAAATGACAGACAAATTTCACGATTTAAAATGAACAAGATAAACTCAATAAATTGAGACAATTCTTCTGTAATCAAATCACACCCTTCTGGGACTGCTAATTTTCTACCTATCTAGTATCCCGGTATGCTCTTTCAAGACAAAAGTCTGAAACCCGCTAGGTGATTAATTGAATAAGAATTGCTCACACGACAAACTAGTTCATTCGCTCCTAGATGAGGGTTAATGTCTAACCTAGTTGTTTGATTTTGAGGTTCTAGAAATGCAAAGACAAATCTAACAAAGATTCATTAAAGATGATCAGGCAAGAACGAATCGAAATAGGTATCAAACATATATTGAAATCCATCCAATTCACATAAACTGACAAAACTCATAATCATTCGTTCATAAGAATTAACCTAGGGTTCATCTAATCTAAGCAAGAGAAGTTTAGCTGCTCATAATCTCAATAGAAAAATCAAAATCAGAAGAGGAAGACATTGATTCTATGAAAACACTAATTTCGTCGATCTTCATGAAGAACTTGATTTGTCGTCTTGATTCTTTCATTGATTCCGAGCTCGTTAAAGTTGCCTTTAAGTTGGTCTCAAATGTCCGTAGCTCTCAATTTCGTCCAGGATAGTACGTCTTTCAATGGAGGAGAATCAAGCTTTAAATAGAATTAAAAAATCCTTCAAAGAGCCGGAATTTTCCGAAATTGTGCAATGAACCGGTCATTACGTAATGTAAGACAATCTATTGCGCAATTTGAGACAGATTCCAGTACTTAATTTCTGCTTGACTCCTTGACTGGTCATAGCTTATCCATGCATGTCTGTGTCGCTTTGAATAGTTCCTCGACATCGTCATCTACCTGAAATCTTACAAAAACACTCCAAAATGACAACAAAAGACCCTGAACTAGTCTGAGACACGAAATCATGATAGAACCTAGAAATGCACAAAACATCCCAAAATTATACTCCAACTTATACATTTGTGCAAGCAATGTTTCTTAAATGAGGATGATGAATGCGGTGAATCGAACATCATCAGTTTGATTTTCAAGTGTTTATACTGACACAACCTCAATTTTGAGAAATAAATTCGTTTGAAGTATTTATACATCCCAATCCTAGCGGTCGAAAATGTATTTATTGAATTACTAAACTATCCCTTAGAAAGTCTAGTGTAAAAGCGTGTTATGGAAATATTAGTATTTTTATGTGAAATATTATATTAATTATTGTTATGTGTTTAGTTGTATCTAAGTTATGCATTAATGTTTGCCTGATTGAGAACTCCGTATTATATTGGAAATTATGTTATGTTTGATATTTTAGGCGTTATTAATAAGTGAATTGCTTAATCTCATATGTTATGACTAAAGTTGTGATAATTAGAAATAATTATTGAGTTTACTTGCCAATTATTAATGTGAAGAAATTCCCTTTCAGGTTAACTAAATACTTAAACTTTATTTAGCTAGAATAACAGAATCAGAGGTTTCATGCTTAATTAATTCATTTAATATGAGAGGTCTGACTTTTTGGTTAACCAAGTTTAAGAGTTAGTAAAATTAGTCAAGCCTCGGTTGAGTATCGAGTTGCTAGATAACCGGAGAAGGAGTGAAGATTTTAATTGATTAGTTTTGTGCTAGGAGAGATCTTCACTGTTGGATGAATCCAACAGCGGGAGATGGAGACTTGATCCATTCAAGGTAGGAGTTAGAAGAGATCTGGATCGTTAGATCGATTGTGCGGTCGAGATGGCCTGGAACCGACTTCATGTTGTGGTGATAGATATGTTTGGGCCGTCAGAACGGCGAGAAACGAGGCTCGATCTTCTTCTTCTTATCGACTTAGCAGCAGCAGAGAGAGAGCGAGGTCGGAATTGGATAACGACGGTTGAGACATTCTCGGCGTTGCATTGAAGAGGCTGGACAGTCGTGGTGGAAATCGAGGTAGTGGCGGTGTTGGATGGAGGAAGGCTCGACGGCGGTGACCTCGAAGCGCGTTTGGACCGTGGAGGCAGCGGTAAGGCGCGTGGACCATGTCTGGGACCACTGGCGTCGAGAGCGACGATGGTGAAGAGGGAGGCAACGACGGCATTTCCAAGAAGCTTGGGGCTCGCCAGAGACTTGCCGGACAAGAAAGGTGACCAGAATGCAAGTCCAGAAAGTTCAGTGACGTCCCCGTAAAGTTGGAAAAAGTTTAGTGACCTTTCAGCAATGTTGGAAAATTTTGGTGACCAAACTACAGGTAGAAAAAGATTAATGACCAGATACCAATTTCAATAAAGTTTAGTGACTAAATTATAACCTAGGAAAAGTTGAGTGACTGATTTGTAATCAGTGAATTTTTTAGGGACTAGATATTTAATTTGCCAATGGGTGGAAATTTACAATTCTGCCATTGAGTGTTCTTCAATTTCAGAAGGAGTTTTCAGAGCATAACTCGACCATTTAAGCTCCCAACGACGCAACGTCAGGGGAATCTTCTCGAACTCTTTCTAAGATGTCAGAGCAGCAACCAGGTGAATGGTTTAAGGGGGGAGGGGATTTGATTCTTGCATTAAGTTAAATTAAGGTTGGAGTAATTTAACGCTCATAATTCCATGTCGTGACTCAGTGATTTAGCCCCCACCTTAAGTCAAGTCGTTCATGTCATGATTAAGTGGTTATGTTAGGTCATATTACAATATTATGTGATTGATCCATTTAAGTTTATGTCAATGATTTCATGATTACGTGATTAGCTTATGTCAGGTAATTAATGTGATAATTAAGTGACTATGTGTTGTTAGGCTACGTTATGAAATTACTCGATTGAATAAGTGGTTACCTTATGCCATGTTATCCTTGTGACGATGAAGTGGCTCTACGTCATGAAATCACTTGATTGATGCGGCTAATCGTATACCAATGTCTCTATGATTAAGTGGTTGCCCTTTCTCATGTGATTCATGTTATGATTAGATGGCTATGTTATGTTAAGTTAAGTCGGTTTAAAATATATCTAGCATGTGCAAGGTATCCCTTTTAACTACCTTAAAGCAAGTCATGTTCCGAGGATTAGTGTTTACGTGATGTCCATCATATTCATGTTGTGAATAAGTGCATATGTTGCTGCCTGATAATATACAATTTTCCTTGCTAAACTATGTTAAGTCATATCATGTTCCCTAGGATTAGCATATACATTATGTTCAGCTTATACATGTTACGGTTAGACGGTTATGATCATGTTATTATATTATGATTTGAAATTCGTTAATCTATGATAAGTGCTTAAAGTATGATAAGTCATGTCATGTCTCCCTAATTAGTGTTCACCTCAGGTTCACATGATTGATGTTATGGTTAAGCGGTTATGTCATGTTATGTTATTACTTGATTATGTGTGAGTTGTACCTTGAATTATGTCAATTCATGCCATGTTCCCCTGATTTGTAGTTACCTCATGTTCATGTGATCCATGTTATGATTAAGTGGTTATGTTATGCTTATATTCTAACTTGATGATCATGTGCAAGATATATGTTGAATTATGATTAGTGATGTCATGTCTCCCTGATTGGTGGGTAACTCATGTTTATGTGATCCATGTGATGGCTAAGTGGTTATGTCCATGATATGTTAGGTTATTAGTTGGTGATGTGCAAGTTGTGCCATGAATGATGATAAGGCTAGACTAACCAAAGGTTAGGGTATGATATGTCTAGATGACTATGTGATGTCTGAATAAGTTGCTGTAGGAATAAGTTGTTGTTGGAATAAGTAATGTCTGGATAAGGTGATGTCTAGTTAAGGTGATGTGTGAATAAGGTAATGTCTAAAAAAGGTGACGTCGGGATAATTTGATAACCGGATAAGTTGATGTCTGAACAAGGTGATGCCCGAAAAATTTGATAAATGGATAAGTTGATGTTTGAATAAGGCTATGTTGGGGTAATTTGATAATTGGATAAGTTGATGTCTACATAATTTTTATATTTCTAAAATTAAGTTGATGTCTGAATAATTTTGATACTGCTAAAGTTATGTTGCAAATCACATATGTTATATTTAGAGCACAATAGACTAACCCTCGAACCTCCACCAGGATGTTTCTAAGTTGATATAGAAGTAAAGTGGAGCAAATTTTTATAGTGTACTGCTAGTGTTTTTTACACAAAAGTAAACAATGTTTTTATAATGTATTGCAAGTGTTTTTGCCCCGTGGGTAGAATTTTGGCTGTTATGGAGTGTATTGCTGCAATTTTTAATCATTCTTCGATTTCACAAGGAGTCAACAATGATCAAGAAGATCAAGACGATAAAGTATCAGAAATAATAAAGTGGAAATCCATTATTTGGCTTGCAGTTTTAACTTTATGGATCTATGTGAGTATATGAATTGTAAATTCTAATTTTATAAACGATAATTTTAATTATCGAATTCTAATCTTATGAAAGATGATTTCATCATTTTTGACATAAAAGTATATAATGAATTTAACTTCTTAGGTACACAATTTTATATATGTAAATTAATTTAGTGACAAAAAAGTTTTTTATGTAAATCCACGCATGCAGCTTATACATTGCATTAGAACATGTTATATAAGCTCTACGTATAGGGTGCATTGGGTGCACCGAAAGGGGCATGTCAATTCAAATTCTCAACATTTTTAGTTTATAACTAACATTTTTCTGATAGTTAGTCCTAGAGTTTAAGTTGATATCTAATGCACCTCGATGGTTATCAGGATGTGGGTTTTACATTCTCTAAGCTTTAACTTTATATGCTCTGAGATAAGCAGCTAGTTGGAATCGAGTCTCTGAGATAAGCAGCTAGTTGGAATCGAGTCTCTGAGATAATCATCTATATCGATCCTTCTTAATATGGAAGTCACAACACAAATTAAAAGCATGTTCAAGCACAAACTGAATTATACTCAAGCAAGTGTCTCGATCCAAATTCAAAGAATACAACAAAATCATTACTTCCGTGATTTTGATAGAATAAACAAGTTAAATGACATAATGATCTGATCAAAAATATAAATATACAATGCCTCCTTGAGGGCATCCTCATACACGCTTTTAGAATTTAATTTCTTTTCGGGGCAATTATGGTAAAATAATTCAAACTCCAGGTGTACATAATGATGGCATTATATGTTAGGTGATGATGTAGAGCGCGTAAATTTGGGGTTCTTTCTTGATCAATGATGGGGAAACAAGGGATGATGGAGGATTGGGTATAGATATTACGGAATTGAAATATATTGCAATAGCAATCACCCTTTTCTACAATGATTTGTCTTAACTCAAAATAAGGTAATTTTGAGTTAGTGACCTATTATAACAAGTTTAGAAGGTTCCGTTACATAAAGAATAATTGTCGTTACGTAAGCCTTACGTAACGCCCTTTACTCTTACGTAACAGACACATTTTTTCCTTTTACGTAAGGAACAACTGCCGTTACGTAAGCCTTACGTAACGACCTTTACTCTTACGTAACAAACATTTTTTTTGTTACGTAAGGAACAACTGTCGTTACGTAAGCCTCACGTAACGGTCTTTATCTTTACCCTTACGTAACATGCTTAATTTTTCATGTTACGTAAGGAACAATAGCCGTTACGTAGACCTTACGTAACGATCTTTATTTTTTACATAATACGTTTAATTTTTCATTTTACGTAAGGAGCAACTGCCATTACATAAGTCTTACGTAATGATCTTTACCCTTATGTAACATAATTAAATATTAATTCATAGCTTTAACAAAAAAAAATTTTTTTTAAAATGAGACAAAAAAATGCATAACCGTAAATAAATTGAAATATAATATGATTAAATATTATTTTTTTATTTATTTTGGAGAAAGAAACTATTTTAAAAAAAAATTGAGATGTGATTATTTGTAAAATCCTACCAAATAGCTGTCCAGCAACATCTTCGGCCAACATTTAGGAATTGATTGTTACTTGAGCAAAAAAACCAACGGAGCCGGTTGCTGGTACACCTTATCCGTTTTCTTTTTTTGCTAAGTTAAATTTTAATCAACGGTGGTAAAGATTTGTATTTATTTTCAATGGTTTTGATTTAGTTTCAATAATTAAAAGTTATCTTACTTTGATTTAAGTCAAGTTATTGTAATCGGAAAAAACTAGATAATACAAGTATTGAAAATGAGCTTTTTATTATTATTGTTCTTACACATACATTAATGGCTTTTTAAAGGCTTTTTACTTACCAACTAATTAAATGAAACAGATAATTATCATTCAATAAAAAAAACTACTATGGAAGAGATAATCTACAACTTATTATAAAATTAAGTAAAAAGAAGATAATACAAGAGTAAAGGAAAAGAAGTTTTTTTATTGAGATGTTACAAATATATAATGGTGAGCATTATTTATAGGCTCATGATACATTATCTACACATTTAGAATTAATACAAACCAATGAGAGTAATGGAAGATATTGATTCATATACTATAACTAATATATTCATAACACTCCCCCTTTAATGTCTATTTGTTAATGATATACATCATCTTTCGAATATGCTTTTGATACTCCCTCATTGAAAACCTTATTAGGAAAACCAAAGGGGATACACCATGGTTAAGGCAAAAAGAGTGCAGTGTGTATCGACTCCCCCTGATGATAATATTGACTTCCCCTTATCATGGTATCGATTGAGATCATTCATTCGTCAAACTCCAATTTTTCAGATTTTCTTTTGGAAAGTTAACGTGGAAAGTCTTAGTAATTAAATCAACTAAGTTATCACTTGAGCATACAATAACTTGAGCACACTTGTTTGATGATCATTTCACTATTTTTGGAGTTAGTGTTGCATAAATAATATAACAAAATAATATTTTAACTCATTGGACTTTGTGCATCTAATGTATGCATCTAATCTTATCAATGGTCATCTATAATCAACATATACAAAATGCTCTCCTTGAATGACCATTTGAAAAGAATATCTCTCATTAAAACCTTACTAGGAAAAACCATATGGGATAAAACCTAGGAAAAATCATCACATCATGTTTAACCACTTACCAGGAATTAAATTTGAACAAATAATTAGCTGAAGTGTTGTGATCCTCTAAAAGAACCAAACAAAACTCGATCGACTAAGAAAAGGAACTACTCCCAAATCTAAGGTCTCAAGTGTAGAATTCTATGAGGAACAGATCACCCACCTATACTCAACTATTTAAGACATGGTTTAAGCTAACAAAGGTTCAAATGCTAGTTTTCTAGGTTATCCACTAAAGTACTTAACATTCACAAAATGGAAACGAGTTCTATTCAAGCAAGCTACTAAGTAATCAACAGAGTGAAAAGGTGGAACACAAGGAGAGGAGGGTTGCTAGACTTTGGGTGTTGTTTTTGCACTTAAATCCGATTCACAAAAAAGATTAGATACAAGGGACAAGGGTTATGGTTTGATCATCCTCTAAACATTCGT
The DNA here is from genome assembly GCA_030674075.2 of Linum usitatissimum. Lineage (NCBI taxonomy): Eukaryota > Viridiplantae > Streptophyta > Magnoliopsida > Malpighiales > Linaceae > Linum > Linum usitatissimum. The sequence continues at coordinate 716,819 of JAUJYP020000131.1, read as the reverse complement.
AGGAGTCCAATTCAAGGTCTTGAATTGGACTACCACTACCAATTGGCAAGTGATCAGGCCAATTGGTAGTGAACATCAAGTGTTCGACAAAATGCCTAGGTGCTAAACGACTCTTAATGACATCACAAACACCAAGAAAGGGGTGCTAGTCACCTTATGACACCCCAAACATTTCAATCACCTAAATTATCACTACCTATGTGATTATCAGAATGAGCTCAAGGTGATTGATGAAGTCACTAAGAGAATTCTCACACTAAAGGTTTAATTTGGGTGTGTGCTTGGTCCACGCACACCTTACTTCAATCTTGGACTATACACCTACTCAATCAAGGCACAATTAAGTAATTCAAAGAGTGCATTTGGCCTAGAACAAGCCATAGCACATTCTAAGTTGTAAAATCCATAATCCAAGCATTCTCATATACCATAATCCTTATGCAACATGTATCCAACCTCTCATCATGAGGGGATCATCATAGTACATAGCAACACTCTAATCTCACAATTAACAAACTAGCCTAACATGATGACTAAACTAACTAAGGGAAAAGAAGTAACAAACTCCATCTTCCAAGTGGTGAGGTAAGGATGCTCCAATCTTTACTCCAAGTTGATCCAAGTGCTTCAATTTGATCTTCAATGGCTCTAATTGATGATGAATGACGGTGGATTTTTGGACTAGGGTTTGGCTGGGAGAGAATTGGCGGTAATGAATCAAATGGAGGCCAAGGCCTGTGGATAGTTCTGCCTGCAGCACCCACAAGATGTGTGGATCCAGTTGGGCCTTTCGTTCTTCAATTGCACTTTTGTCACTCATCTGACCTCTGTTTGAGGTTCGATCAGTCTTGTTGGAATCGTCTAGTCATCATCTATCGAACAGATACTTGCAAGCTCATATAAACCATGAGAAATAGGGTCGAATGGGACAAAATGGTCCGTTCGAGACAATGCTACAAGAAACCCTTATTTCTCCGAACCAATCACAATGGAGGGTCAAAACAAAGTCAAACGAGGTCAACAAAGGGGTCAAGATGGGGTCAAATCATCACAAAAATATCATGACATCAAATCCCCCCATACTTGAACATTGCTTGTTCTTAAGAAAAATCTACTAAACACACTCACAAATCACTCAAAGAATGGTGAACGGAAAGCATACCCTATGGTCTCACATCTTACCATGGTGCCAAGTAATACTAGTCAAAAACGAAACCACACATTTAAGCACAACACCGAGTTCTCTAGACTAGTGGAAGATGGACTACTACATATGATGCACATGACTCATTTTCTAATCATCGGAGTGTGTTTATAACCCCGTAGCACTTATGCCACCTAGCTAACATAGGAAGTAACAGATTGACCGCTCGTCCTGGCTGGGCTTGCTCTTCCATCCTGGGGGGGGGTGCTTTACAACAATTTTTTTCATACAAATCATAACACACAAGCAATGCTAGCACCCTCCTTTAATTGCTTGCTTGACTATACTGCTAGCTATAATCTACTATATACACTTACTTTCACTCGCTATTGTTTGCTTTTCATCTGCTTTTTTCCTTTCTTTCATTTTCTACTTTGTTCGCTTTTTTCTATGATGCGGCTTTTTCAAAATGGAGATGGTCAAAACCTTGGCCGGACTCGGAAGTAACCAGTCTCCGAACCACGCCACAAGCCTCATAACGGTTGGGAAAAAGGCGGACCTCGAGGGTCGCCACACATGATTAGGTTGTAAGCAAACCCCATGATATTTTTATTCCAGAACCGTCATTCGGAATCCTCATGTCTATTTTACTTTCGTATCAACCTAGGCAAATTAGAAGGGGATAGCAAACACAGGATCAAGTTTGAGAGAAAGAGACGCAAACAAACATCACTAGAACGGTGGTGGCAGTGGTTAGTGTGGCGGAAAGTGGGGATAGTGCCCATAACAGTTGACCTCCTCGCTTTAGTGGAGGTACTATCCTGGGTATGCAGCTGAGGCATCCTAAAAGTGGTGCTGAGGCGACCGCAGGTAGTCGGGGTGGTGTTCAAGAACCCAGAGTATGCATCCTGACCACCAGTCTGTCCTCTATATCTTTTGAATCCAACGGGTCACTGAATGCACCATATGTATCTGCTCTCCGATGTGCTAGAAGGCATTGGAATTCTCTCCTCTGAAGGTGATGAAATCATCCCGACCTGCTCTCATCTCATCCCTGATGTCTCCCATGCCATCTCTCAAATATCCAAACTGCCGATCAGTGGACTCTTGGTAAACTGTAGTTGTCATCGCATCATGTCTCCCGCTCTCCACAATCTCTTGTTGTCAGAGAGACAACTGCTCAAGTGTGGTGTGGATCCGTGCAAGATAAGACGCAGCAACTGCCTCTCTCGGAACAGGGGTTGTGGGCTAGACGTCCTCAGCTAAGAGGTCAGGTACCCCGCTCTAGATCAACTCCTCGGGCGAGAAGTCGAAAGGAGTAAACCGAATCTATGGATCATCAAACATCTAGACCATCTCCGTGCTCTGAAGCAGCAGGGTCACAAAGCTTCTGCCAAAGAGCATGGAATGGCAGGAGAAGGACTTTAATTTCTTGAAGAGAGTAGCAATCAAGTCCCCAAGGTGCATCTTAATCTTCTTCTCCAAGTAGTAGAAGATGTAGACGTCCCTCTTTGTGACCGCTCCCGAGACCTTGAGACGGCTGCCGAAGCTGGTGACGTCCAAACAACTAGATACGCCGTAGCATCGGCTTATACACCGAGTTGGCCTTCGAGTGATCGGGAGAAAAATAGTCCTAGGCCGTGGCGATCCCACGCCAAAACTCCTGGTCATATGGAATTTCCAAGCCTTTAAGCATGGTAAGCTCAACAAGTGCTCCGCTCTCGGCCTTCTAGGTGGTGTAGAACCCAATGAGCACTCCAAACTCATCCACTAAGATGTAGTGGTACTTCCCTCCAAGCCTGAAGCTGATTGCCTTGGAGGAGGTGGAGATGTACTTATCAATGCTGAATGTGCTGAAGAACTCTTGAAAAGCATGGGCGTAGACATTTTCATTCATCATAATGAGCTTCCAAAAGCAATCGGATCGGTTCCATATGCACAAAGCTCGGTCAACCATCCCTTCTTTGAGAAACCCTCCAACACCAACCTGGTTGGAGTCACATCAGGAAGGTACTGGATGGTCTGATAACTCTGCCAGTAGGCATAGTTCTCCAGGAAGGTGAAGCAATCCTTAATGACATGAGGCGAAGGAGGTTGAACTTGCATGAAACTCCTCTCAAGCTGGCTGAGCTGCAGCTGAGCAAGAAGCATCATCTTCTTTCTTTCTCTTGTTACCCTTAGTCCTTCTAGGTTTTGGAGCCAAAATAATCAACAAGTGTGAGCATCCTAAAACATAACAATAAAGGCATGCCAACGAATATCCTACTTAAGCACTCAATCATCAACAAAGCTCACAAGTAGTCATGGTAGAAGGTAAGATGCATAAAAAAGACAATCTAATGAAAAGAAAAATAGTCAATCACCTAAGTAACTAACTAACAATGCAATTCAAGGATAATCCTAGGTTCACAAGCTAGCATCAATTACCTAAAGAGTCCATCAAGAAAGTGTACTAGTCCAATTCATGACAAATATGAGCAAGCATCAAGGACTGGACAATGCATCATCCAAGTTCTATCATGAAAGAATCAATTGGACTAGTAGAATGCAACAAGCCTATTAGAATCACAAACCATATAAAATAGCAACAAGCATCTTCAAGAGCAATAGTCCTATCAATTCTTGAGCACAAATAGGCAATGAGGCATATTCACAATTCAAGTCATCATTTGAAAGCATAAAATAATTACCTAGCAACATCTTAGGTTCAACACATTTCAAGTCACAAAGATGCACTTCCAACAATTCAATTCAAAGTTTCAAAGTTCATCAAGTTTTAGTTTCACAAGAATCATCATAGCAAATCTAATCAATCCATTATGTATAACCATCAAAACCTAGCCATTGCATGGTTCAACATCATCATCACCAATATCACATTTGAAACACATTAAGTCAACTATTCACAACCAAATTATCCATTGTTAAAGTATTGACCATTAGTTGAGTTTTCATCCCACGCTTAGGTGATTTGCATCCTTAAAATAGAAATAATGCATAAATCACAAGTTAGAGGTATCAAGACCGAAAGTTTACAAGGTTAAGAGCTAAATCAAACATCCCAAACCTTCACAATGAACTATCAAACCAAGCAATAACAATTCAAGTTTTTGCATGAGCGAAGTGAAGCAATCAAGAAGCATTCCATCTCCAATCAAACCAAGAAGCCACAATTTATAGCACAATTCGATCAATTCGACATCCACGACCCTAGCATGCATACTATAATCAATTCAACACAATGTCAACAATGAATCCCTAATTTTCGTCAAAAATCACAATATTGCAAAATGGGAGGGAAAATCCACTCGAAATCCATCAATCAACCCTAGAAATTCATACTAACATCAATAGGATTAGAAATCAACCAACAAGGCAACCAATTCGTTCAAATAAGAGGTGTTAAAAATTTAGGGCGAAACTGACCGATCGAGTTCAAATCAAAATTGGGGATGGAGTGGGGTCTTGAAGCTACTAGAAGGTGACTTGGAGGATGGTCATCGTGGAGGGAAGGCTGCTGAAGGCGGCGACAGGTGAGGCTGGAGCGGAGGCAGGAGATTTGAGTGGTTTTGGTTGGAAGCATGCGAAAGGGAGAGGTGAGGGTGGAAGAGAAGAGAGCGACATGGTAGAGGGTAGAGGGAGACGAAGGCAGGAGTGAGGCTGAGGAGGATGGGAGGATGGAGGCGGATGTGGAGGACGACGGTTGGGAGTGGGCAACATGGCAAAGGAGAAAGAGAGGAGGAGTGGTGCGATGGCGGAAAGAGAAGATAGGAAATAAGAGAAAAAATATCACGATTTGGTGCTCGATCCCAACCGATAGGTGGCATGCCTTACCGAAAACCAACCTATACTGTGTAGTACTGATAGGTGTTTTATAGACCGTTCGGCAAGCCCAAGGAGCATCGTCGAGCTTAGCCACCCAATCCGTCTAAGGTTGGGTGACCGTTTCGGATAAGATTTGTTTGAGCTCCCGTTTAGCCATTCCCTTGCGAGTGGTATGTCATTGACATTCGATGGGAGACACCAAATCGGTGACAAACCCGATCAATATCCCCTTGGAAGTGTGTGCCTCAATCACTTATGATCATACGGGGGGCACCATACCGAGAGAAAAGATTAACAAGAAACTTGCCCACGATGTAGGCATCATTTATGGGAAGAGGAACAGCCTCCACCCACTTAGACACATATTTAACCGCCACAAGGATGTATTTGTGTACTTGTGATGGTTGAAATGATCCCATGAAGTCAATTCCCCACACGTCAAAAATTTCACACACAACCGAGTTATGTTGGGGCATCTCATCAAAGTGAGAGATGTTTCCCACTCACTGGCACTTGTCACAAGACTTAACATAATCAAAGCAATCTTTATATATCAAAGGCCAAAGGAAACCGGAGTCGAATACCTTACGAGCGGTGCGATCCGATCCATGGTGGCCTCGAACCGGTTCGGAATGGCAATGCTTAATGGTATCCTTTGCTTTGCTCATGGAACGTATCTCTGGAGGATCTTGTCGGCTCCTACTTGGAACAAGTAACGGTCATCCCACAAGTAGTTCTTGATGTCGTCTTTTATGCGCCTTCGCTCTTGTTAAGCAAGATCCTTTGGGAATGCATTGCAACAGAGGTAGTTTGCAATGTCTGCAAACCACGATCCGTCAACTTCCTTCAATGCGATATAAAAGGGCTTCTCGTCGGGGAAGAGATCATCGATAGGTCCATCAACCAAGTTCCTCACTTTTCGCTCAGCCAATCAAGAGAGGTGATCGGCGGCAACATTCTCTGAACCTTTCTTGTCCTCGATTTTATTGTTGAACTCTTGAAGCAAGAGTATCCATCGAAGCAACCAAGGCTTTGCATCCGCCTTGGACATGAGATACTTGATTGTAGCATGATCCGTGAATACCTTAGTTCGAGAGAGGACTAGGTCGGACCGAAATTTGTGGTGTAGTTCCGTTGAGCATCATTAAGAGTCTTGCTAGCATAGTAGATCAGATGGAATTGGTTCTCCTTTCTTTGCCCCAATACCGCTCCAAAGACATAGTCACTTGCATCGCACATGAGCTCGAAGGGGAGACTCCGATTTGGAGCTACTCGAATCGGTGTTCTAGTAAGCTTCTCCTTGAGAAGGTTCAATGCTTGCAAAAACTCTTGAGAGAAGTCAAAAGGGACATCCTTCTCAAGGAGTCAGGTCATGGGGGTAGTGATCTTTGAGAAGTCTTTGATAAACGTTCGGTACAACCCCGCATGCCCAATGAAGCTTCAAATTCCTTTGATAGAGGATGGTAGAGGGAGCTTAGAGATGGTATCAAGATTAGCCTTTCCCACTTTAATACCTTTTCCCGAGATCATGTGCTAGAGTAACACTCCTTCTTTCAACATGAACCGGCACTTCTCCGAATTCAAGACCAAATTGGTCTCTTAACAACTTTGGAGCACCCTTTGCAAGTTCTTCAAGCATGCATCAAAAGAACTTCCATATACCGAAAAATCATCCATAAATACCTCCATGATGTCTTGCACAAGGTTACCAAAGATGGCAAGCATGCACCTTTGGAAGATAGCCAGACCATTGCATAGTTTGAATGAAATTCTCCTATATGCTAAGGTCCTGAATGGACACGTGAAGGTGATCTTTCTTGGTCTTTGAGAGAAATCGGGATTTGGAAGTAGCCGAACATACCATCAAGGAAGCAATAGTAATCGTGTCTGGCTAGTCTTTCGAGCATTTGATCCATGAACGGGAGAGGGAAATGGTCCTTTTGAGTGGCATCATTGAGCCTTTGGTAGTCAATGCACACTCACTATCCCGTGATTTTCCTCTTTGAAATGAGCTCCTTCTCTTTGTTCTCTACAACTGTTGTTCCTCTTTTCGTTGGCACCACATGGACTTGGCTCACCCATTCACATTCCGAGATAGTGTAGATTATGTCAGCGTCCATGAGCTTCATCACCTCTTTTCGTACAACTTCTTGCAATTGAGGATTTTATAACATTTTAGGTTGCACAGCCGGCTTGTAGCTCTCGTGAAGCAAGATCTTGTGTGTGCAAAAGCTTGGGCTAATTCCTTTGATGTCGTTTATCCCTCAAGCTATTGCTTGCTTATGTTGCTTGAGTAGACCAAGCAATTGCTCCTTTTGCTCGGGAATGAGGTTGGAGTTAATGATCACCGGGAGCTTCTCATCTTTTACCAAGAAAGCATACTCGAAATGTGCCAGAAGAGGCTTTAGATCAAGCTCTAGTGGGTTGTCATATGAAGTCGCTCTCACGTTTGCATATAGTGGTTCAAGAGCAACAACATTTGCGTCGTCCAATGTAGAACGTTTGACCTGTTCGCTTGCAAATAGCTCATTTCTTGTTGCGTGAAGTTGCTCAAGGATGAATCCAAGGCATCATTATAAATAAAGTCGTTAATAGTGCAAACTGAAGCCATATGAACCGATTGATCAAACTCGTCATCATCCCGATCATCCGAGTACTTCATACCATGGAGCAATTGGAATATTGCTTCCTCTTTCCTAACTCTGAAGGTGAGCTTCCCTTCAAACACGTATATAACCACCTGAGACATATTTATAAAAGGGTCTCCCAAGGATCAATGACACATCGATACTTCCGGTCTCAATCACAAAGAAATGGACCGGGAACAAAATCTTTCCAACTCTACCAATCACATCCTCAATGGCTCGCTCCACGTGGCATCTTAATAGATTTGTCCACTGATTGGATGCAAACCTTAGTCGGGCAAAGTTCTCCTAGGTCTAGCATCTTGTACAAAGACAAAGGCATGACATTCACACTATCACCTAGATCTGCAATACCTCTTTGAATAGCAACTTTCCCTATCATTCAAGGGAGAAATAAACGACCTAGGTCTTTGAGTTTGCGATGATGATCCATGGAGAGGATGGTAGGGTATTGCTCGTTGAGGGTGATGTTTGAAGCTTCGGTAAGAAGCCTTTTGTTGGTGAAGATCTCTTTGAGAAACTTAGCATTTTGTGGCATTGTGAAGATTCGTGAACGGTATTGTTAATTTCACCCCTTGAAGTCAATGTATGAATTTTTGGAAGCTCTTCTTGAGGAGGTCCTTGTCCAATCGACTGGGGTAAGGCCACTTAGGCTTGTACAGAGCAAACGGAGGCTTTGAGGTAGAAGTTGCCTCAGTTGAACCCTTCGTAGCCATTTCGGAGTAGACATCAATCCACATCTTAGACTTCCCATTATCTTTTGGGGCCTGCAGAATTTATCCATTCAGAACTGTCTCACTTGCCTTGATCATTGCTTCATCCTCTTAGTCATCAAATGCTTCTTCCTCACTAACATCATCCACAAGCACTTCATCATCATTCATAAGCTTTATATGCACATTTACTAGAGGGTTAGTTACCTTAGGTGTGGAGTCTGGAAGGTGCTTCCCACTCCTAGTTGTGATTGCTCCACAAGTCTCCTTGCTCCTTGGATTGCCTGATTGCCGATTGCCGACTTGAAAGAGCTTGTGTGAGGTATCCAACTTGATTCCTAAGATCCGCCAATTGAACTTGAGTTGAGGTATTTTGGGTGTCTTGAAATGCTCTTTTCTCTTGAGTCACCTTGTTGTGCTCTTGGAAGAACTTAGCTTGGTTATCCATCATTTGAGCATGATTGAGTTGTCATTGGAGTAGGTGTTCCCATGAAATCGAGGGGACGGATTTGAAAATCCAATAGGAGGAGATTGGTAACTTGGAAGTTACCTTGATTACCTTGAGTGTCCCAATTTTGGTTAAAGCCTTGATTTTTAGGATCTAATGTATCACCTTGAGATTTGTTGTAAATTTTAGAAGATGAATCAATTGATGAGTGCTCCAATTGCTGAAGAAGAGGCTTGAATTGATGTAGAAGGCGGTGGAGTTGTGATACGAGGTGGCAATGGAGGTGGAGATTCAATGATTCCCTGTGGGGGACACCTTGTACGCTTAGATTTTCTCATGCACCATTACAAATGGATGAGAGGAACCTACACAACAAAGCAAGCAACCAAAGTAACACCAAACATGACAAACACATAAGAAGGGGGAGCAATAAGAAAAATGGATTAGGTAGAATGCTTAAATCGGTGTTTTAATCTAGTCTTTCAAGGGTGTGATCTAATTCCACGGTAACGGCGCCATTTTGATCCTATAAAAGAACCAAACAAAACTTGATCGACTAAGAAAAGGGACTACTCCCAAATCCAAGGTCTCAAGTGTCAAACTCCACAAGGAATGGATCACCAACCGATACACAACTATTTAAGACACGGTTTAAGCTAACAAAGATTTCAAAATTCTAGTTCTCTAGGTTATCCACTAAAGTAATTAATATTCACAAATGGAAATGAATTCTATTCAAGCAAGCTACTAAGTAATAAATAGAGTGAAAAGGTGGAACACAAGGAGAGGAGGATTGCTAGACTTCGGGTGTTGTTTTTGCCCTCAAATCCAATTCACAAGAAAGATTGGATACAATGGACAAGGGTTATGGTTTGATCATCCTCTAAACATGCGTAGGACTCCAATTCAAGGTCTTAATTTGGACTACCACTACCAGTTGGCAAGTGATCAAGCTAATTGATAGTGAACACCAAGTATTCGACTAAATTCCTAGGTTCTAAAAGACTCTTAATGGCATCACAAAGTCCAAGCAAGGGGTGCCAGACAATGCTACAAGAAACCCTTATTTCTCCCAACCAATCACAATGGAGGGTCAAAACAAGGTCAAACGAGGTCAACAAAGGGGTCAAGATGAGGTCAAACTGTCAACAAAATATCGTGCTATCATACACCCCACACTTGAACATTACTTCGGTTACCTTGATTATACCCTTGATTGGAGCTTGACCTCCTTAGCCTTGATTAGAGTTTTTCCTTTGGTTGAAGTTGTTGTACCCTTGCCTTTGGTTTGAACCTTGTCCTTAATGGTACTTTCTATACCCTTGACCTTGATTGGAAACCTTGAGTGTTTCCTTGATTCCCTTGGCCTTGGTTGTATCCTTGAGACCTTTGTCCTTGGTTTAAGTTGTAGGTGCAATATCCTCTTTGATTAGGGCCTTGCCCTTGTTGATATTTTTTATATCCATCTTGATTTCCTCGTCGTTGACTATACCCTTGATTTCCTCCATTGAATCTCTATGTAACATAATAAACTTCTTCAATTAAGTGCACTTCCTCCAATGTGAAATCGGGAGTGAGGGATTGGCAAGTAGCAGCGTCATGCCCTTCATTCTCACAACATTCAGAAACAAAGAGTTGCACAACCGGTTGATTCACCTTTGGTTTTTGCACCTCTTCCTTTTGAGGGGGAGTAGTGGTTGGTCTCACCACCGGTTGAGCCAAACAAAGTGCTTTGATTTGTGAAGCACCTGTATAGAAAAAGGCATACACGGATATTCTAGAAATGATGACCATACTCGTGATAGTATCCAGCATGGCCTCTTCCTCAACTTTGGTAGCATACACCTTGCTTTGCTCCTCGGTGTTCCCTCGTTGATGCGTCCTCTGACACCCATAGTTTAGTTTCAATGGTTAAAAATTTTAGTTTGATTAAAACCTTATTAGTTGAGTAGAAGCCGGGAGTTGGAACCGAATTAATCTAATTAATTTAAGGAGTTGACTCTGTAGTTGAGTGAGTATTTAGGACTTATAAGGCTTGGGTCAGTTATCAGTTTGACTAAGTTAAACAGAGGAAGAATTACGTCTTTGATTTGTTAGTTATAAGCATGAAGATATCTGGAACGTTAAATGGATCTAATGGTGGGGAGGAATCTTGATCCATTCTTGAAGGATGAGGGTTGTCACTTTGTTTAGACTTGGACTTAGCTGTGGGCCTTAAGGCAAGTTAGAGTTGTGATGATGGTAGTAGGCTTGGGCCATTGGATGGGCTCAAAAATGAGATGGGCTCAAGACATATTCAAGTTAAGAGGGAGTTGGAGATCATGTTCCCTTTCCCTAACCTAACCAGTATAGAACTTGCAGCGATGAGAGTAACAACCGACTTTTGTTCGAGGAAATTAGGGATGATCGAGCAAGCTCAGTAGTGACCTCAAGAGATAGAAGCAAACCTTAGAGATCGATTGGAGACAATTCATGGTGTTGAGTGAGAAGAATGGATAAGTGGCGGAGTCAACCAACGCCATCGGCGCTTACGGGGTCCTGGGCCATCCGGCGAGGGGTATTGGGGTCTCTGCAGCATCAGACGAAGGAGTTGGTATGATCATCTGTGGAAATCGTGATTCCAAGAAGAAGGGAGTTTCCTACGATGCTCGTTGAAATCTGTGTATCGCTCACCGGAAAAGATGATGGACTGAACTGCAAAGCCCAAAAAAGATAAGTGATCGGTTGTATTTTCTGTTAAGTTAAGGGACTGATTTGTATTTTTTCGAAAGTTGGTGAGTAGTCTGTAGTTGGGAATGTTCAGCGACTCTTTTCTGTAAATTATCAACCTGGGCAGTGAAAGGATGATTCCGCCTTTGCAAGTTCCAGCTTGTCGCAAAGGAGTATTCGAGGAATAACTCGATCATTTGAGCTCCAAACGACGCACGGTCAGAACCTACAGATCTCTGGGATCGAGGGAAATCACATCATCTAAGAATCAGAGGTATCAACTCTTCTTAGAGGTGGTGGTTTTTGTTTTATTACTGGTTAGTCTAGTGTAGAACTGTAATTAGATGTTGGGGAATACTATGATTGGATTCCCATGTGATGATTGATGTTGTGGAGCGAGGCTCCGAGGCTATATAGTAGCGTATGATCTACTGTGCATAAGATGTAATGAATTTTGAGCATCAAACTCTTGAGGATTGAACAGTGGCGTGCAATCCATTGTTTAGTATAAGCTAAGATAGGCTACCTAGATTAGATATTGATATTGTGTATGTGTTGTTCACTCACACCCATATTGTGTAATCCACTAGATTTAAAGGAAAGGTATAGGACGTATCGATTTTTCCTACAGATGTTACTCACATGGTTAGGGTGTTTCATGGTCTGATCCACTATGAAGTATCCCTATACAGTTGACCAGTATGGTCGCATTAGTAGAGTGGAACTGAGGAGTTGATGTGTTATCTTCTATGAAGTTCCCTTTCTCTTGATTGGATATATTTTCACCTTGGGTGATGCTTAGACACTAAGTGATTAGCACTGACCCCAGTAGGATATTATCTTTTTGATGTATCTGTATGTGCATAATCACTTGTAATGGAGCTGAAGGTTGGGAGAGAGCTGGTTGCTTTTGATATAATTTTTTATTAGTTTTGATGTGTTTTAGAAACGGTGAGTTGTATCTCCTCTTGTCTTGTTGAGATGTATTTAAGGATCCATCATCTATCTTTAATGCTTTTTTATACGCATTTGTTAGTAGTTGTGGGTCAATGTTGGTCTATGTTGGAACTCAAGTAGGTTGCATGGGTTGAACAACTGGTTCGACCAGAGTCTTCTAGGATCGGGTTCCAAAATAGGTATCAGAGCCTGTTTTGTCTTCTATCTTATGGGCGTCGGAAACCTCAAGGAGGAGTAGGTATTCCACGTCTATAAAGGTACTAGACTTTCCTCAATCGGATAATATTTGAGAGTCTATGTGAGTTACATGATGTGGTGAGCACGTCTTTGCAAGCGGCTTAAAAGAAAGTTTTCAAAGAAAATGAGTTTTGCAAAAAAGGAAAGGTTTCCAAGAAATGTTTTGACAGATATGAAGACCACTCTCCCACCTGCTCTAGGAAGGCAGAAGTAAAGTGCTGAGGAAACAAAGATAAAATTCCCTAGATCCTTGATATTGCGACTTGATGTTGAGCTTCGGTAGCTATAATAAGATGAGGGGGAAGGAAAAGGAGAAACGAGGGATGAGACTCTGGGAATTCATTGACTTAGAACTCTTCTATAGAGCCATTAGTAGGATAATTATTTATAGACCCTATTAGAGAGAAACGAATTCAGAGCTAGGATGTAGTCTTTGCTCCTTGGGGTATTTCATTAAGGAGGTAAGAAGTGTCAGATGGTTGACTAAGGATCAACTCAAAAGCAAGGATGAAAGTCTCAGCTGCTCAAGATAATTAAGTGGAAAGGTTACCATCGAGGGAGCTCTAAAATTCTAGAAATATCATGAGAGTGGGGAAGGACCTCTGAGTAGAATTTAGTTTTTACATGTGGAATGTTCCCCGATGAGTAGAGAGTCTTTCGGGACTATTTGAGAAGCCAAGGATAGAGCATGATGAAAATCTCCATAGAGATGAGAAGGACAGGGGCGAGCATTTCTGCCAAGCAGCATCTCTGGGAGTTCAGGGAATGAAGCCAGCTATGGGCGTGTTAGGGACCCAGTCACGGTCGTGGCGGTTGTCTAGTTAGGGTCATGATGGGGAGTTGATCATGTTCATGGTGTTTAACTACCCACGGGGGTGGTGAAGGGTTAGCCATGGTTGTCACAAGGAAGGAATCGCGGGCTTGGTGATGAGGCAACCACGAGTATCGCTATATCGTAGTCACGGGCGTGGTGGTTTGTAAACCATGACCGTAATTGAGAGGAGGAAACGGTCGTGAATGGCATGTGGCAATGATCGGGGTGGACATATAACCACTGGCATTGCGGCAGAACGGTCACAACCGTGACAGGAGGATCTTCCACAGGAAAATCATGCCTCGAACAAAGAGCTAGAAAGGAGATTCATATCAGAAGGAGGTTAAGAGAAATAAGTGCTAGAAGGGTGTGAGCTCAGTGGAGAAGAGTGACTGGCTTGTGGGAACCGTCATGGTGCCAAAAAGTTTGACTAAGCTTTGGCTAGAACTACGTGATTAGTATTACCTGTTAGAAGGGAACTTCAGCCAAGAGCAAACAAAAATAAGGGACGGTAGCGTAAGCTACAAGGTGATAGTTGCGAGGTGGAGCCAGTTGCTTGACTAGATGCATCTTCGAAGTAATACTGCAAGGAATGATCTTTGCACTTCATGTCCGGGACATAGTAGTACGGGTTGACAAACTAGAAATAGTGTTTAGGGGATGAAATGTCCCTAAAGATACTGAAAGTGTGGAGCTAATGCTCGATAGGTCAAGGGAAGTCTCCCCACCAGATGTTGACTACACAGGGGTCGGTATCATCTGGGAAGGGCAAGGTGTGCTTAGATTTCAAAGGACCCGGTTAAGGATTGAGCAATTTACTATTGAGGGGTTGTGAGTGAGGTGTGAGCCTCTAATGTGTCAAGAGGAAGGAGAGTTAGAGTATAAATAAGTGAAATATAAAGGAAGGTCGAGAGGACATTAAGCATTGTTTATAAGTTAACTTGTTGCTTTAAGGGCTTCGGTTTTAAAAGGCGGGATCCCAGTGCCTTTTATGGGTATCAGGCTTTCAGTGATTTAAGTGAATTTGAGGACTTCATTTTGATTTGATGATGGTCTTAAAAGTATTTATTTTTAAGGAAGTTTTAATTACTACCTTTGGGCTTGCTGATAGTTAAAAGGTTGGAAGATGTTTCATGACTTCAGTTTTGACGAGCTTTGTTTTGAAGCAAGGCAGACCTTTGCATTTTTACTGGATACTATTTCATGAGGCAACATGTTTAAAGGAACTGAGGTTTGGTTTTGATTTTTAAAATTGTTTCGGAGAGTTTTATAAGGTTTTACACTTGTTTTAAAAGTGGTGCACTCAATAATTCTTATTTCTTTTGGTTTGACTGGTTCTTGAGTGTTAGAAAGGTGTTTTGGCCTATTTTCATAGGTTTTACCGAAGATGGTCGGTCTTGCTTTGAGGGTTTTCAACCTGAGGTTTGAGATTTAAAGTGCCTTAATGGTATTTTAGCTTAATGAGACAATATTCATGGGCTAGTGGAAGCTCATTAAAGGAGAAGTTATGGATGGCTTGGGATGAATGGGATGAAAGTAAAAACTGAGTTCAGAAAGATAGCGTTAGTAATAGGTTGGAAACAAGGGGTTACTAGCAGTCGAGGATGAGGGAGAATGGAGGCAGCATGAGATGTGTGACATACATATCGTAGTTGGATGGAAAGCCACGTGTGTGGTGCTATGCTGGCCATGGGAGTTGTGTGTTGCTAACGAAGGTGTGGTAGGCCTGCTGGTCATGGGCATGGTGCGTTATGGGGCTGCATATGTGGACATTGATGCAGTGGGCTAAGTAGAGCACATGATCAGGCTGCAGATAAGGTATCATCCTTATTATAGGTTTCTGTAACTTTTGAGTTCTCAGGTCGTGAATGGCTTTTGTATGTAGTCCACCATGCCCGTGACCATAAGGTAACCATACCTGTGACCTATTGATGGTCACGAATGTGACGGGTCGATGACCATGACCATGATGCACTGTTGATCATGACGGTTGTAGCCCTGGCAAGCACGGTTATGACGGTCACACGACCACGCCCGTGATTATCCACTTGGCCAGACCAATTCCAAAACTCAGAACCCGACATCTAATCCAAATTTGGGGTATCACATCTATACATGAGAAATCTATAGGAGGAGATTTATTGGGAAATCAATCCAAAGGATTGGAATTTGACCTTCAAGTCCATACCATAAGGAACCGAGGACAAGTGGTTGAAGTACCCACCTTAGGTCATACACAACCAGGTTCTGAGAGCAGTGATGGTTCATCCTTTCCAAACCAACCTGCAGGTATTCTCACATATGATGATTTCATACCATCTAAAATTCAACAAACAAATATTCTTTCTAGTAATCTAGATTTAGGTTTTCCCATTGTCCTACGAAAGGGGATTAGATCATGTACTCAAAGACCTACAAGATATCCTATGTCTAGTTTTCTATCCTATCATAAACTAAACTGATCATATAAAGCCTTTCCGGCTTTTGTTTCTGACCTATATGTGCAAAGCATAGTGGCACTCGTGAATGAAAACTAGAACCCAACAATCCATGAGGAGATGAGAGCTCTCGACTAGACTAAGACTTTGGGTGTCATTGATAAACCGGAAGGGAAGAAAACAGTTGGATGTCGATGGGTATTCACGGTCAAGTGTAGGCCATATGGGAGTATAGAGCAGTACAAAGCAAGGTTTGGACCCAACTCTACACACAAACATATGGAATCGACTACAAACATACCTTTGCAGCAGTGGCACTGATTAAGTCTATTCGAGTTCTTCTGAGTGGAAGTTAATCTAAACTTTTGGTATACTAGTTGGATGTGAAGAATGCTTTTCGAAATGGCCAAGGAAAAGGCATTCAAACTAAAAAAGTCCATGTATGGACTTAAATAGCCACCAAGAGCTTGGTTAAAAGTTGAAGCCACGACTACGAAGTTTGGTTTTCATCAATTACAAATAGACCATACAATGTTTGTTAAACACCTTGCTAATGGAAAAGTAGTTGTAATGATTTTTTATGCTGATTGTGTTATAATTACAGGACACGATCATAAGGAAATTCAACCTGTCAAGAAGAAGTTGGCATCTGAATTCGTGATTAAAGATCTCGACAACTTGAAGTTTTATTTTCTTGGAAATCGAGTTTGCCCGATCATTTTGTTCGCTAACCAAAGGAAATATACATGTTGGGTCTGCTAAAGGAGACATCTTTAACCAACTGTAAGCCAGCTAATACCCCCAATTGATTCCAAGTTGATGATGAGGCCAAGTCTGAAGGAGGAAGTAAAGGATTGGGGAAGGTATCATAGGTCGGTAGGAATATTGATTTATCTGGCTCACACAAGACCCCATGTCACAAGTACAGTAAGTATGGTGCCTAGGGAAGCACACTTCGAGGCTGGCTATTGAATTCTCCGGTATCTGAAGGGTACTCAATGAAATATTTAAAAAACATCAGAACTTGAGTATTGAAGCTTATACTGTTGTTGAATGGGCAAGAGATGTTAACGACAAACGATCCATATCAAGACATTGCATCTTTGTCAGGGGAAACTTGGTTACATGGAGAAATAAAAAACAAGAGGTTGTTTTACAAAGTTGGGCAGAATCATAGCTTCGGGCAATAGCTCATGGAATTTGTGAAGTTATATGGATCAACAGAATTCTTAAGGAGTTACTATTGAACGTGCTACTCTTATCCGATTCTGTAGTAATAGTAAATAATGACATTCCATTTATTGTATTTATCGTGTTATTTAAGCGCCATTTCATGCATAATTGTATAGCTTTGGGTAAAAGTTTAGGGTGTGTCCTGCATTTTTAACTTCTATCTCAATTTAGTATCTCGAATCCACTCGGGGTCCATTTGATGTTGTTTTGAAGTGTGTTTATAGATTTTAGGTATATGATGATATCAAGGCATTAGTCGGAGTGACACGGTATACATGGACACTACAAAAAATGAATAATTTGGTCACGGTTTATAATTTCAAACTGTAACAAAATTATGTTTGTCACGGATCTTGAATTGCGACTATATTGTCTAATACTAATTATATTGGTCACTGTGTTAAATTTCCCAGACAATTTACTCACGGTTTGAGTGATTACTTTCGGCTTCATCTTTAAGCCGTTTATCCTTTGAGAGTACGACAAGATGGGTGGTATGACTGATGGGTGGTATGACTTGCATGATGATATGTAGCAAGTTGGAGAACTTCTTGTGAGGCTTTTACTTCATATTTTGATTTTTTTTAGAGGTTCGCTTGCTTGTTAAGCAATTTAGGGGTGCTTTGAGGGTCATGGATTTAGTTTTCCATGTTAGTATCTTGATTCATTTGTAGGTGTCTTCCATAATTTTTATCAGCTATTTTCTTGAGGACAAGCAAGGTTTAAGGGTCCATTTGATGTCATTTGTTAGTGTTTCTTATAGATTTCAGGTATATGACGACATCGAGGCATTCGACATAGTGACATGGTATACATGAATGATCTAGGACAAGCAATTGAAGCATTTTAACGGGACAACTCAAGAAGAGCAACATCTCAACTTGATACGAAAACGTTGCAGTTTTGTATTTTGACATACCTCCTTGCTCAAAAGTCTCATTGATGCAAGGAAGGTGGCATTGGAAAGCTAGTTCAATTTCCTACATATTTGATGAAATGAGCTACTGTCAGAATTGTCACAGAATGCACCTAAAACTGTCACGAATTTTAGGCGCATAATGTGACATCATGGGCACATGAATTCTCTAGAAGTTTGCCTTACTATTCGCCTTAAACTAGTATGACTGAGGTGCATAGTGTGACAATTTTAGGCACATAGTGTGACGGAAGACAACAATAAGGATTTATTTTCCTATTTAATGACCTTTCCTCCCTCATTCGAAGACCGAGGGACCTTTTTAGACGAAATTTGGGGTTTGATTTGAATGTTTTCCTTTTCTTGATTTTGACTTGTTCTTCATGATTATGAGTAGCTAAACTCCTCCCTGCTTAGAATAGATGAACCCTAGGTGATTCTCGATGAACGATTGATACTTTGATTTTTTTAATTTATGAAAGTTTGATGTATTTCAGTTTGTGATTGATTTTGATTGCATTCTTGTTCTTGCGTGACCGACTTGAATAGGATCTTGTTCGATTTTTTAAAGACTCAAAAGAGCTTAATTATCTTAGAACTTCGAAATCAATCAACTAGGCTAGTCATTAAGCTTGAACCGGGAGCGAATAGACTAGTCTGTCTTGTGAGCAATTCTCATATGTGTTTATCGCCTTGCATGATCTAATTGGGTTAATTGGATATCATTTGTTTGTCTAGATAACCTAGGGGATTCAAAACCTAAACAGTTTTATCCATTAGTGTTTCTCCACTATTATTAGTGCAGTCTTGCAATCGTTATTTTATTGTTATTTACTTTGGTAGCTTAATTTAGTTATTAGTTCATAGAAATTGTAGCACTTCAACCATAGCTTTGGCTATATCGATTAGCATTTTCCACAACTTTGAGACCCTAGGAAAATTTGACTCTAATTAATTCGTTAACTAAGGTTTATTTTGAGACGCTAAAAAACGTTATTAGTAAATCAACCATTATTATTGCTCATAATCATGTTCTTCACGATATACCTAAACATGTGGAGGTTGATATGCATTTTATCAAGGAGAAACCTGATAGTGGAAACTTATGCATGCCTTATATATCAACTACATATCAGATTGCAAATATTTTGACAAAAAGCTTAAAGAAAGGACAGTTTAAGTATCTTGTAAGTAAGCTGGCCGTCGAATAAGGAATTCATTCATTTCAAAATGAATTACTTGTGGAAGGCATTTTGAAATGAATTCTTATGTTTGGAATGTCGGGAGTTTTTAGTAGGAGATGATAGAAATCATCTCTAATCTAGATGATCAATCCTAACTGTTGGTCTTCTATTTTATTTAAGTGGATAGATAATTGATTAGTATGTAATATTCTCTTTCCTTTTAATTGATGTTTATTATATTCACTTATGTTAAGAAACTAAAAGAGGAAGAACAAGAATATGGGAGGAGAAGAGCATTTTTATTGAGGTGTAAAAATGATACAAGAGAGAGTACTATTTATAGGCTCTAGAATTCATAACCTATACATCACTAGTATAACTACACTTAAATAGGATATTCATTCTCATGTTCAATGTACAGGAGTTACAAAAAGGTAGGAGTTACAAATGGGCATTCATATACATAATTATAATATTCATAACACTCCCCCTTGAATGACCATTAGTTAAAAATATTTATTATTCTTCGAATACGCTTTTGATACTGCCTCATTAAAAACCTTACTAGGAAAACCAGTGGGAAACCCCCCCCCCCACCCCTCATCATGATATCAATTGAGATGTTTTATTTGTCGAACTATAAATGTTGGAATAGCTTTTCCAAAGTTGATGCATGTAGAGCCTTTGGTGATTAAATCAACCAAGTTATTGTTTGACCGCACTTGTTTATACAGTATGTCAACTCATGAAAATATTCTTTTCCAACTCATTGGAGTTTTTACATCCAATGTATGCATGTTATAATCAATGGTCAGACATAATCAATATTTATAATACGCTCCCCTTGGATGACCATTTGATATGAATATGCCTCATTAAAACTTTACTAGGAAATCTCTGTGGGAAACACACTAGTGAAGGAAAAAAGAGTACATAAATATCACATAATATTATATCATTTTTGTGGAATGAGTGGCGAGCAAATAATTTAGGTGAAGCGTAGCATTTGTGCAATGGTGTCGAGACATAACATATCAAACACAGTCCTTTTTGAACTCGTGCAGATATGTAAAATACATATCATGCATGAATCGCAAGATAATGTATTTGAATGGTGATACTGCTTGATTAGCTTATTTCACAAACCACCAAGTTGTTTCATAACTTTATGAAGATCAATTAAACTCGACATAGACACACATATAGTGATCTTACCACCATCAATGCACTTATAGCCATGATATATCCACATAAATACTTGTTGGATATTATTAGTATATCATTGATGATATACAAGAATCATGTTCGAGAGAGATGCACAATTGACAAGTTAGTGGTAAGATTTGCTCTTCCACATCTTTCATCGTGAATTCTCTAGCTAATCAACTAGTTGATTGCTTTGAGAAACTCTTTAGGAGTCTCAATAATGTGCATGTCATCTATGTAACCAAAAATGATCATATCGAATGATATCAAAACAAAAGAAACACATTTTAAATACAAAATAAAATTAAGAAAATTTTGGTAAGAATTTCGAAACCATAAAATATGACAAAGATGATTTTTCATCATTCAAAATTCAACTAGAAATAGAAAAGAAATCAAACTATATACATATGATATGCTAAATGTTCTACTTATTTCTCAATCATTTAATCCATATGACGTCAATTGAATATTATTCACGTGAACTTGAATTGTTTGCTTGTAGCAAAATAATTCCTCGAGGAAATTTCATATACACATGTGTATTCTAATAATGCAAACCATACATATTGGTTGCAAGAACATCCATTAGGGGCAAACTCTTTCCCTCCACAAATTGCCAGACTAATCGAATAATAAAAACTAGTTGCATCCACCACATGAGAATATATTTTCTCATAATCAAAATAATATAGGTTTGTTGTACAAAACCTTTCAAAAACGAGATGTTTCATAACTTCTCATACTCATACTTTACATCTCAATGTATAAAGACTTGATGTCTTAAAACTTTTCATTTCTTTGGGGAATTTGATTTTGCCTCAAATTGAAATTTTTCAGCCAATCATTTCTTTCTTTGCATGCATTTTGGCTCACCATCCTCATTTTCAACCATCATATTTAGTGTTGCACTATAAGCAAAAAATTTCATCGATGTCGACTTCATTGCGGTTCCAGTATTTTCCATCCAAGATATAGATCATTGAGATATCTATGTTCATATCTTTCAGGTACCTAAGACTCTTCTTGAGCACATTATTTATTTCTTTTGGTGGCCTTGCTTAAATAATCTTAACCTCAATTTGACCATCTTGATATATAGCTCCATTCTAGTTTTGAGGATTTGTTTTTTTTGGAACCGAGTAGTCTATCATGCGTCATGCATGTTTTAGACACATTTGTAATAAGAGATTGCCCCGTATCGACATCATATTTATTAGAGCATTTGTAGTTGGCACATGAGAGCTTTACTCTTTTTGGGTCATTAAAGGCGTCTGGTAGTTGATGAATTCAACTTTAGTGATGAATTATACTTTTGAACTTCAAGTTCATATTTTTTAGTGCGAGGATCAAAATGATAATCATTCATCTAATTTCTTGGCCAACCTTTGGTTTCTCCCCCTAATGTTGGGAAGTTTGAATATAGACCTCCAACGAGTCATCAACTTCTCCTGACAACGATGTGATATTTTACCATCGATGAACTCGTAATCAATATAATTTCTCAATCTTCGTTGAGAACCCATCATAATAAAATGTGGTGGAGCAATTCGGATGTGTATATCCATATATGCATTGATAGGCAATGTGTGGTTTAGACCCAAAAACCAAATATAATGGAGGAATTTATAATAATCGCTTGGCGTAATGCGAATTTGTGTTGTTCATGTAAATGATATGTTCATAACAATTAGAATGACACATTTTTGTTATAGGATAATCATGAAAATATGCTTAAAACCAAAATAGTTGAGCTAGGAATCTCGCAAATTCTAGTTTGCTTTCGTATACACATGTGACCTTCTAGTTGATACATCAATTAAAATAATTGGTTCACATGTTGGGTGTTTGGTTCACATGTTGGGTGTATGGATCCACAGATATCACCCTCGTTTTGTTATGTATAAGATAAATTATCTTACTTTGGTTGATGATTATCCAAACAATCAACTCTATTTAAGAATAAGCAACCTAAAAATGAGTTATGTTGTGTTGGAGATTTACTCAACAATGGGTAACAGAAAGGTGAAAAGGCTTTCCTAGAAACGAAACCTTGTTGACAAAATAGAAAATCATTTGTGTTCCCAGAAAGTAGGGGAGTCACAAGGACTACTTAAATCCCTATAACCTTAGGAATCATTTCTTTAGAATACCCAAATTGAGACAGTTGTGCACAACAATGTTCAAGAGAACATACTTTTTAGATTATGATATCATAGAAATTAACCATAGATGTACTTATCGATTTGCATCATGACTAAACCGGGATGGTCTCATCAGTTATGCCATATAATAGTTATCAGGGCGAGTAAACTTATAGTTTACATATCACTCACAATAACATATGTGTAGTAAAAATTGGAGGATAACATTATTGATTCAATAATGTCATGGTCATAGACCACATTATTGTTCCTCATCCCTTGTGATCATCAATAAAATGAAATAACGATTTTGTTCTTTCATGAACAATATAATAGTTTGATCTAGAGCTTGAGAGAAATTTTACACTACTCCAAATATCGGGGTGCATTATGGATGAGATATATATCACTGTGCACCATCATAAAAATACTCATATCTTCATGAGAATGATGTATGTACATAGAGATATTGTATCATATATCTGCCCAATCATCCATGTCACCAATTAAGGAAACTTTCAAAAGCTATAAACGTGGAAGCACTATTGTTATGCCTATCTGAATAAAAGGTTCCTTATTGGAATAATCTGCTTCAAGATAATGTGACATATGTGGCTTCGCACATTCACTTTGAAGGTGAAATATCATTGAAGCATAATCATCAAAATAAAGTTGATGGTTGTTTCACCCTTCATGTGGTTGAATTTTTTTTACCATTAATTCAAACCTCTCTTTCATAGGAAAAATATATTTCTCTTATCTCTTTCTCATCACCAAATTAATAGGTCTTTACCTCCACAGTAGTGTATTGATGTTTTCACATATGGGACTATATATTATCACCTTATGGACATATGATTATAATCACTAATTCCAAACAAGGATATATTGTCTATTGGACCTTTAGTATATAATATAACTTGGACCTTTTGAGCATTCTGGTCTCTTGGTACTCATGGTACTCAATTATAGCCATTCATTGAGATATGGCAAGTAAAGATCAAAGTTTGGGCTTTGTCTTAATGAGATATTCCATCATCATCTTTAATAATTTCGTCAAGACCATTATGTTCCAAGTGGATATCATAATCCAATATCCATGAAAAATAATTCGTGTCAAAAACTACAAGAGTCAAAAACTGTGAATTGCTAGGCATATTGTATTGACAAATAAATTAGATTAGATGATATATGAACAAAATACATCGATACTGAAATTAAATAGATAAATCAATAGCCAAGAATTAAAATATGCCCAACGGTTATTTATATATAAGATAACACTTAATGATCGCCAAGACAAATAAACATAAAAATAAGTCATTTTGATTATTACATATGCACACAAAAAATCTCAATGTAGGTAATAAGAGATTAAGTGTGAAATTATGCGATGAATCATATGAATGACTAAGAACAACATAAGAATAACATAATAATTAACGTCTTGAAAATATTTTAAAATAGAAACAAACCACCAAATACATATTCTAATAAATTGGATTAGTACATATGTATATGCATAATAAGAAAAAGTATGTAATATTTAAATGGATAAATACTTAATTTAAAATATGAAAATATACATATACCCAAAGAAAAAAGCACACAGCAGATATAATAAATCTAAAAATTATCAACAGCGATAACAACTTGCAGAACCAATTATATTATAGGAAATGTTTTTTTAATGTGATGATATAATAAGCTAAAATGTAAGAATCAGGTAAATCAATGTAATAAAATTTTAAATCACAAACTAAATCTAGTTTTATTGCAGAACAAGTAGTAATGTAAGCGGTTGATTTGCATTTTAGATGATAATGATCAATAGTTCCGACTGTTGAAAATAAGTTAGAAATATTAAAGAAATAATGAATAATAACGTAAGAAGTAGCATGAACAAATCAATATTTTAGATATATGAAATTTTCAATATATAATATACTCATCATATTATGTTTAAATCCAAACAATATGTCAACATATGGAAATAGAAACAAATATAAATATTTTATGGAAAAAAAAATACCAAGTATTCTTAAAATCACTTTAATCGCAATTGACAATAATATATCACCAAACGTTTATAAAAAACACGACGAGGTCAAACAAATCTAGTTTTGAAACAAAAAGAAAGTAGGTAGAAGAATAAGAAAATGGAGCAAATAGAAATCAAATAGCAATCTTTGTAAACTTTTGAGAATCGAGCACTCGTGCGCAATAATGAAATTGCAAAAACGGGTATCAGGAGCATAACCATGAACTCACTAGACATATGTATTGTTTTGTATGCACTTGCTCATCTCACAAGTAAAACTAACTGTTTGTGCATGATTACAAGAATTGCTCGACGGTAGAACTTCGTGCTGATAACGTGTTAAGAAACTAAAAGAAGAAGAACAAGAATATGGGAGGAGAAGAGCATTCTTATTGAGGTGTAAAAATAATACAAGAGAGAGCACTATTTATAGGCTCTAGAATTCATAACCTATACATCACTAGTATAACTACACTTAAGTAGGATATTCATTCTCATGTTCAATGTATAGGAGTTACAAATGGACATTCATACATATAATTATAATATTCATAACAACTTCCATATTTTTTGTTATTGTTTTTTAATTGAGAACAAATTTTTATTAATTCCTTCTCATTCTTCATAAACATAAATACCTTTAGTCTTTCTTTTTCAAACTATACTTGTTTATGTGAACGTATCTTGAACTAGTTCACTTTCATGTGAACGTAGCCTTGATCTAGTTCCCTACATTTGATGATGCTAGTTCAGGGTACAGTAGAAAAATAGTGAACTGGTTCAAACTACTGATGATGTTATGACCTAAAAAAATAGTGAACTAGTAGTTCAGGCTATTGTTAAAAATGATGAAGTGACCTCAAAAAATAATCCTTACCGTCATTGATAATTTGAGAGGAAGGAGAAGGAACTAATAAAAATTATTTTCAATTAAAAAAATAATAACAAAAAATATGGCAGTTAAGAAGATACTAATCAATTAAAAAGAAAGAAAATATTACATACTAATTACTTATCTATCTACTTAAATAAAAATAAAAGATCAGCGGTATGGAAGTTAAGAAGATCATAGATAATTTTCATCATCTCACCCTATGCACTCCCAAAATGTCATATTCAATTTTTAAAAATAAATTGCATTGAATTCCCAAATCATGTTTGGTATGTCAGAATTAAATTAAATCAAAAGTTTTCACACATACCCATTCAACAAACAAAGACGTTACTATTAGTAATTGAGTGGAAGAGCTTATTGAATTAGCAACTATATCACCTTAACCGACATATTCTAAAAAATAATAACAATTAACAAAGAACGAATGTAATTCATAACGATCATAACAATTAATAATTAAAAAATATTATGGTTATTGAATGAAGAAGAAGAAATGAAGTTTCTAACCTCTTTCAAATTAGTGCTTTATTACTGGCAAAAGGTTTAAACAGACAGAGAGTCCGCCAATTCTAGTTATATGATGGTTATGGTGTTAATTTAATTATTAGTGGGGGATATATAGTCATTTTAATGTAACTAGTAAATTTTTACGAAATTGATTTCGAAATACCTACTCAATTCCACAGAATTGCTAACACTAATCTCAATTCCGCGGAATTCAAAATTTAGAATTGAAAATGAATTCTTTTACAAACCAAACACAAAAATATTCATTTCAAAATAAATTTCATAAATTTTTTAAAAATTCATTTATACCAATCAAATCAACTAAAAGTTTTACAAAATAACAAGAAACGGAAAGCTACTCTCTAACAATACTTAAGAGTTATGACGAATGATAAACCACTATTCCTTGGAACCATAAAATAATAATATGATATTCTATTTCTTATTTACAGAATGAAAATGGCTACACAGAGAGGACTATTTGTTAACCCTATAATATCATAGCTGAGTATAATCGACAAATGACCAAAACTAACTACTCCCTGGTGCTCTTGACGGAGAGTTCTTCAACGAATCCCTACCGTTCTGTAACAGCACGTCGTGATTTATGCTAGCTAACTGTGACAAGTTCTGCCAAAATAAAAACATATCATCCCGTATAGAAATACTATTATTATTAAGCACAGGCACAGCGGATAGCAGCAGAATATAAGACAATTAAGAGTTGGTAAGTTTTACCTTGAATGAAAAGTTTATCAAGGAAAGGTCGAGGGGCAATGAATTGAACTCTGTCAGGTCACCACAGTCATCCATCTGCAAAACAAGAGAGATCTGTCAAGTATGGAAGGGACTCTACCAACATGTTTTTACTTACTTTGTATCGGAACCCAAGTCAATATGCATACCTCAAGTTTGGAGTTTGAGGATGAGCAGCCCGAGCCATCATCCGAGTTACTACTGCTGGGATTGTTCACTAATCCGCTAGACAGTTGGGAGAACCGAGACATGAAGTAACTTGTATCGTCTGCACCCTCAGGAACTGGTACAAATGCGGCCTGCAAGGGAAATCAAATGTTGGGGCAGTTGGAATTTGGATTATATATATGTAAAAAGAGCTTAGCACTTCATATTGTACATTCCCAATAAAGGGGTGTGCGGAATATACCTCTAATGATGCAAGATTATCCCAATCAATTCTCCGGAAAAATGGATGTGATTTAACCTACAAGATCAGAACTGATTGATCAGTACAAGTTTGTACAGTTTTCTTGGGGGCGGGTTTGCTGAGTAGAATCGAGGCATTAAAACAAATTTAGTATGAAAAGTGAACACAAGATATAACCTCAGATGAACCATTTGCTCCTAGACGCTGGTCTGGGTTATGGATAAGCAATCTACAAAACACCAAGATTGAGATTCAACGTTTATACAGTACAAGAATGTTTATGGATAAAGACATCTGGCCGATGGAACTATTAGTTAATCAGTGACACCTTTCGATCAAGTCTTGGGCGTCACAAGACATGTCACCAGGAACTGAAGGCCACGGAATTTTCCTATTGAGGATGTTGTCAAATATCAACTGGAATTATGGGAATAAATAAAGTTACAAGTATGTTCACAGAGTGATAGAACAACAAAAATGGTGAGGATTATTAGCTTGTAAGAATCACATGGAAAAAATTGTGAAACGTACCTCAGGTTGCTCAGCCGTGAATGGTGGAATTCCAGTTATAAGCTCAAAAAGAATTATTCCTACTGACCACCAGTCAGAAGCATAACCTGTAACGGAAATACAGCCATAGATTAGAGCGACTAGTCAAGGCTCATAAT
Source organism: Linum usitatissimum (assembly GCA_030674075.2). Lineage (NCBI taxonomy): Eukaryota > Viridiplantae > Streptophyta > Magnoliopsida > Malpighiales > Linaceae > Linum > Linum usitatissimum. The sequence goes on along the minus strand of JAUJYP020000131.1, from coordinate 688,930 downwards.
ACAAAACAAGGTCAGGTAGCAGCCAAACCATGCTCTCTTCCAAGAAGAATTTCTGGGGCCAGGTAGTCGGGAGTACCAACAGCGGAATGTTGACCTTTTTCTTCCGTTTGGTCCTCACTGGAATCGGGAGTATCTGATAAAGTGCCTTCGTTTATTGCTGATCCCGAGAGCTGAATGGTGTTGTTTAGAAGGCCAATCTTTGATAGTCCAAAGTCTGTTAGCTGACCAATTTAGCAAACATGAATGTATTATCCGTTCCCAGTGTCCTCGTAGGTTCATACTTATGAACACTGCACTTGCACATACTAACGACAATAAATTCCCAACCTTGATGTGCCCATCATGTGCAATTAAAATATTGTCTGGCTTAAGATCACGATGCACAATACCAACGGAATGGAGGTACTCTAAAGCAAGAACCTGCAGCAAATTAATCCCACTAAGTAAAAGACAAACTAGAACCAAACGTAATAAGAGGATAGGTATGTAATTGTGTTGTGTATTATGCTATATAGGTAAGGGGATTATATACACAACGTACTAGCTTAATTCTAAGCCTAGATGAGAATGATTAATCAATCACTGCACACTAGAGATACTAACAGATACTAGTGTTTATTTGAAGGAACAGATACCAGTTAATCAATACTAACATATCCTAGTTACTATATTTATTTACTGCTCATCGTCTATTGTCATATAATCAATGATATGCAATCACTGAGATATGGGTAATCTAACAAGAACCTGTAGGAATAACCCTAATTATTCCTAATTAGGTAGACAGAATACTACTCTTAATAGGAGATATATTTAGTAGCTTGTATAGAAAGAAAATATCTTATGTAAGACTCCTACTTATGGTAGGAGTCCTTATGCTCTCTAAAATATATATACCCATCAACTGTTAGCCTATTAATCAATATAATCAATCATTCTCTTCCTAATTCTCCCGTCTCTATAACTATCTCTATTCTAAACATGGTATCAAAGCCTCTCTCTGGTATTATCCTCCGCTCACTCTAAACACTAATCATACACCATAACCAAAAACACGGTTGATAGCACCGTGTTCTCTGATGACGATAGCAGCTCCAACAACTCTAGAATCATGCCGATCCCACCAAGTTCATCTGATAATTCCTACCCTGGACAAATTGTGATTTACCATCTTGATGGTAAAATTTATCTTCACTGATCTTCTTCCGTCCGCATCTACATAAGTGATCGTGTTAAAGCTAGTTATCTTCTCAGAACAAAGAAGAAACCAGCCAAAACCGATCCGAAGTTTGAGCAGCGGGAAATCATCTTGTTCGCGGCTGGCTTATCTCAACCATGATACCGAAGATAGGCGAAATCTATCTCCTTGATCCATCAGCCAAGTCAATATAGGACCATGCCAAGACTTATTCGACGGTGGACAACTTCTCTGCACTGCTAGAGAACGAAACCAAACTGTATGACCTCAAATAGGGAAGCATGGGTGTGAATGACTACTACAATTCCTTGACCCATTACTGGATGCAGCTTGATGGCTACTTGGAAAGATCCGGAGGATGCTAAGCTCTTTCAAAAATTCGTTAATAAAAAGCGAATCCTACACTTTCTCCTGGGGTTAAATAACGACCTTAATGATGCAAGGGGTCGAATCATGGCTACAAAGCCTTTCCCTGAGTTGGAGGAAGCCGTCTCAGAGATCGGCTGTGAAGAATTGCGACGCCATATTATGCTCTGTGAAGATGAACACGTTTTCAGTGGTTCCGCTCTTATCACTGACGGTTTCTGCTATGGTAAATAAAAGAATCACACCCGCCAAAGCAAACAGAACAAGCCACCGTTCATCCTCTCTACACTAAATATTGTGATGACTACAAGGTTTATTTCCACACAAGGGAGACTAGTTCCATATTTCAATACTTCTATCAAATGGTGCAAACCCAGTTCAATGTCAAGATTCAAGTATTAAAACCCGACAATACTAAAGGATTATTTCAACACTGTCCTTGGCCAGTTCCTTACCAAACATGGAATGGTTCATCTAAGCTCGTGTGTTGAAACTCCTCAGCAAAATGGGATTGTTGAGCGTAAGAATAGATACCTTCTGGATGTTGCTCGTGCCTGCATGTTTGCTAGGCAATTTCCAAAATATTTATCGGGTGAAGCAGTCTTGACGGCCACCTACTTGATCAATAGAATGGTCATCCTATTGAAAACACCATCAATGTGGCTCCGGATTGTAATATTACTACTACTTCCGAATTAGATGGTGCTACTACTGCTTCTGAATTAGTTGCTTCTGACTCTGCCAAATCCATTAAGGTCGAGTCTGAACAACATCCTGAAAATCAACAACTTGAATTACTTATGTACACTCGTAGGTCAAGGACTGATAATCTTGCTCTTAAACCAAAGGAAACTAGAGAGCCAATATTGATATTCCAGAAGATCCAGTACCTAGGTTCGGTACTGATCTAGATGTACATGTACCTATCCATAAAGGTGTTTAAAGTTGTACTCAACATCCAATTGGGAACCACATTTCTTATGAGTTGAGTTCTGTGTATAGAGCGTTTATCATTGCTCTCGATGAGTTTGATGTCCCTTAAAATATTAAAGAAGCCCTTTACTCGATCCAAGATGGGAGAAGGCTGTCAGAGAAGAATTAAGTGCCCTCAAGGCAAATCAGACTTGGGACTTAGTTAATCTTCCTCAACACAGAGGCATAGTTGACGGTCGATGAGTGTTTACCGTCAAATATAAAGCGGATGGATCAATTGAATGATTCAAAGCTTGTTTAGAGGCTACAGGTTGCACACAGACTCATGGCATTGATTATGAAATTTTTTTTGCACCGGTGGCAAAACTTAATACTATTCGAGTCCTCCTTAGTTTACCTGCCAGCCTAGATTGGGTTCTTCATCAACTTGATGTAAATAATGCTTTTCTCAATGGAGTTCAAGAGGTTTACATGAATCATTCTCTTGGGTTTCCTTCGAATGGAAGAGTGTAAATTGAAAAAGGGTTTGTACGGATTGAAACGGTCAACACGGCCTGGTTTGATCGATTAGCTAAAGCTATCAAGGCTACACCAGTTCCAATCGGACCATACAGTGTTCGTAAGGTGCTCATATACAAGGAATATTGCTGTCCTGAGAGTGTATGTGGACGATATTATCATCACTGAAAATGACACAGATAAATCAGTTAAAGCAAATACTTGCATTAGAATTTAGACTCAAGGACTTGGAAGATCTAAGGTACTTCTTGGGTATGGAGATTGCTCGCTCGGTGAAGGGTATTGTTCTCTCTTAAAGGAAATATGTTCTTGATCAGTTGAAGGAAATAGGAATGCTCAATTGCAAACCTATGAGCACTCCGATGGAACCGAATAAGAAATTCAGTCGAGATGAAGAAATTGTTGTTGTTGACAAAGGGCTTTATCAGCGTTTAGTAGGTAAGCTCGTTTATCTGGCCCATACTCATCCAGATATATCATACTCCGTTGGGATTGCAAGTCAACATATGTATAACCCCAACGAGGAACACTTAGAGATGGTTCACCGGATTGTGAAGTATCTAAAATTTACCCCTGGACATGGCCTATTCTTCAAGAATTATGATCACGGAGGAGTCACCATATACTCTGATTCAAGTTGGGCAAGTGAATTAACACAACGAGGATCAACTACTGGATATGGGACCTATATATGGGGGAATCTTATGACATGGAGAAGCATGAAACAAGACATAGTGTCCCTCAGCAGTGCAGAATTTGAATATCGTGTATTGTCTTCCAACATTAAGGACGGTATGTGGTTACATCGGGTTCTTGGCAAACTACAGATACCCCCACAGACACATATACAGGTTCTTTGCGATAGTAAATTTGCGATTAGCATCGTCCGAAATCCAAATCGTCATGACAGAACTAAACATGTTGAACTGGATCGACAAATTATCTCAGAGAAGGTTACAAATGTAGTTATAAATCTGGATTATGTTCCAACAAGCCAACTCGCCAATGTTTTCACCAGGTCATTGTCAAGTTCTATCTTTGAAGAATTAATACAAAAAAGGGATGTTCAACATTTACACCACCCAGCTTAAGGGGGAGTGTAGGAATAACACTAATTATTCCTAATTAGATACACCGAATACTACTCTTAATAGGAGATATATTAGTAGCGTGTATAAGAAGAATCTACCTTATTTAAGACTCCTACTTATGATAGGAGTCCTTATGCTCTCTAGGATATATATACCCCTCGGCTGTTAGCCTATCAATCAATATAATCAATCATTCTCTTCCTATCTCTCTCGTCTTTATAACTATCTCTATTCTAAACAGAACCCAACGAGCAAGTGTAATTTGAACATTCCATTGCTACATACCAGCTCAGCAATATATATACGGGCTACAACTTCCTCGAGGCAACCAACTTTCCTCAGAAGAGAGTATAAATCGCCACCATTCAGATATTCCATAACCAAGTAGAGGTTATCTCTGCAAGTAAAAGAATAGAAAAATCGGACCTGCAAAATACCTTTGTCAAAAACATGATACATTGAGTGATAGTAAAGTCGATTGTCAAGAAAAAGACCATTTCCACAAAATACATAAAAAATATTTTATATCTTTCTCTGAAACTTTACCACAAATGGGTTTCTAACAGTTATCAGTATGTTACGCTCAGCCAATATCCGCTCAACGTCGTTCTTGCGCCACATATCGACTTTCTTGAGCACCTGCACAAGTACATATGTACTACCATTATGTAACGTCAGCAATCTGCAACCATCATTTGACATGTGGATAAATGAACCAATTTGTGAACACAACTTATAGCAGTTCATGCTTGATTACTTCACCAAGAAAACAAGACGAAGTCAAATAAAGAGCCAATTTCTCTACTGCTTCAATTGGTTTTACTGACAAACAGAGGTGATAGCTTACCTTTATTGCAAACAAATCTCCAGTAGTTCTTTTTCGAGCAAGAAAGACTTTTCCAAAGGCACCTCTGCTTATTGGTTTTATAATCTCGAAATCATCTATGCTTGTCCTATCTTTATGTGATGAATGTAAGGGAGTTGATCCTGCGCTACTTAAGGGTGTATTATCCAACAGGAACCTAGAATTTCCTTTAAATTTGGCGTCACTGGGACTTTTTGTATCCAATAGGTCACATGAAACGACATACTTTTCCCTGCATATTTGAATGTAAATAAAGTACAATCAATACTCCGAGAAGGGAGAGGGGTGGAGATAGTCAACTTGTATGGAGATCCCATTAACTATATTACCGTAGAAGCTTCTCTATTCGGCCCCCGAAGGTGTCTATTACGAGAGCTTTGAGTTTACTATGCAGAAAAACATTCTGCAAATCCTGCAGACAGGCAACAAGAAACTCACAAGAAGGATCCTTTGAGAGATCTGTGCCAGCCACACAGCGAGCGATGTCTGCAAGATCAGCCATCTGCCAACGGTGAAAATTTATGAGTAAATCGGAATTTACCACTGCTTAACAACAGATTATGAGGCAAATGTCAAAATGAAACTAAGAAATGCTTGCAATTCAACAAGTTGTAAGAATGTTAGTATCAGAAAAATGTATTAATAAGGATGCCTAGCTGAGGAATGACCTACCTGTTGAACATCCTCCAGCTCAGATGGATTGTTATGTTCTAGCCAGAAAGAATCGAAGTGACCAGCCATAGGGGAATTTGTCGAAGAAACTGATGCCACACTCCCAGTTGATGAAGGTGTTCCATGGTTGCTGAGTTTAATGCCTAAATGATTCCTTAAGTTAAATAATGAAAAATGGGGCTCATCTATGCTGGCAGTATCCATCTCATGTATGTCCTCAAACATCCCTTCTACACCTTTATTCCGCCATTCACTGATCTTGGGAGAACAGCCTTCCGTTGTGACAGAGTTGCTAGTTCGTATACTTGAAGGACTACCATAAGATGGGTGAGAGATCATATTTCGTGAGTGTACAATCTGCTCCAGTACCTCTGCAAGATATGATAGCCGATCATCCAAATCTAGACCATTTACGTCACACTTTTCTGCATAAGCACATATGTAAGAGTGGGATTCCAAGTGGCCGATTGGAACAAGTTCTTCACATATCCGACAGATTACTGAATCAGTTCCTTCTACACCTGGCTCTTGGCTACGGAGCAACTCATCCGACTTAGGTCCCTGCTCCTGTAGTACACTGTTGGATTCATTTTCCAAATTTCCAACTAAGCGATTACGACGTGGACATAACTGATGCGCTTGTGAGAGAACATCAGGTTTAGGATTTTGAGAAGCCATCCTTTGTTCAAATTCTAAAGAATCTTTTCTGAATACTGCATCATTCTGACCAGACCCACAGTACACTACCTCAGGTAGAGAAGACAAATCATCTTGTCCCCACACTTCTGTTTTTATTTTACCCTTCTTATTCAGAGAGTCGACTGAACCAGAATCAGCAATCTCAAGATGAACTGGCCAGCTCAATTCCACAGATGGTATGCTTTCTAGACATTTCTTCAACTTACTGAGTGTCATTTCATCAATGGGTTCACTGTCCTTCTCACACTGCAGTACTCTAGTGCACCGGGTTAAGATAAAAAGTATGCGAGTACATAGCCACTTGAGGAGTCCTGTTTGACATTGTTTCCTTTTCTCAGTAAGATCTTGAACAATTGCATCACACTCATCACGGAACTGAGAACAGGACATCTCCACGCACAGTTGAGCAAGGCTAAGGAGATCTTGTGCTATTTCAAACTCTTGTTCCAATGAGGAGTCAATTTTCTCAAGCATATCCTTGACATCTATTGCAAAGCTAGCAAGTTCTACTTTGGCCAATTCTTCGGCTGCAACAAATCTCGAGTGCAAAGATCCCAGCAGCTCCTGAGACAGAAATAGGCCATAAGTACCAGTTTATTCAAGAGGGACACGAAGAGGCTCTGATACCACTTGTAACATCCCGCCTTTTCCGACAAGATATTTTCCTCTTTAGGCATAGCTAATTCCTGGAGAATTTATTTTCGGGTGCAAAATAGTGACTTCCCAGGAAGTCACCCATTTCTTCACTTCTCCCATCCAAGCACGTTTAACTTCAGAGTTCTTAGCAGATCTCCTCCACCCCACCCCAAAACGCATCTTGTCAATTAGGGACGAATTCTTACCTATAGACCATGGATCTCTCCCGTTCTTTATCGATGTGGGATTTGCCTAAGGTGTTACAATTGAAGTATACTAGTCAAAATTAGTTCATTAAATAAGTGGTTAGTCTAACCTTATCATAGAGATAAGTGGTCCAAAGTACAACAACATAATGTTCACTTATACTAACTCGTCAACTATCCTTACCATAGTTCTAACATAGTGGTTAGTTGAACCTTATCATTTTATAGGTAGCACGACTTGCTCAATATCAAAGTAATAACACAGCTTAAATAAACATTAAATCATGCAATCATGGCATTAAATAAAATGCATCAAATTAATTAAAACACATCCTAACGTATTGCAACGATTGGATATTACCCCTTTAAATCACCCACTAGGTTGTTTGAAAGTTAATGCAGAAGCATAGTGGAGCTGAAACGGGACGTGGCAAATATAGACTTGGAATTTGAAAAGAATATTTGAAGTTATTTATTGAGACTTGATTTTGAATGTTGGTCCCCCACGTGTTAGGGACATTCCGCTTCATGTTAATAAGTTTAATTCTTTTATTTGAAGATTTCTATTTTATTTCTCTTATTTTTTTTAAAGTTCCTTGATCGAGGCATTTTGGTTATTTAATAAATGAAAAAAGTTTAGGGTGTTTTAGGCCGTCTCATGAACGATCTGTGGTCCAGTTAACAACTTCTCTCTTTCCCCATCCCAAAAAAGAGGGGGTCTTACATTTCCTCTCATATAGGCCTTCGAACGGAGGTACCCTAATACCGTGATGGTAGAAGTTATTGTAAGCGAACTCTACCATCGGCAAGACTTTCAACCAAGAGTCCTCAAACTCAAGTACTCATGAGCGGAGCAGCTCCTCCAAGGTCAGAATGGTTTGCTCTGACTGCCCATTTATCTGTGGGTGATACCATCTCCTCAACAAAGCCCAACAACAAAAGAAATGCCAATCCAATCATCGGCTGCCCCTACACCAAACATATGAACTGCAGCAAAACCTAAACAGAAAGTATACTGGAAGAGATCAGTGTGGTGGAAAGAGTACATGCCATTTCAAGATGAGGATGGAATGGAAAAGGCCGAATGCTTATTTTGTCATGCAATTTTTAAATCAAACTCAAAGAATAGGTACAAATCTTCTAAAAATCATACTAAAATGTATAGGAAGAAAATAACTGAAACAAATGGTCAAATGAATTTGCATTTTATGCCTAGTTCAGCCAATGATGAAACTTGAAGGTTAGCCGATTGAAAATTTGATCAAGTTTTCGTAAGGAAATCTTTGTTGATATGATTATGTTGGATGATCTACCTTTTAGATATGTTGAACATAAAGGGTTTAGGAGAGTGAGGTAAATGCATGTCCTATGTTCAAGGTTCCTTGTAAGAAAGATGTGAGACAAGATTGATTAAAATTGTATATCTTAAAAAGAAGAGCAACTTACAAGAATAATTTCTTTCAAAGTGTGATGGGGTGTGCATTACTACAGATTGTTGGATGATGAAATTGCTTAAGTTCTTTTATGATTTGACATTGGTTGCTTCCGGTTCTTCTTATCTAACAAGTCATTTATTTATGACAGAGATAGGCAAGGTGTTTCATCAAATAACCAAACTAAATGAAATAGGGGATGAAGCTATAATGAAGATGCTCAGAGGATATTTGAAAAATTAAGAAAATATTGGTCAGAGAAGGATGCCACAAATGATCGAAGGAATAGACTTACATATTTAGCTGTAGTTTTAGACCCCAAGCACAAAATGAAGTATCCTAAGTATGTTTTTGAGAAACTATACGGAGCTGCTAGGGGTTTACAATTATTACAAGAAATGAATACTGCACTAGAGAGTCTGTTTATGGTATATCAAAGCTTTTATGAGGCTAGATAGCAAACTACTCCATCTAAATCTTCTACTGATTTAGAAGTCCCAAATATGTTAGAAGGGGCGTACAACAATGATTTTGAAAGTGGATATAGAATGATTGAGTATGTTGGATCTAGAACGAATTGGAAATATATCTGAAAGCCGATCGCTAGCCATATGATCCTAATTCAAAACAACTGTGTGATATATTAGGATGGTGGACGACTAATAGTGTGAAGTACCTGGTGTTAAGTGATATTGGATGAAGCATTCTTGATGTCCCAATATCTATTATGCCTTCTAAAAGTAATTTTAGTACGAGTGGTTGAGTGTTGGACTCTTATAGGAGTTCTCTGTCGTCATAGATTGTTGAGGCAATAATATGTTGTGAAAATTGGATAAGATCATCAAAGTCATCAATACATGGCGAGGAGGAGGATTTGATAGTGATATTGGATGCGCAAAATGAACTTGAAGATGGCATGATGTTCTTACTTTCTCTGTTTTAGTTGTAGGTATGAGATCTGATTATGTTTATTCACTAAGTTTCATAACGTTTTCTTTTTGTCTATAAATATAGTGTTAAGATATATTATTCATACAACCAACATCAATCCACCCACTGGTACAAGTAAAGGTAATGGTGATTTTCACAATCATCCTGAGATGGAGAATAATGTTGGAGATAACATTAGTGATGCCCTTATGGAAGTGGAAGATCAAGGAAATAATGGGAGTGGGTGTTCTTTTGATGCTGATGAGAGCTTTAAGTCGGACTAATGGTAATTACTCATTAGTTTGGATTTACTAATCTATATAATTCATCTTAATCTTTATTTAGTTTATGACTGTGTATTTCTTATTTGTAGATTGAGAGGTTAAGAAGCTTGAAGTTCAACGATTCATAACATGTTATTTGAGTTATTTGAACACTTATTTTTTCAGCTATCAACAGTGTTAGGTGTTCAGTGGAATCGATTTGGATTGGTTTGTAGTATGTTTTAATTTTGTTTGCAATGAGAATGAGAGTAGAAAACTTGATTTTTTGATTTATTATTCTCTTTTGTCATAGTAGTATTTTTAATGAATTACATGATTTTTCTACATGTATTTGGAAGTTTGACACCACTTTTCTATTATCTAAAACTAAAATTTATTCGGATAACCATGTGGTTAATTCAAAATATCCGAACCCGGTAGAAAAGCGGTGTAGGTTAACCGATTTTTCTTTTAGGATGCGAAAAAGGTTAGTCATCTTAGTGGTAAATGGATACGAATATCCGGTTTGAGCCGTTACGAATGTCATTAATACTTATATCCTTACAAGTATATTGTGTCCCACATGAAGAAACCTTATCCTATTCACATACACTAACAGTCAAAACACTACACTTACTGATGCCTAACAAACAAAACCATCTCACCAGATTATTCAGTACTACGCTACTTTCACCACTGGTCCCTTTGAGGTTAATGACGCCTCGATATCAACAGTCACATCCACGTAGTAGAGAATAACCAGACTCTGACCCGATCAAACCATGCGGTTCGATTTATGCAACGACTCACGGGTTACACTCAACATCTCAAAACATACAAATACAATACAAAGTAAATTCTAAACATGAAACTCCTAATATAACAAATGGAAAATGATAGCGTACAAACAGAGCAACCATGGCTCGATATCAAACCAACAACAATGTTTTAAAAACATCCCAAAAAAAGGAAAATCAAACATTGAGAGATAAGTATCTAAAGAACAAACTGAAATCCTCAAGAACATGAAAAAAGATAATGACGTCCTCCATGGTACCTCTCTCTAAAACTCCCAGAGCCACCTGGTCGAGGTGTCAGAACTGCTTGTGTAGTCCTCTTAGGAGATATTGGCTCCTAAGGTTCCAAATCGTACATACAAGAAGAAAAGGGACGAGATCAGTGATAAGCACTGAGTGGCTATCTACAATCGTTTAGATTTGAGACTGGCATCTAGTAATTTGACCCTGTGAACCTTTAGGTATATGCGTTAGGCATCAACCACCCCTACCTATGCGGATAGCATCATGGTGGGTCAGACCATGAAACCACCCTTAAAACCATGGGACCAGCATCTGAAGCATACTCAACACGTCCTGCCAAAAACCTGAGTGTCAACCGGGGGATTGCGCAATACATTTCCAGGATCCATAGAAAAAATCCTAATTTTGCTGATTTCCGCCGAAGAACTTGATTCGTCTTGCTGATTCGAGCACCTTGAAGTAGAAGCCTTTTCGTTGCTTCAAAATTTCTAAACTTTTGTCTGATTTTCGTCCAAAAAGTTGTCTCCCTTCAAAGAATGAAAGATCGGTCTTTAAATAGGAAAAGAGTTCCTTGTTGGCCAAGGAGTTTGACTTTTTGACCCTAAATTGTTGACCATAGCACTCATCTGTTGTCGACAGTTTTAAGCCCAAATCTTGAAAGTTTTGGCCGAATTTAATTGCATCAAAGTTGTAAGAAATTTCACTAGCTTTCCAATGTCGCAGCCTTGCAGCAATCAGACTTCTAAACAAGGAGTTATGCCAAAATATTACATTGTTATTTTCTTTTGAAGTTGAGATCTTGCGCTTCTTGGGCTTCTTAAGGGTTCCTGATATGTCTAAATGCTCCACATTACTTTTTCTAGACCATCCACACATGACGTATCACTCTAGTTAATGCCGCAATGTCGTTATGTGCCTGAAATCTGTAAAAAATACTCCAAAGGATATCAAATGGACCCTAACCGGGTCTGAGACAATAAATCGAGATGAAAGCTTAAAATGCATAAAACATCCTAAAATGCTACCTAAATCAATGTAATTATGCATGAAATATCACTTAAACGAGGGCGGTAAATGTGACAAATCTAGCGACATCTGCAGAAATGACAACTATCATGAAGCTTGGGGGTATGTTGCTACATGCGTGATGAGCAGATTGTCACGGGTGTTACCAACATGCCATCATGGATGTGACATGTTATTGATCAGGGACGTGGTCCACACAGGAAAACAACTGCAATGGTTTTGATGCAGACAACCTAAGGATCCTACCAACTAACTTATCGTGCCCAAAGGCGAGTGAATCAGGATTCATCGGAGAACAATGCAACACAATTCCATGAGGAAAGCGACCTAGATACCGAAGCTTAGCATAGAATTTAAGTTGGCAGAGAATAGAGGAAAGGACTAACCGGAATAGGGTTGGACAGTGACGGACCCATAGGAGAAAGTGAGGACTAGCAAGGTAAAAAGACTTCGATCAGACAGAGGAAGAAGGGGGAAGGGATGCTTACTGGAATCGCAACTTGGATTTAGGAGGATGTCTGCTTCTAGGCAATACCAGTCGTGATAGAAGGAATTAAAGATTTGGGGATTTAGGGTTAAGTCGGTGCTGTGTTTTCTTTATAGGAGACCGTCAATCACGGGTGTGACCAACCATCGATCACGGGCATGGTGGTTCAGTAATCAAGGTCGTGATAGGATACCTCTCATGGGTGTGATTGGAAATCTATCACGGGAGTCGGTAGGTACTAACTACGGGCGTGGTGGGGCCTAACCCATAGAGGGGGGGTCAGCTGTTCATGGTTGGGCCCTGATTTGTAAGCAGCTCGGAAAAATTCATAGGGTTGGTAGATGATGAACCAAGGGGCATGATCGATTAGATTCTCCAAGGCCTTTAGGAATGTTTAGGCGTGAGTGAAGGTTCTATGAGATTTAAGTGTAGCCTAGTTCCTTGAATGACCAAGGAGAACAAAGATAGTGGTCAAAGTCGAGTTAGATCCAGGTTTGACAATAAAATTGAGGACTAGCAAAATTAACGGTGGAAAGGCTAGTGAGAAGGCACTTATGAGAACCCATTTTTGGATTGATTTCTGGTTCTGTGAATTCGGATTATAGGTCGTGGCTGAGTGGCTGATCACAAGCTGTGGTTTTGAGGGCAACCATGGGTGTGAACGTCAGCTGACCACAAGCGTGGCGAATGGTGCATCACGACCGTGACCTTAGTTCCACGTGCGTGACGACAGGCTCACCAGGAGCGTGGTCAGCTTGTGACCACGACAACTCTCAGAATTATAGAACCCTATTTTCTTTCCCCTCAAAGTTTCCTGACGAACGACGAACTTTCTCAGACTCTGAACATTTGAGGGAAGAGGCAGGAGCAAATCGTTCATCAGTTATTCATAGGGAGCTAAAAAGTCAAGCTAAGGAGGTTCTCTCCCTAAGGTTGTCTCCAACCCGGTGACCAAAACGCTATAATAGCCCTTGAAACTCAAGTTATCACTTAAACACAAGGATAGTGTGGACCCCATTATAGCCGGTGGGCAAAAGTGGAGGCAAAGGGCAAAGTTCCACATTTACAGCCGGTGGGCAAAGTGGTGGTAAAAATTAAGTGCGGTCATTTTTTGGTGAGTGAATTTGCGCCAGAATTAAATGAATGAGCAATGGCCTTTGCTCGCCGAGAAGGTGCGTAGCACACGGGGCACGAGTCAATGTACGTGCTGCCAACCTCCTCGGCCAGTGCGTGTTGACTTCTCTTATATTTTTTTCATGTTTAATTCACTCATTTAATTTTAGGTCATTCATTAATTGGCTTGCCGAATTTGAATTTCAGACAAATTTTGTTTGTTCCATCAAGTTTGGAAGATCCTACACCATATTAAAAAATTCATCTAATTGTTCAAAATTTATCTAAACGTTCGTATCAAATTATCAAGGAAAAATATAACAAAAGTAGAGTCTAAAACATAAGTTTACTTGTTGAAAAAATAGATTTATTAAGAAGTACATAGAAAATTTTAGTTTTAGCCCGAGAATAGGGTTGGAGCAATTGTAGTTTTTGAGGAGGCTAAAATGTTATATTTCATTTTAGCCTCCGAAATTTTAGCCTCTGGGTTGGAATTAGCCTATGCCTTTGGAAGGTAATCAGACCCCTTTCTCTCTTAATCTCATAGCTGAGGGTTATGTAGGTTCCTAACAGTTTGAGTGTTGGGATCAGTCCTTGTATTGGTTCCCTTGGGTCTATCATGAGTGGAGACTTGATCACTTGGATGGCTTCCCTGATTCAAACCCTTCAGGAAAGCAATCACAGGTGGGGGTTTGTATTTACTTTCTGCATAGTTCTTCGTAGGACAGTACTTAGGTGGTTGGAGATCTCATGAGTGGATATTCCATGTCATAATTGAGGTTGTGGAGCAAGGGCTTCGAGTCTGTAAAGTAGTGTGCGATCTACTATATAAAGAATGTTTTAACGTTGAGCATAAATCTCCTTGGTCGTGATCTCCTTCTCGAGGGTCAGCTATGGCACATTGGTAATGGCCTTTATGTTCCCACGCTCCGCGACCCCTTGCTCCTGGACCAGAAGGATGGCCAGTTCCTTACACAACTCCCACATACGTTAGGCCTCGACATGTGAGTGATTTCATCTCAAATGGCCAATGGCGGCTATAATTTCACCGCTTAGTCGGTACGATGCATCCTAACAATACCTTTGGTCCTCTCTCCTCAGGCTAATCATTGGATTTGGCACTATTCTCCTTCAATGGTCTTTTTCTACAATCCTCTACATTCCTTCTTGTGTAGCGATCAGACTCCTTTAATACAACCCCACAGATGCCCCTTTTGGTTTCCGCATCTGGCAGTCCATTTGACATCTCTCGGTCCTTCTGAAGCACCGGTTCTTTCTGTAGCGATTATTTCATCGTATCCTCCCCACACGAGTGGCTCTTGTGTAGCATCTGGTTCTTATTCAGGATCTCTGCTTTCCAGTATGCTGGGAACCAGAAAGACTATTGAGCACCTTCTGTTTGAATGCCCTATTACGGTACGTCTCACAGCGTTGGCAGGTCTTCGGGTCCTTGGTTCTGCCGCTCTTCACCCGGCGACTGTTTGGTATTCGCTTCTTCAATCCCAACCGGATCTTTGTCCCACGTATACTCTCCCTTGGCGGAGATTATGGTAAGGTCAAAACCTGGTGGTCTCTGAATTTCTGGCCTTTTTGGCCTTACCCCTTTTACAAGTCCAGGTGGTTAGAAGTGCTACCAAAAAAGACGCCATGGACCGGCCCATCAGGCTCTTTCATATCTCCCTTGTCGTGTTGAGGCCGATCTCACGACTTGGGCTTATGCTTAGCTTAGCTTTTTTATTGCTATCTTGATCCTCCTTTAAAAGAGCTATTTCGGAAAAAAAGGATTAATGTTTATAGAAGAACAAACATATTAATATTTTACCAAAAATGACACAATCTAATGGAAATATTTTTTGTGCCACATATTTTAAATTTGACCGTCAACTTAACGGTATAACTTAACACTGATGATGTGTCGTCTGACTGGTCTTCCACAACGGTGCCACATTATAAATTAGTAATATTTTTATTAATAAATTATAAAATGCAATAAAAAAGTTAAATCAATTATCATTCTCTAAAATCCAAATCCAACATCTAAAATCCAAAGTTGAAAACCTAATACTCAAGACCTTAAAGTTCCAAATCCAAACCCCAAATTCTAAACTCAAAATCTAAAGTCCAAAATTGAAAACCAATACTCTAGACTATAATTTTAAAATCCAAAACCAAAAATATAAACCAAAATCCTAATACGAAACCGAAAATCCAAACACTAAACCCAAACTCAAACCGAAAGAAATAATAAATTAAATAATTTTGTTGAAAAGACTTCCGTGCCCTTATAATACAGACCGTTAGATATGTCAAAGTGGAAAACCCATGAGATTTAACGGTTCAGGATCGTCTTGGACACCCTGAAACCGTTTTTTCATAGATTTCAAACCCGCTCCTTTAAAATACAACTCATTAAACTTAATTGTTAAGATACTGAGAAATAGAAGAACACGGGATTAGAGCATTCTTATTGAGGTGTAGAAATAAGATAAGAGAGAGCACTATTTATAGGCTATAGAATTTATAACATATACGTCGCTAGTGTAACTACACTTAAATATCTTATTCATTCTCATGTTCAATGTATAGGAGTTACAAAGATAGGAGTTACATATGGGCATTCATATATATAATTATATTGTGCATGAAATGCAAGATCATGTATTGGAATGGTGGTATGGCTTGATTAGCTTATTTCACAAACCACCATGTTGCTTCATAGCTTTATGAAGATCGATTAAACTCGATATAGATACACATATAGTGATCTTACCACTATCAAGACACTTATAGCCATGATATATCCACATAAATGTTTGATGGATATTATTAAAATATCATTGATGATATACATGAATTATGTTCGAGAGAGATGCACAATTTGCAAGTTAGTGATAAGATTTATTCTTCCACGTCTCAAACTCTCTATTAATCAAATAGTTGATTGCTTTGGAAAATCCTTCATGACTCCCAATAAAATGTTTATCATCTATGCAACAGAAGATGTTGAAGACATTTAAAATCTGACAAACAAAAAAAATACATTTTAAATATAAAATAAAAGTAAAAAACTTGGTAACAATCCCGAAACCATAAAATATCTCAAAGATGATTTTTCATCATTCAAAATGCAACTTTAAATAGAAAAGAAATCAAACTATATGCGTAGAGAAATATATAATATGTTAAATGCACTATTTCTCTTAATCTTTCAATCCATGTGACGTCAATTGGATATATTTGAATACTATTCGCATCAACGTGAATTGTTCACTTATAGTGAAAAAAATCCCCGAGGAAATTTTATATACACATATATAATTTTATTATGCAATCATACATATAGGTTTCAAGGACGGCCATTAAGGGCAAACTCTTTCCCTTAAAAATTGCAAGACTAATCAAATAATGAAAAGTAGTGCATCCACCACATGAGAATATACTTTTTCTCATAATCAATAAGTTTGTTGTACAAAACCTTTCAAAATGAGATGGCTCATAATTTACAAGACTCAAAATGAGATACTCATAGGTCTCGATTCCTTTACAACTTAATGTATAATTCATTTCGTGGGAATTTGGTTTTCCCTCTAATTGAAATTTTTCAGCCAATCATTTCTTTCTTTGCATGCATTTTGGCTCATGATCCTCATTTTCAACTACCATATTTAGCGTTGCACTGTACGAAAAAATTTCGTCGACGTTCACTTCATTGCGGCTCCATTATTTTCCATCCAAGATATAGATAATTGAGATATTTATATTCATATCTTTTAGGTACCTGAAACTCTTCTTGAGCACATTATTTGTTTCTCTTGGTGGCTTTTTTAAAATAATTTTAATCTCAATTTGACCATCTTAATATATAGCTCCATTCCACTTTTGAGAATTTTTTTTTGCTTTGGAACTGAGTGGTCTACCATGCTTTATACATGTTTTAGACTCATTTGTAATGTCAGATTGCCCAATATCAACATCATTTTCACTAGAGCATTTAGAGTTGACACATGAGAGTTTTACTTTGGTTGGGTCAGTAAAGTGTCGGGCAAATGAGGAATTATATACTTTTGGACTTCAAGCTGATATTGTTTAGTGCGAGGATCAAAATGATATGATCATTCATCTAATCTCTTGGCCAACTTTTTTTTCTCCTACTAATGTTGGGAAGTTTGAATATAAACCTCCAAACGAGTCATCAAAATACTCATGACAACGATGTGATATTTTACCATCGATGAACTCAAAATTAAAATAATTTCTCAATCTTCATTGAGAACCCATCCTAATAAATGACGGTGGAGCAAGTCAGGTGTGTATATCACATCCATGTATCCATAGATGGGAAGTATAAGGTTTTTACCCAAAAAACTAAATATAATGGAGGAATTTTTAATAATCGCTTGGCGTAATGCGAAATTATGTTGTTCATGTAAATGACATATTCACAACAATTAAAATGGAAAATATTTTTTCTCAATGACACATTTTTTATTGGATAATCATGAACATATGCTCATAACCAAAATGGTTGAGATAGTAATCTCGCAAATTCTAGTTTGCTTTCATATTCACATGTGACCTTCTAGTTGATACATCAATTAAAATAATTGGTCCACATGTTGGGTGTATGGATCCACAAATATCACCCTTATTTTGTTATGTGTATGATAAATTATCTTACTTTAGTTGATGATTATCCAACCAATCAACTCTATTTAAGAATAAGGAACTCAAAAATGAGTTATGTTGTGTTGGAGATTTAGTCAACAATGGGTAACAGAAAGGTGAAAAGGCTATTCTAGAAATGAAACCTTGTTGAAAGAACAGAAAATCGTTCGTGTTCCCAGGAAGTAGGGAAGTCACAAGGGCTATTTAAATCCCTATAACCTTAGGAATCATTTTTTTAGAATACCCAAGTTGAGACCGTTGCGCACAACAATGTTCAAGAGAACATACTCTTTAGATTATAAAATCATAGAAATTGACCATAGAGGTACTTATAGATTCACATCATGATTAAAGCGGGATGGTCTCACCAGTTATGTCAGATAATAGTTGTCAAGGCGAGTAAACTTATAGTTTACATATCACCCACAATAACATATGTGTAGTACGAATTGGAGGATAACAATATTGATTCAATAATATCATGGTCATAGACCACATTATCGTTCCTCATCCCATGTGATCATTAATAAAATGGAATAACGATTTTGTTCTTTCATGAACAATATAATACCTCAATATAGAGTTTGAGAGAAATTTTGTACTACTCCATATATTAGGGTGCACTGTCGATGGGATATATAACACAATTAATTATGGTGATTCTTATCATAAAAATACTCATGTCATCATGAGCATGATGTATTTTGTAAATAATAAAATTGCATCATGTATGTACCCAATCAGTAGTGTCACCAATTAAGGGATCAACCGTTCTTTCACGAAATGCAATTACCATTGTTATGCCCATTAGAATAAAAGGGTTCCACATAGTTATATATGCGTTAAAAATAGTGTAACATCTGTCTTTGCACATTCACTTTGAGGAATAAAATATCATTTGAACTATAATCATCAAAATAAAATCGGTTGTTGTATCACCTTTCATGTGATTAGAAACTTCACTTATGGGAAAAATATATATCTTAAATTTCTTTCTCATGACCAAAATAAGAAATATTTTCCTCCACAATAGTATATTGTCGTATTGCTTTTGTGGGAATATACATTGACACTACGAACATGATTAATCATCCACTTTGGGGAATGATATTTTGTCTTTCGAGCCATCACTATTAGAGACATATTACCTAGATAGTTGTGGACAACTTGCATCTCTCGACAATCATTCTTAGCCCTTCACCAAAATAATGACTATTAAATATCAAAGCATTTGGATGCTCGATGGCTTTTTTTTTATCTAAGCTCATGGCATGTACTCATTTTCAACCATTCATGGGTTAATGACGAGTAAGATCAAAACTATAGTTTTGTCATGATGAAATATTTCATATCATCTTTCATTATGTGGATTATGACATCCAACACTCATAAATAGATAATACTTGCCTGAAAACATCAAGTACTACAAAACTCAAATTTTAAAATATTCACCATACTATAAAAAGCAAAGTCAATTAAATCACATAATAAACCAAATAATAAAACCACATAAAAAATAATAGCAAATTATTATCAATAAAGACCAAAAGCAATAAAAAACATAAATTGCAACATTTGCCAATGTCATAAACATCTAGTACTGTAGTAACATATGGAAATAATAATAAGGGACATAATTAATAATAAAGAGATAAATTAATATGAATTCAAAAGATAATAGTAATTACAAAATGTAATGATATACATTATCAAATTATAGCAATTTGTATTTGTTAATAACATTTGCTATTGCCTACACACATAAAGAATCAATATATATTATATAATAAATCGAATGTAAAAGTGATGCTTGGTAATGATAATATTGTAAGAAGAATGTAAAAATCTTGATAGTTCACATATATATGCTAGGGTAAACATAAGGTCACACTATCATTCTGAAGACATATGATTCTTTTAACATCATTAGTGCAATAATATGTGATGAAACTAACTAAAAGGAAAAAAATGGATGTGAATCATTACAAGGTTATCAAATAGACGCAAATTAAACATTAGATTAAAAATATCATTTGCACTACACAAATATCCCTTGCACTATATATTATAAATTATTTATGATGACCATCAACATCTAAACGTTAGGTCATAGTCCATTAGAGACATGGTATTTGCTTGACCAATACACATTTGGTTGTAGTCACAAAAAAAAATCAATTTTGAGATCAGGCATAGATGGCTAGGAGCATAAGAATGTAAAACAGAAACAATATGGTATTGATAAACTATGGATCCATACTATCAAAGATAGCTAAAGAAGATATTTTTGAAAAACAAACAGAAAGGCAATTTAAGATCGCTCCCTATCAAAATCAGAAAGTCAACATAAAACAAATATGGACATTACAAGATATACAACAATCATCGTCAATCTTTTCAAAAAATAGAGTAGTTGGGCTGATAACGTGTTAAAGACTAAAAAATAGAAAAATATGGGAGGAGAAGAGCATTCTTATTTAGGTGTAGAAATGGTACAAAAGAGAGAACTATTTATAGACTCTAAAATTCATAACATATATATCATTAGTGTAACTACACTTAAATATCCTATTCATTCTCATATTTAATATATAGGAATTACAAAAATAAAAGTTATATATATGGAAATTCATATATATAATTATAATATTCATAACAAACCAAATAATAGTTGCCAATTTTATGAGATTCCAATTAAGTAAGATACAGAAAAATAATAGTAGCAACTGTGAATTGAATTGGATACAGAATAAATCAAGAGGAAGTGAGGAAAGGCTAAAATGCAAGAAATAGAATTAATATAATTACGCATGAGATTAATATTACCCATGTTCCTTAAACCCTATACGTCCATCCACTGTTTTTTTTTTGTATTGGAGTGGACATAGGACAATAGATTGGTAGTACGAAAATATTAGTAAAATTAAATCTTATTTCATTAAATAAATGGGTATTATGAGTACTCATAATATTCGAACAGAATTTGTGAGCAATCAAAAAAGTACCGAGTAAATTAATTTTTAATCTCAAATTTCATCCCGTATAAATATTACAAATATTATGGATACCCATAATCCTAAAAAAGAACCAATATAGGTAATATCCATATACCGTTACCCATTGTCCAACTAATGAAAACAAGAGTATTTAATAAAAAGTACCGACAACTGACTCGGTTCTATGGGCTCTTGTTTAAATCAAGGATGCGGGTTTCAAAGAATCTATCTCAGCATTTGAAAATATAGGATTTGATTTGATGGGCAAAATAACGTGGGCGCAAAACTATTCATAAAAGTGAATTCCTTCTTCCATACCCTTCAAAACCAATTCACATTGGGTTGAGTTCAAATTGGAATGCCAAAACTCCTCATCTTCCTATGCGTCCCGATCTAAACTCATATTTCATTTCCTCCAAAATAAAAAGAATGTCCATCTAAACTCACATTCACATTCCACACCTCCACACTTAGGCTTTCAACCAAATCAAGTGCCTCAAAGATAGTTAAGGAGAATGGGTATGAGACCAAAGATTATTGATGAACATGGCGATATATTATTTCATCGACTTATTCCATCCTGGTATGCTGCCTCGTGGTGCTTTGAATAAAAACCACCGACTTGTACTCGACGCAGGCGACATAACATCCATTGGTAGTGATCTTACTACTCTGAAAACGATATGGTTTTTTGAAATCTCCAAGGAAGGATGATTTTACTTTTTTTTGGAAATATTGGAATGTTGTAGGTCACAATTTTATCGTAGTTGTTTCATAAACCCTTTCTTGATCCCAAGCATTAATGAGATTATTGTGGTTCTCATTCCAAAGATCAAGAAATCGGTGAACATTACTCATCGAACTGACTAATCTTTGCTTATTGGTCTGAAAAGCCTTAACAAAATAATTGACCAATCACCTTTGAGGATTGATTCATCATTTGATTGGGCCCAATCTACTTTGTATCATGAAGACATATATAAAAAAAATCATTATTCTCCAAAAATTTATCCATAACTTTCGACTCAAATTAGGCAAACAAGGAGCTTCCGCTATCAAATTCAATATGTCAAAAGCCTATGACCTAGTAGATTGTAGTTTTGTGAAGATACTCTCTGTAAGGCCAATTTCCTGATAAATTCCTTTAGGTGGCAATGGCATGTATCTGAACCATGTCACACTAATCCAATGGAACGGTGGAGTGTTTGAACCCTTCAACCTGGACATGGACTGCGACAGGATTGTCCTCTTTTTCCTATCTCTTTACTTTATGTAATTGGCAGTATAATTAGTTACAAACAAGTATAATTAGTTATTAAGTCTTATAACTATAAAATAGTGTAACTAGTGATTTATTGATAAAACATACGAAGGTGTGTGATCTCCCTTTTCTCTCGGCAGAGTAGGACCTAACTTATCTCATCTGGCTTTTGCTTATGATTTGGTCCTCTTCGGGAAAGCTTCTATTGATCAATGCCTCGCAATTAATGACTATCTCGATAAGTTCTACGAGGCATCAGGTCAAGTGGTTAGTAATGAGAAATCTAGAATCGTTTTATCGAGGAACGTCTCTACCAATCTTGCAGGATGAAAATGAAGGAACTTGTCCCTTGTAGAAACAGTGACCCTTACTGTTTCTGTTTCGAATGTTATCCCTTCGTATGCTACATAAAACTGTTGTTCTTCTAGTTAATATTTGTAATAAGATTGATATCTAAATTTGTAACTTTATGTGGGGGTAGTCCTCCTAACGAGAGGAAACCCCAATTGATCTCTTGATATCATTATAGTGATGGTTCAAAGATAACCTAATTACCAAAGTAATTAGGGTCAAATTTCCTTAGGGTTTTAAGGGTTGCGTTTACTCAAAGTGTAGAAAGTAATAATTGAGTTAACCGGTTTTGTCGTATGAGTTCCACAATTTCTATGATTTAATAATTAAACTAAGTATCAAAAGACAATTAAATAAGTATTGTAAGACTACACGAATAATGATGGAGAAACACTTATAGATGAAACTGTTTAAATTTCGAATCACCCTAGTATGCAAAAAAAGTTGTAAACAATTCATCATCACAATTCTTCTATACTTTGGCCACACCCTTGAAAGATTGCTAACTACTACTAATCCTATTATTTCAACCCACTCTCTCAAAACAAAGATCTTAAACCTATAAGACGATAAATCAAACAAGAATTGCACTCACGACAGACTCATCTAATCACTCTCTTCTGAGGGATAACGACTAACCTAGTTGATTGATTTCAGCGTTCAAAGATATGCAAGCTCTTTCAGGTCATTCAAAAATTTAATGTGATCATATTCAAGACGGCCAAGCAAGGACAAGAACCTATCAAAATCAATCATAAACTGAAATATATCAAACTTGCATAAAGAATCACATAGGGTTCATCTAATCTAAGGAAGGAGGAGTGTAACTACTCATTATTATGAAGAACAAGTCAAAATCAATAAAGGAAAATATGGAAATAAGATTCACAAGAAGAAATCTCAAAAATCTAATTCCTTCGAGTTTCGTCGAAGAAAACGATTCACCGATCTTGATAACGTTGTTGCCGATCCAAAATTCTCTGAGATGATGTCTTCTCGTCACTCTAACGTCTCTATTCTTTACCATAATTTTTTTCCAAAAGGCCCTCTCTCAAAATAATGAAAGACCAGTCTTTAATTAAGAAAAGAATTCCTTGATGGCGAAATGCTTCTTATTACTTGTCCTAGATCATCCATGCATGTTGTACCACTTTGATTAATGCCTCGATGTCTTCATATACCTTAAATCTATAAACACACTCCAAAACAAGATCAAATGGACCCTAACCGAGTTCGAGACACTAAATCAAGATAAAAGTTTAAAATGCAAGAAACACCATGAATTTCTAACCAAAATTTATATAATTATGCATAGAATGTCGCTTAAATTAATACTAAAAATATGACAAATAGAACGTCATCATCTTCTGACATATTGTGCATAGGACAAAGGACTATGGAGGGCTGAGGCTTCGCAAAGCCAAAGAGATGAGCGATGCTTTTTTTTATGAAAGTGGTGTGTAATATTTTTGTAATACCCGATCCTAGTACGGAAATATTAATGTAAAAGTCTCTAAATTTATCTATAAGAATTTAGTTTATATATACTAGTATTAGTTGTATTTGTGAAGTGCTTAACTAAATGCTTAACAATAACAAATTGGAATCAGTCAGAATGGTGTATTAGTAAAGAGTGAGATGGGAATTTAACCAATTATTAAACTAGTAGCTAAGCTTGTTTGGGTTCCTGCTCTCTACTTTGTAGATCTGAGTTTGAGTCACAATGATGTAGTTCCATTTTATTTTTGTTTCATTTTCGTTCATTCCTTAAACGACGTCATTTTGATTGAACGTGAATCTGGTCATCTTCATCGTCTCCCTTATCTGTTCCTCTGGCAACTCTTGTTTTATCCAACGACTACCAAGACCAGAAAAAAAATCATATCTATCACCTCTTTGAAAGATTGAAGGTCGACATGGGCAGGATTTTCGTCTCAAATTCGAATTCTGTTTATTTCCCGACCAACACCACGAGTTGGGCACTTGAAATAATTGTCCCGATCTCCATGTGTCTTGTAACTCGGCGGCGCCATAATTCAATCCCTTTAGACTAGAGCCACGAATTCTGAATCAAACCCTTAAGCGAGTATAATCGTTTAGCTATTTAAATCTATCCGAACCAGTATCGAACGGGGGTGGAGACAGAAAACCATCATTGGTTAATTCCCTTCTTCTTCCTCTCCAACGTCGACTTGCGTCGGCAAGTTCCAGACCAACCCAGACACATTTTCCAGTTCGAGGCATGCTCAATGAGTTTTGGAATTGGAACTGCAGCTCCTAGAGACCATCCTCCCCAACTTGTTAAAAGCTGTTGTTAAGGGATGAGACCATCACAAGGAGATGAGAATGGCAACTTCATTTGGTGTCCAGAACCGAAAGCTAGTTTCGGCATTAAGAGTGCCTAGAGTGTGCTTACAGGCATCGATCATGCAAATAGCCAGATTACATGGAGAGATTTTTGGAAGTGAAAGGGTCGAAAATGAGTAATGCATTTCCTTTGGATTGAATTCCATAATCGCCTTATGACCAACGTGAAGAGACAATGATGACATATCTCTACTACTGTGAACTGCCCTATCTCCCATCATTCGGAAGAGACTATTGTTCATACAATCCGGGAATGCCAACCAGCGAAGGATGGAAGATAAGTTTTGACTTGAAAATGGTTATTAACACTGAAGGATCGGTAATCCACCCCAACAGAGGAGAGGCATGTGGTGGTTTTCTCTGAAATCCGGTTGGAATCACCCGTGTGGAGCTGCGTGTATCACTTTACGGGCTTCAACTTGCATAGTAACTGGGTGTCGAAAGGTGAAGTTACTGGTTGACTGAACAACCATTGTTTCCTTACTCCACAATCAAAGTTACGATGATGTTCGACACCATGTATGCACAAAGGAGTTGCCACAACTTATTGCACGTAATTTGATCGTGATAGTGACTCATACTTATCGAGAAAAGTATCGAGTTTTAGATCATCTTGCTCATCTTGGTCAGTCATATCCTTTTGGAATATACTGAATTTTCTCTCTTTTTAATGATATCATTAATTGTATTAAGTCAGATATGATCGAGATCCTTTTCCCAAAATTTATCGTTATTAATAAGTAGGACCTCGTGCCTGCCTTTTTAAAAAATATATATTTTATCAACAAAAGACAAAAAAAAATAGTATCGTTTTGATATATAATAAAATTTAAAATTGAACGAACAGTCAACATCTATCCTTGAGGTTCTTGGCCAGATGTCATGCTTGAAAAAATGGGGTCCTGGTTTCTATGCAAAAGAAATAATCATCTCCTATATTTTGGGGTCAAAGTGGTCTTAGTAAGCTATTTCTTAGAATTTTATTTCAAAAATTATCAGTCATTACGTCTCATTTGTAAATAATAAAATAATAGGTTTTTTCAAAAAATAACATAATAACCGTTAGGCCCCGCGTCTAGTGCCAATGAAACGAAAGGACAAAAATGACACAACATCAGCTCAATCAGCTGAAGTCACAACATATGATCAACGAGAAGACGATGATATAGTAGTTGATGATGGTGATGATGATGATTTCAAACAAGAAGAAGATGATATGGTTCATTCGGAAGATTAAAACAATGATCATATCGATCTTGAACATGAGACATGGCAGCTAGAAAAAGGGCATGAAATTCAAATCTTAACCAACAAATGTCATTTTATTCTCAAAGATCCGCTAATTAGCTTTTACTCAACTTTTAGGGTCATGGTTCAAGCTAACAAGAGTTTCAAGGGGTGTTATCAAGTTATCGAGTACTTTACTAAAAAGCATACAAAATGATTCAAGAAACTAAAGTACTAAGGCAAAGGCTTATCAAGATCAAACAATAAGAGAAGAGTTGCTAAATATCAAAGGTTGAAAATGCATAAACAAGGGACATCGTTTATAATTGGATTGTTCTCTAGGCACTTATAGGATCAAAGTCTTGCATATGGACTACCATTTTACTAATTCAGATCAACCTATCTAAAGCTAAACACAAGGTGTCCGACTAAATGTCTAGACGCTTAGATATCCTTAAGGACATCACAACCACTTAGCATGGGGTGTTAGTCATCATTTGACACCCCAAACATCCCATCACTCAATTGTGTCACTAAATTAAATAATTTTTGGAATGCACCAAGTGTTCGATGAAATGTCCCTTAGAAAATTCTAGTACTAAGGGTTGAATTGGAGTATGGCTTGGTCCACACACACTTTACTTAAATCTTAGATTAACAACTAATATAATTCTAGGAAAGATCATGCAAATGAGAATATTGATTTGACCTAATTCAAACTTTAGTACAAATTATATTGAAAACACCATAATCCAAACATCATCATAATCATAACTAGTATTTAAATATGTCCACCCTTCATCATGAGGGGATTATCCTAATACTGATTAAAACATTAACTCAAAAGTTTGATTGATTTTTTAAAATAAACCTGAACCTGTTTGGGGTAGATGTTAACATGATTGCACTATGCACGTATCAGATTACTTTGCTTATGTATTAAGCTGTTTGGGTAGAGGAAGTTATGTTTGTTGTAATCATGACAGTATTTTAATTTCCGTAGTTTTAGAACTGTCAAATTGTAGCAAAGGACAAAGCTATCTGATCCAAAATGTTCTTTACTACTAAAGATCGTGCATACAAATTTTACAGAACATACACCCATGAAAATATATTCGCTAGTCGCAAAAATTATCAAAGCAAGAACAGGTGGGTTGGTCGACGAGACCCTTTGGATACAATACATTACATGGGATACTCATGCAACAAACAAGGATTCAAGCAAAACAGTGAGGTCAATGGGACGGTTTACAATAAACTGAAAAAAAGTTAAGCATAAGAAAGATGTGGTTGCTTCGTAACAAAGCAAAAATCCGCTTCAAGTTGGATTAAAAGAAGAAGTTATACTGCATCACATCATTAATAAACGAGCACAACCATGTGATGCAGCCTGATTCGAGCAGAAAAATTCATCGATCAAATAGGAAGCTTGATGAAACAAGCAAAGCAATCATCAATGTACATCGCAATATTGGGATTCGTGCAAGAGACTCATACGATGTACTAACTGAGAATGTAGGTGTTAATCTGTGTTTGATTGGACATTGGGCTACCTGGTGGATTACGTACAAGTTGATAATTTTGATGTACAAAAGGAAGTTATTGATGAGTTTGATTTACCGCATTCATCAGCCTCATCTAAACAACATTTTATACATAATTGTAGAAATTTAAGGTGTTTTTTGTATTTTAATTTTTTATCTTAATTTAGTGTCCGGACCCTATCGGGGTCCATTTGATATCATTATCGGAGTGATACGGAATATTCCTTGATGATAAGGACAAGCAATGAGTTACATTTCGACATCTCGAGACAACTCGGGAAGTTCTAGGATCTCGACATGATTGGAAAACTTTGCAATTTCATATTTTGGACATATTTTCTAGTTCAGAAGTCTGACTGATGCAAGGTCAGCGGTCTTAGAAAGCTAATTCAATTTTCTATAACTTGTCTGTGATAGAAATTGTCAAATATTACGCCTAAACTTTTCAATAATTGCATCTAAACTTAGGCATAATCTTTGACACAACTTAGGCGCAAAGTTGACAAAAATCCTTGGAAAGTCAATCAACAATTGCGCCTACAATTATCAATAACGACGGCCAACCTTAGGCACAATATTTGACAAATTTTAGGCACAATTATCGACAAATCCGGTTGAAAGAAGGATCTCAAATTCTATTTAAAGACCGGTTCTCCTCCATTCAAGAGTAGTATTTTTTGGGAATTTTTTGTTAAACTTCGGAGCGATGAGAAATTATCCACTTCAAGAGATTGATTCGGAAGACATAATCAAGATTGGCGAATAGATTTCTATGACAGTTTCGGTGAAATTAGGTTTTTCGGATTTCTTCTTGTAAACCTAATTCCAATGTGTTCCTTTATTGATTTTGATTTGTTCGAAGAATTTAAAAATGGCATGGGTGGAAAGGTTCCAAAGACCATGTCCACGGACCAGGCTGCTGTAATTGCAGCGGGTATCAAGTTGGTTTGCTGAAACACTCTAGTAGCTATTTACATTTTTGGAGTCGATATTCAACTATTTTAAGTATAAGTCTATTTTGCGGTGATGTTAATACTTTGTAGGTATATGCATACCTGTTTTCAGTATGTTTCTATTTATATGTGTATGAGAGGAGTATGAATGTTTATTACGTTGTTTCTGGAGACTAACACATGTTTTAAGTACATATAGAACTGTTTTGGGGTAGAAGGTCACCTGTTCATGTTGTGTATGTTTAAAATATGTGTTGGAGTAGATCTTGACCTATTTCGTGTAAATGCTTGCCTGTTTGGTGTAGATGTACACATGTTGGGGGAGGGGCTTACCCCTGTTTGCCATGTCTGGGTATTAAAATGTGTTTCAGTTCAGTAGTTATTACCATGTTAATTCTATATATTCACCTGGTTGAGGGGGTTATGTACCAGGTCGGCGCTCCCTGCCCCAAACACGTTCCATATCACGCAAAATGCAAAGAAGAACCTGGAGTCATTATGCAATTCAACTTTCATTCTGGAATTCGACTACCTCATGTTTACTGTTGATGATGTTACTGAGTTTGACAGTTTCTGGGCAAAGATGGTGAGAAAATTCTTCCCTTCTGAAGGACCAGATGGCCACCCATGGTTAACAAGTATCTACCAGGTACGAGAGCAGGGTCAAGAGCTTAGCTGCAACACACCCACACGAATGGGATGAGGAGCTCGCAATTAAGTGAAACTTGCAACTGCTGCCTCCAGAAATACATGAAGCAAAAGTACAATTTGTTGGAACTCTTCACTCACTTCAACCAAATGCTGGGAACGAATAGATGAAAGTACCTAAGCCTTGATTACCTAGCATGACACAGGTGCGTCCCTGGCAAAAATTAAAAAATTTGCTACTTTATCACCTTGTTTGACCTTTACACCTGCTCGTAGATGTCCACCTATTTGGTGTAGATATTGACCTGTTTATACTGTGTGGTGGGTATTGCCATATTCTGTGTATGTACCCACCTGTTTGATGTAGACATATATGTGTTCAACGTAGACGTTAATGTATTTGATGTACAATTTGAAATTTCACGTAGTGACAAAAAGTATTGATTTTCTAGCAAATGTATACATCCTCCTCCCTTGCAGGTAACCACTGAACCGCTTCAAGGATAGCCCTATTGCTAAGCAATTCGCTTTACATTACATACAAGATATCTTTGCAAAGTTTATCGAAAAGTATGCCCCAACGTTACTTCCAATACTGTTATTCCATGTTATACGAGTCATCGAGACTCTTGGTTCGATTCCCGAACCAAAATTACTTCCAATACCCGATAAGTATATTTTGGAACGATGAACAGTACGAGCTGAGATTCTTACCAAAGGGCAACAGAAGCCTCCATCCAAGTAAATTGATGCTGCAAGATACCAAGGATTGTGCGCTGAGATGTGCATAATTGTGAAAAAGGTTATCGGAAACTGCATCTTACTACTGAGTACCTATGCTAGTACAACTACTACTCAATACATTCAGAACCCTACCTCAAAAGCTTCAATTACTACCCTGCATGCTAATACCTGCATTATGTCCATGATTTCATACTTGTTTTTATTTTTGCATACGCAGATCTACCATAATGCACCACTGATAGCCAGTGTGATGAAAGCACTGAAGGAAATCGATTCAACTTGCACACATACTCTACAATCCGAAAAAAGGAGGACAGACAAAAGAACCCACAACAAGAAGAGTCACTGATTACTGGACTACTTTAAGTAATTGGCTCAGCCATGATTCGCTACTGTGTCTTTCCAGGATTGATACTATGTCAAGTGACTCAAGTAGTACGTCGCATTGTCAATACCTACGTAAAATGACTCAACTACTACCACATATCAATCAACTACCACAGATTTTTATACTACATCCCTCCAGCCCCTAGCTACGTAAGCTAAGTCTAATAATAGATTTTTTTTCATAAAAAGCCTAATAATACTTTAAAAGAGTCAATATTATGAGAATGACTCAAGAACTACCTCATATTAATCAACACCTACCCCTCATTGATGAATAACTACCGGAGATTTTTGAACTACATCCCTTCAGCCACTCGTACTTAAGCTTAGTTTAATAATACCTCAAAAGGGAAAACTTACTAAAATTGAGTCAATTACTACCTCATATCAATCCAACAAATAATACATCAAAAGAGTGAAATTACTTGAAATAACTTAGATACTACCTGAAAACAACGGTACCTTGTAGAAGAACGAGCCACTGCACAAGGCAGTCTTATTTTAGACCCTTCTATAACTAACTCCAAATCAGATCGTTTCATGACAATGTTTGGTATTCACTATCATAACCAGTAATACTGTTTTCAAGTATTCACATAAAACCCCCCCACGACTGTCATCACTAGTATAAAAATTCAGTGCATATTGCCACACCAACTAGAAACACCGACATAATTTAGCTCACACTTACGTGGAGAAAATAGTTGGGCATAGATGAAACTACAACACTTTAAGGAGCTCAAATCGGACAAGAAGATCGGCGAATCAAGTTCTTCAATGGGAATCAGTGCAATTAGGTTTTTCATAATTCTTTGTGTAAACTTATAATCAATGGTTTCCTTTGTTGATTTTGATTTGTTCTTCGAGATTATGAGTAGCTAAACTCCTCATGCTTAGATTAGATGAAACCTAACTGATTTCCTTAAAAACGAATAATGGTACATTTTGACGATTTATGCGAGTTGGATGAATGTTTGATTTATTGTACTTAATGCAAAAATATTAATTCAAGCCAATTGATACGTTCTATATAATAACGACATAATACTCCCATTTTGCAAGTAAGTTGTCTTCCACATTCTTAAAGCTAACTGTTATCGCCTCTTTTATGATCTCTTTCACCTATACATTTAGTTTAGATAGGTAGCTTCACTTAAGAACATCATATCCATTACTCAAAAACTATTTTAATATGCAAGTTGAAAAAGTATTAACTGTTATATAAAAGTAAGGACATTATGAACAAGCATTAACTGTATTAGCTTTGGATTGAATGACATGACACTAAAATCGAACAAACTGTTTTAAAAATATGTACAAATTATCTACTCTTCCTTCTCAATTACTGATAGTCAGTTAATGTAATATTCATCTTATATGTTGTATGCAACTCAACCATTACCTCGGAACTTTTGTAATTTCAATAGGGAGCATCGTCATGCGATTAGAAGGGAATCTCGAAACAAAGGGATAATAAACAGAAACAAATATAGATAAGTTTTCAAAGGGATATTAAATAGTAGCTTCATGTATGTAGTGCGCACAAGGATACAATCGAGATGAAAAAGAATCCGCCTATGCGTAGGTTGGATTTTAAGGAGCTGACTCGTGTGGGCGTCATCACTTTTGATGGGAGTCTACAGATCCACAGTTGGCAGTGGATTGGCTGAGAAAGTTGGCAAACGCGTTCAGGTATCTGTAGCCTGCACTAGAGTAGAGAGTGTTATATACTACTTACCTGTAGATGGGTAGAACAAAGGAGTGGTGGGGCAATTAGTTGAAGGTTGAGGATGATTTGTTTGTGCATGGTTGGGAGGAGTTCCTAGTTTGATCATAACAGAGTTCATGCCAAGCAGTGGCAAAAGAACAAGAGAGCCAAGTTCATCAACCTTAGGTAGGGAGACATGAAGGTGGTTGATTACCATAGTGCCTTTATCAGATTGAGCCGAAGATAGAAGATATTAAGCAATGTTTTGAGATGGGCTGAGAGCTAATATTCATCTCGAGGTGACCAGCAGTGATATGGGTACCTTGGCAGATATCAAGGCGGTACCCTTGAGATTTGAGAACCTTGAGGGTGTGAGGAAGAAAGAGCGACATGCTTGGCAAGAAGAGAAGAAGAGGAAGGTAGCTTCGAGCGGCTTGCAGTTACCACCAGCACCTCAGAGGATGAGATAAGCGTACCGCGGTGCTCCTACATCTGAGGCTCGCATATCTGCCTCTCTCACTTTGGCAGAGAAGTCGAGATAGACCACTGTGTGATCTGACCGCCAACCTTGCCTTGATTGTGAGATGCGGCACTAGGGCGGGTGCCTGAAGAAAGCAGAAGCTTGCTTTCAGTGTGGGCAGTTGGGTAACCTTGCTCGGGAGTGTGCCCGTTGAGTAAGACCACGACGTCAGAGGCAACGATACAGCAGGGATGAGCTCCGTCTTCATTAGGATGAGAGGAGGACGATGAGGCTCTAAGGCTTCACTTTCAAGAGCTAATGCAGTTCCCTTAGGATAGGGGACGCCATAGGGAAGGATCCCAGAGGCACAAAGCAGGGTATGACACCATGCTGAGAAAGAATTTACCTGCTTGTATATTCTCCATGAGATTCGGGTAGTACTCCTGCATGCTATCCTCGGTCTCCCATGTTGCAGCTTCGACATCCTCATTTTGCCAGATCACTTTCAGCATTGGGGTCTCCTTACTACTTAGCATGCTGACCTTTTAGTCCATGATCTAAGCTGGTTGCTCCACAAAGGTCAGGTCTCTCTCCAACTGAACCTCATCTGGAAGGGTCACATGATTTGGTCTACCATGGTATGCCCGGAGTAAACTCACATGAAACACATTGTGTATCCGATCCAACTCAGCAAGCAAAGCCAGCTCGTAAGCCACTGGTCTTATCCTCTGAATGATGTCGTAAGGACCAATGAACCGAGGAGCCAACTTCCCTTTCCTGCCAAACCACATTACTCCCTTCCAAGTGGAGACTCTAAGGAAGACCTTATCACCTTCCTTGAAGCTAACCTCCATAGCCTTCCTATCAGAATACTGCTTCTGCCGATTCCGAGCCACACTCAATTGTGCACAAATCACTCAAACTCGAGAAGCCGTCCCCTAGATGATTGTGATCTAGTCAATAACTTCTCTCCCTTCCCATACCAGAAGAGAGGGGTCCTTCACTTCCTGTCATACAGGGCCTTGAATGGAGCTACCCTGATGTTGTGATGATTAGAGTTGTTGTAGGCGAACTCCACCATCGGTAAGAACTTCAACCAAGGGTCCTCAAACTCAAGTATGCATGAGTGAAGCAACTCTTCCGAAGTCAGAATGGTCCGCTTCTACTGACCATCCATCTGTGTGTGGTAAGCCATAGCGAAATTCAGCTATGTCCCCAAGGCAGCATGTAAGCCCTTCTAGAAATGTATGGTGACGTTGGGGTCCCAATCTGATACAATCAACTTGGGCACTTCATGCAACCTCACAATGTGCTCGACATACAACCCTACCAACTCCTCCATATCTGGCTTAAGCTGGATGGGGATGAAATGAGAAACCTTAGTCAATTGGTCAATATGGCCAGAGGAAAATCACTAACAAAGTCTATCGTCATATCCTCGAACTTCCACACAGGTATTGGTAGGGGCAGAAGCAACCCTCCCAATTTCCAATGGTCAACTTTACCTTCTAACACACCACAAAACTAGCCATGTGATATATCACATGATTCTTCATGCCAACCACCAGTAATGAGTAAGGAGTGTTTGATACATCTTCGTCTCACCTAGACGCATAACATAAGCAGATGAATGTGCCTCATTCAGAATATCCTCTCTCAGCTTAAACCTAGAAGGTACATACACCCGTCCCTAGAAAAGCATCAAACCCTTCTTTCAACTGTAGGGCGTAACCTTGCTGGCCGTCACCCATTGCTGAGCCTCCAAGACCAACTCAATCGTCACCTGAGCCTCGGTAATCCGATCCAGTAACAAAGTCATAGTACCAATCTCCTTAGTAACCCCTTGACAGGATCGACCTCCAACTTAGTGCCCATGCTCCTCATCTAAACCAACTCGGTCAACCTCTTTTTCTAGCTCAAGGCATTCCCCACTACAATGGCTTTCCCTGGATGATGATATATCATAAAGTCTTAGTCATTGAGAAACTCTACCCAACGCTTCTGCCTACTGTTCAACTCCTTTTGCTCCTTCAATTATTTGAGACTCTTGTGATGAGTCTTGATCCTAAAAGTCTCACCAAACAAGTAATGCCTCTACAGCTTCAATGCGAAAACCACTGCTGCCAGCTCCAAATCGCAAACCAAGTAATTCCCATCATGCACCTTCAGCTGATGAGATGGATACGCCACCACCCTATCATCTTACAACAGGATGTAGCCTAACCCTGAGTACAAGGCGTCATTTTAAATCACATGCTCACCCCCAACAACCGATAAGGTAAGTATAAGTGCGATGGTAAGCCTCTTTTTCAGCTCCTCGAAACTCTTGTGACAAGCCTTACTCCATAGAAAAGGTTTTAGGATGTTGAGTTGATAGACCTGATCTTAAGACCTGAAATATATCATTATCCATGTTCCTGTTTATTCTACTGCTGAACAGC
This sequence comes from Linum usitatissimum, assembly GCA_030674075.2. Lineage (NCBI taxonomy): Eukaryota > Viridiplantae > Streptophyta > Magnoliopsida > Malpighiales > Linaceae > Linum > Linum usitatissimum. The sequence continues at coordinate 653,701 of JAUJYP020000131.1, read as the reverse complement.
TTCCCATAGTCCTTAGGATGATCCAAAACCCAAACAAGGCATTTCCCCACAGTCGTTATCATCTTAATTTAATCCGTAACCGTTGAGTGATATCCTTGCATTCCTAGTTTCCTGTTTCCTCTAGTAGTTGTTTCATTTTCATTTTATAGTTTAGGGTAAAACTGCTTGAAAACTATGATCGACTAACCAACGAACCAAAGCTGAGTAGTGAAGGCCAAGTGACCCGAGAGAATTCGACTCTGAGGTATCTCAGGATCATTTGATTGTTTGGGCTTGAAAACCCTAACGTCAAATTGGCGCCGTTGCCGGGGAGATAATACTTAACTTCACGAAAGATGTAGGATTGCTCACTTAGTCTTTATTTTTCTGTTTCACCCCCCTGTATTTGTTGTTTTGGATAGTTCAGCTTTGTTTGCAGGACAAAGTATGGATAACCATGCACAAATGCAGTTTGACTCTCCCAATCAAGGCTTCCCTCCGGTTAATTATGGAGATCAAAACGAGTATGATTGTGGTAATGGTGATTTCACTAATAGGAGTTCAAATGATCAGTGCTATTCAAATTGGCAAGACCAATATGGGTTTCAGGGTGATTCTCACTTTCATGTCTCGATGAATGAGAATTATGGTCCCTCCACTTCCAATGAAGATATTGTCAAGCTAATTCAAGATATTGAAGTTCGTTATCGTGCTGATATAGCTATTCAAGCAGCTCACAGTGCAAGGATTGAAGCATCTTTGGGAGAGCTTCAAGAGTCCATCAATTTTGTTACTTTCCAACTCAAAGAAGAAAGAAATAGTCCCCGAGCATCTCAACAAGAAACTAGCTCTTCATGCACTATCATGGAAACAACAAGTGTTGAGAAGTTATTAAGTGATTTTACAAGACAATTTGGGGGTAGATTGGTAAAGCAAGAAAATAAGATTGATCGCTTGTCAAGTACAATGGAAATCCTCCAAGATTGATCGCCGTAAAGAATTGATGATGGTTGAGCAAGCCAAGAGCAAGGAGAATGCCCCCCTACTTAGTCCTTTGATGAAGATTGATACCACTCCTATCGGTTGTGTTGAGTTTACTCATCCGCAATGTTAGCTTAGGAGGTTGCAAGTAGTAATGCTTCAAGCTTTGATAGGTGATGAGATCTAGGATCAAGACGGAATCATGGGCACCACTTTCCGAAAAGAGTATTTCCACCCTTACAAGCCTTGGGTATAAGGAAATCCCTTCCGAGGATAAGACCGTCTCCACTCAAGTTCTTAGGCTTAGATACTATAGTCACATAAGAATTCGTAGGCTAGGATAGATTACTGTTTTCTGTGTGTATTCTGCACACTACCATCTCCTTTATATAGGCAAAGGGGTCCTGGGACGAAAAGGTGTGAGTATCTTGCACCAAGAGGTGCCATTATCCCCAAGGATAGACTTGTAGGCAACAGCCATGAAGTCCCATGGGGTTTGGAGGGAAAACAACTCAGAAAGAGTTTGAATCACACGAAAGGGTGTGTATCCATTTGTCCTAGGTGGGAGAGTTATCACTCCAACTACCTAGCTCCCCACCTTCACTCTAGCTCAGCTTAGTACCGCAGCTAGTGACACTATCATCCAGCTCAAGGTTAAGCTGGACGAGCTTAAGTGTCAGTCCCTAGCTTCATCTAGCTCACCGAGGAGCTTATGCTAGCTAGTTTCAGCTAGCACCTGAGCTAAAGTGAGGTTTCCTGTCAACTCACATATCCGTCTTAACTTTGGTATCACACCAAGGTCAAGTCCATGGTGCATATTTCCAACATTCCTCACCCATTTTAGTGAAGTTTGTGATTTTGCTAAAATTACAACAAATATCCAACCGAAAACTCTTGTATCAATGAAAATTTCACGAAGATTGAATTTCCATCTAGTATATTACACATTCCAAAATACTCGAATATAGGGGTGTCTCTATGGATTGAACCCGTCTACTCATTTGAGTATCTGAAGAAAATATACACAAGAGTTTATCCTATCTATTCCAAGATATCTTGACACTATTGACCGCCATGGGTCCCAATCCTCTCACGAGCGCACACGAAACCAAGTCCAAGGTTCTTGAAGCGGCTACACTTCATGCTCGTGTAGGTTAATTCCTTACTCGTGTGCCTGCGTATACACTTTGTCAAGGAATCAATTAAGAAGTTAAACTTCAACCTCTATCACTCGCAGGTTCCGGAGCATATACCTTCGGGATGGTGCAAACCTTATACTCCAGTTTCCATTCGTAGGATTTCTGCATTGAATTCTGCCTCTAACATTGTATTAGAGGGGAATTGGGTGTCCTACGTTAGGAGAACTATACAGACTTAAGTCCCACCCCTCCTGCCGATTTGGCAACCAAATCTCTTGCTAATCCCTTTGTCAAGTGATCAGCTAGATTTTACTCAGATCGAACATATTGCACTGTGATTGTCCTGTGAGTGATCAGTTCACAAACAGCACTATGTCTCTCACCCCTAAATGACGGGACTTGCCATTATAGACCTGACTATATGCCCTAGCCAGAGTAGCATTGCTATCACATAAGATAGAAATCTATGAGATAGGTTTCGACCATAATGGAATCTCATAGACCAGGTCCCTTAGCCATTCTGCCTCCTTGCCAGCAGCCGCTAATGTTATGAATTCAGATTCCATAGTGGACGTTGTGATGCAAGTTTACATCTTGGAAGCCCACGAAATTACTCCTCCTCCAAGTAGGAATACCCATCTAGTAGTAGAGGTGTGATCCTCCATATTGGATATCCAACTTCCATCTGAGTACCCTTCAATAACCGACAGGCACCCCTAATACGTTAAACCGTAATCCATGGTTCCTTTAAGGTAACCAAGTACTCGTCTGATTGCATGTCAATGATGAGTACTTGGATTACTTGTATATCTACTCAACTTGCCAACCGCATAAGCGATATCAGGCCGTGTGCTTATCATGGCATACATCAAGCAGCCAAGCACTTGTGAGTACTCGAGTTGAGATACTGCCATTCCTGTGTTGGGCATCAATTTCACACTAGGGTCAAATGGAGTCCTCAATTCTTGACATCCCTTAGTACTAAAGTTAGTAAGTATCTTCTCAATGTAGTGACATTGACTTAACGAAATTTCCTTCCCATTTCGTTTGATCCTAATCCCTAGGATCACATCTGCCTCCCCAATGTCCTTCAGGGAAAATTTGGATGATAAGAATTCCTTGGTACTATCAACTCGTTCTTGATCAGGTCCACAGATGAGCATGTCATTCACATACAAACAGATGATGACTCCTTTGCCGAGTTCATCAAATTTTGTATACACACACTTGTCTGCCTGGTTTAAACGAAAACCATGTGACAATACAACATCATCAAACTTCTGATGCCACTATTTAGGTGCTTGCTTCAATCCATACAAGGACTTGATTAGTTTGCACACCTGATGCTCATTTCCAGGGATAACAAAACCTTCCGGTTGTTCCATGTATACCTCCTCATTGAGATCTCCATTCAAGAATGCAGTCTTGACATCCATTTGATGGATCACTAGATCATGGATTGATGCTAGTGCTATTAATAATCTAATAGTCGAGATCCGAGCCACCAGAGCATAGGTATCAAAGTAATCAACCCCATTGTCGTTGTTGAAAGCCCTGAATCACCAACCGAGCTTTAAACTTATCGATAGAACCATCGACTTTCATCTTTCTTTTGAAGATCTACTTACTTCCTAATAGTTTACATCCCATGGGGAGATCCGTTAACAACCAAGTGTTATTTCCCAAGATGGAATCCTTTTCCTCATCGACTGCCTCCTTCCAAAAGGCAGCGTCTTACGATTGCATAGCCTCTTCATATGTACAAGGGTCATCGTCAACATTGTAGCAGTACAAGTATTGCGATCCTAGTTCCATCCTGGATCACTCGATCAGATACACATTGAAGTTGGTATTCAACGAACTCTTCAAATCCAGTCTTTGGCTCCTACGAGGCAGAGCCTGCTCGTCCATAGGGACATGCACAATATCATTTGATGATGGCATCAAATCCTTGGGTCTTTGGATCGATGAAATTTTTTTTTCATCGAAGATAGCATCCCTAGACTCAATTATTGAATGCACAGCGTGTGCATCGTTAGATTCTATGACATATAACCTATATGCCTTGTAAGTTTCAGCATATCCCACAAAGATGCAATCAATGTCTCTTTCTCCTAAAGTCTTTCGTTTAGGATCAGTAAGCTTTACCACAACCCTACAACACCAAACTCAAAGGTAACTCAAGTTTGATTTCCGCTTATACCATAATTCGCATGGGGTAGTTCTGTTCCTCTTGTTAGGAACCCAGTTTAGAAGATAACAAGCCGTAAGCATGGCTTCACCCCAAAACCCATTACTCAAACCTGAGTATGACAACATCGAATTTACCATCTCTTTCAATGTTCGATTCTTCCTCTCAGCCACACCATTTTGCTGTGGTGTGTATGGAGTTGTGGTTTCATGGATGATCCCCACACTTTGAAAGTATGTTGGATCATAGAACTCCCCTCCTCGATCAATACGAAATACTTTGATCGAGATACCTTGTTGTAATTCAACTTCGGTTTTGAACACATGAAATTTCTCAAGGGCTTCATCCTTTGAATTCAACAAATAAGTATAGCAATACCGAGAGTAGTCATCAATGAAGTTGATGACATACCTCTTACCTCCAATAGTCGGAGTGCTATGCAAGTCACACAAATCGATGTGTATCAACTCAAGCATCACTGAATTCCGTTGGATACTAGTGAAAGGCTGACGAGTAATTTTAGTGAGCATACACGTTTTACATCATTCAGCATTGACATCAAAAGAGGGCAGAATCCTTCTTTCGACATTTCAGTTAGACGTTTATAGTTAACGTGTCCTAACCGAGCATGCCATAAAGGACAAGTCAGAGGTACCAACCAAGAAAGCATGATCGTTAATAATAGTATTATTAATATTCAGCATAAACATGCCATTGTTATAGTGGATGAAGCCTACAAACACACCACCTTTAGATAATACATATCTATTAGATTCGTACACTTGTTTGTAGCCATATCTATTAAACATACTGCCTGACACAAAGTTCTTCCTAATCTTAGGGATGTGAAGTACATCTCTAAGCTCTAGGCATTTTCCAGAACTAAGTTCCAACAATAGGGGCCGTTGACTCGTTGCCCATGTGAAGTACATCATCATCATCCGATGCCTCATATGTTTTGAACCAATGTCGATCCTTGCATACATGTCTGTTGGCACCCGAGTCAATCCACTATGCCACTTTATCATCCTGTACATAGAATGCTTCCGATATTAGTGAAACAGAATTCACATCAATATCTAAATCATGGTCCAAGAACCGACCTTTCGAAGTGGATGTCCCTTGATCTTTCGATCCAGACTTCTGACGCTGTTTGTTGTCATGATTCAGACTCTTATTCGTGGGATAGTCACGTTTGAAGTGACCCGCTTTCCCACATATCCAATAAGAAACTTTCGTTTTCTTGTTAGAGTCTCTTCTAGTGTTTTTCCAAGCGGGCTTTGTCCTTCCGTCGAGGTGATGGCTCTCCTTCTTCTGTCATATGAACAGATGAAGAAACCTTCGGTTTCCCACCTTCTTGCATCCATAGAGCCTCCTCTATCCGCAAGTGGCTTCCAAATTGGATCAGGGACAGTTCCTCCTTCTCATACATAAGCGTGTGCTTAAAGTCCTTCCATGAATAAGGAAGCTTGTCGATTATGCACGACACCGAGATGGCCTTGTCCATCTTCATATCATGTTGGGAAAACAGTCCCAAAATCCGAAGCATCTCATTGTATTGCTCCATGACCGGTCTGGTCTTGACCATTTTGTAACTTAAGAAATTAATAACCAGGAACTTGGTACTCGAACCACCCACAGCAAAATACTTTGACTCCAGCGCATCCCACAACTCGTGGGCCGATTCATAATTTTGATAGATATCAAACAATAAATCCGCCATGCCATTCAGAATATGGCCACGACATATATAGTCATCATTGTCCCACTTTAGTTGCTTCCGTACTCTTTCATCCTTCTTTGTCTCGTCCGTCTCCGCCTCCTCAAGCTCCAGAGGATAAAGTGTAGAAAGAACATACACAACCTTCAAAGTAGTGAGAAGGAAGTGCATCTTCTTCTGCCACCGATGGAAATCCACACCTTCAAACTTCTCGAGTTTGCCAAATGATGCTGTCATTTCTTTGATTGCTGCAACCTTGGACATGGCAAATACTCTCTTTGAATGTTAGCTTAGAAGGTTCCAAGTAGCAATGCTTCGAGCTTTGATAGGTGCTGAGATCTAGGATCAAGATGGAATCATGGGCACCACTTTTTGAAAAGAGTATTTCCACCCTTACAAGCCTTGGGTATCAAGAAATCCCTTCCGAGGATAAGACCGTCTCCACTCAAGTTCTTAGGCTTAGATACTAGATTCACTTAAGAACTCGTAGGTTAGGATAGATGTCTGTTTTCTGTGTGTATTCTGCACACTACCTCCTTTATATATATATATATAGACAGAGGGGTCCAGGGACGAAAATGTGTGAGTATCTTGCACCAAGAGGTGCCATTATCCCCAAGGATAGAGTTGTAGGAAACAGCCATGAAGTCCCACGGGTTTTGGAGGGAAAACAACTCAGAAAGAGTTTGAATCACACGAAAGGGTGTGTACCCATTCGTCCTAGGTGGGAGAGTTATCACTCTAACTACCTAGATCCCCACCTTCACTCTAGCTCAGCTTAGTACCGCAGCTAGTGACACTATCATCCAGGTCAAGGTTGAGCTGGACGAGCTTAAGTGTCAGTCCCTAGCTTCATCTAGCTCACCGAGGAGCTTATTGTAGATAGTTTCAGCTAGCACCTGAGCTAAAGTGAGGATTCCCGTCAACTCACATATCCGTCTTAACTTTGGTATCACACCAAGGTCAAGTCCATGGTGCATATTTCCAACACGCAATGGGGAAGCATTCAAGTTACTTTTCCTAACCACAGATACTCAAAGACAAACGATGACATGAACTATAGGAGCTTCTTGGATGAGATGGTGATTGCTAGTCTACCTCCGCTTCAGCACGTCAAGCTAATGACGTCAACTAAGCACTCCGGGAGGTAACCCGAGTTTCTATCCTTTTTCTTTTAATTCGTGTGCATGATCGTTCTCTAGATGTCTTGAGTGTCAAATTTTTTTGTCGTTGGCATGCCATGTCAATTTCGGGTATTGTCGGTCTTGATTTGAGTGAATTTGGTGATTGTTTGGTGTAACATCCCAGTTTTACCTTTTGAAACAAACGAAAAATTGTCTCGGGACGGACACATGACACAGTTTTGTAATAGTACAAAATAAAATTAAAATTATACATAAACGATACCGGTAACCTTTGCAGAAAAACCGGAATATTACGCCAAACAACTTATTTTCGGAAGCTGGTGTCAAACAGTGAATGGACCCATCTTTTTAAAACAAATCCCAGAAATATACAGTCTCATCAATATCCCAACTTCAGCCTGGCGGCAGATGAACAGATCCTCTATTAATTCTTCTAATACCATATAACCTGTCACGAACTGGTAGGTGGCTCGGGGTCAATCTTCCGAAGTTATCATATAGATATCAATATTGAGAATCATTTAAAAAGATAACCATATAGCATGTAAAACACGTTCGACAACTCTGACTCTACTTTGCATATTTTAATTGGGATCCCGACTCACATATGCTGACGACCCATATACATGTTAGTGGCACCAAATCGGGCCGCATATAGTGGCGCCTACCAAGGCCCACGACGACAGTTAGTGTGGGAAGCCCACCGCGTAGCTATAGTGCATTAAGCACGATCGTCAACATATGGGCTCTAACTAGGTGATCAAACAATACCAAAATTACTCTTGTAACAAAACTTGTTCAACTAAACAATTACATGTAACATATCATATCAACAATATATCACTTAGGATATAATAGATTATATGGGTCACATATAATTGACATGTCACGTTGTCACATATAATGCATTTAAAACCTTTAAAATCCAATTATTATTCATGTAATTCAAAGAAGCATAAATAACACAAGTAAAATATAAGCATTTAAAATGGAAGATATTACCCCCTTAAACCAACCCACCTGGAATTAACCGGGTTGACACGAAATACGGTCAAACGTCCAAGAACGGAACAACTATGGCTTAACTCAACACTTTCGGTGCAAACTGCAATAGCTGGAAAGTATTGGTCCGCGGCAGGAATAATTTAAAAGTTACAGACTGCGTAGAACAAAACAAGATAGTTTAGGTACTAAACTGGAAGTATGAAAGTTCGGGGACAAAAGCTGGATATTTACCGACGGGAATTCATTTTTCCAGACTTATTTCCAGAATCCGGCGACGACGAACCCGGGCTCCGGTGAGCCTTGAATCACCACTAAAACTCGAACAAACTCAAATTGAAGGATACGTAATGTTTTGTCTCGATAATACGAAGTCAACCGAGGTATTTAAAGGTCTTGGGTTGGTTTAGAACTTGCCGACGCAAGTCGACGTCGGAGAAGAAGGAAACATCATTTCAAGCTTGCTCCTCCTCAAAATTAATTCTGGATGGCCTTAAATGGTTATGTGATTGCCCTCAACGAAGGGTTTAAGCCTAAAACGTGGCATCAAGATTTGACACACCAATTACGGCCTTTAATTGTCAGGGATGCACCAAAATACTTGTTGTCGGGTATCGGTGCTGGTCGGAGGAGGTGAGGAAGACAACGGTGATGACCATATCCACTTATCCCAAAACGACCTCGTTTTATGGCAAAGTGATAATGAACCCAAAATTAAAACTAAATGCTTCTCCTAGGATTTGAACTTGGGTTAATGAACTTGAGGACTGGTTGGTAAACCAGTTGAGCTACTAACAAATCTATAATCATTTTACAAACTGATTAACTATACTTAAACCATGTGAAACTTAAGGAGTTCAACCCCTTTGATTAGCAATTAATTATACCATGTCCAATTATTATTATCTAATATCGGTATAAACCCCCCCCCCCCTCCTTATTTTACGGATAGATTAGAGACTTTTATATAAATATTTTTTTTTGTATTAGGGTTGGTGTACTACCTTTGGTGTTTAGTTGGGTGAATAATGTTTTTCTTATGCTCTGGAACTATACTGAGTTTTTGCTGTATGAATGCCTGTCACGGCCGTGACACTTAACCTGTCACGGCCGTGATGATTCTTTTCAAAACTCGCTGTTTCAATTAAAATCAGCATGGGATTGGGAGTTTTAAAATCAGTCACAGCCGTGACACATTACTTGTTACGGCCGTGATGCGTATCGTATCCAGCAGCCTCCTCCCCTTTCCAGAAACAGAGAAAACAAAAACACAACACTTCCACACCGCCGATTCCACCTTCTCTTCTTCTCTACCACTCTTCCACGTATCTCACCGGCGCTGGAACTCCTCCACCGATGCTGGCCACCCCTTCTTCTCCTCCTCTAATCCTTCTCGACCTCTCAACTTCCACCAAAATTCCCAAAATTCCCACAAATCCCCAACCAACCAAAAACAATCCAAGTACCCAAAACCTTCAACTTCACACCAAATCCGATCAGCCATCTTCTCCGGCTTCCTAAAGCTTCTCCGAAGTCTTTCTCAACCCAAGGGAGCTTCCAATTTCGTCCTCCAACCTCCAATTTCGGATTTCACCAATTTTCGGTGAGTTTTCCGATTTTTAGGTCGAAATTTTGATTTTCAGAATTTGTGCCGATTGAGTTGCAATTAATGTGAGAATTATGATTAGAATACCGTCTATGATTGCTTAGGATGCTTCTTGCATGATCAGAACGTGTCGTTCGCTTGATTTTTCATGTTCTTCGAAACGGTGAAATTTTCGGGTTTACGTAATTTTGGAGAATCTGAAATTTCGATAGTAAGAAAGAATCTATCATGGAAGGATATCGCCTAGTTGTTATATAAAAGCGAGTTACATTACGGTGCTCATGAAAAAAATTTGGACTAGGTTCATCTTCAAACACCCAATATGAAGGGTGGTTCTAAGGATCAAGGTGTTCAACTAACCGGTACCTTAAAGACTTGAACAGGTAAACTAACATTTTAGTCATGGTCGTAGAGTTATTTCACTTCTTTCATACTATGATAGCAGGTTTTCTGTCTCACTATTTCTTACGATTTTTTACCAAATTGTTTGAAGCTGGAGAAAATGATAAAACTAGCCTCAACACAATTTCGAGAAAGGAAAGGAAGTGTGGCTGCCAACAAAGTTGCTATTTCTGTTCAACAAGTAGCCATAAGAGCACAAAACTGCGTTTCTGGCCCAAGAATCAGCACTGAACAGGGAAATGAGCGAAGTATAGTCTTTGGAAGGGGAGATTACATACATCAAGAACATGATATCGGCCCACAATGCAAGTACAAACAAGGGAATGAAAAGCACCAAGCCTTCGAGAAAGGGAGGCGATATGTGGAATATCTTTCTAAGGATGATGAAGACAATGAGGATGCAGCAACAAGGAGCAAAACGAAGCAACTAATACCAATAGCGATGTTGGCGGAGATAAAACAAATGAAACCAAAGTTGGAGGAGTTAATGTCAATGACAAGGGTGAAGGAGGAAATGGCAGCACAAGTCAAAACCAGAAAGAAAATTTTCAATTAATAGAAATGACAATAACAAAAATGATGGTGTTATTGCCGAAGAAGGAAAAGAGATAGTGGGAGAAAGTACAACTGAAAATGGCCATTTCTTCAATAATAGTGGCCATGGAAAACAGAAGCAAGTCGGAGCTAGTGTAGATTCGGGAGTATACAAGGATGTTAATGAGGTCATACCTAAAGATTACGGACATGCATTCGTCATAGCAAAAATTACTAACATGCATTTGTCATAGTAAAAAGATAACCAGTGCTAGCATACTCGAAAAAGTAGAACAGGATGTCATGGACTATGTGCACAAAGGAATTTATTGGAATCAGTAAGTACATTCTGTTATTTCTGTTACGATTGATTCAAATGAAAGTAGGTGGTTTCAGTGTATCAGTTATTTATTGCCTCATTTTTTGTCCGAGAGACTATGTTTGTGAGTTTATGGAGCACCTCAATAAACTGTCCAAGTATGACTTTGATAGCTTGAAGTCAATATAGTACATAAGCACAGTCATGTTGGATTCGTTTGCGCATTGGGTCAATAGGGAAATAGTCCAACATCATTGTAGATTGACACGATACTGCTCCCCCCTAGCAGTCGCTGTAAGTTAAGCAGACTCCTACTTGATAGAAGTATATTATTCATGTAATAGTGATGTCTTGTGTTTGATGGTAGTGTGATGTTGTTTCACTGGAATGTAGAATACAGTTACGGTTGAGGTGCTTGGTACAACAGCTGGTGATGTCAGGAAGCTTCTTAAAATTTAGATTGATCGGGATAATGTGTCATAAATTGGTGAAAAGGATTTCGAGCATTGTGACTATGTATGAATTCTGATGAAAATACTATTCATAAAGGTATGCTTTCAACTTACACAGAACTAGCTTACTGATATGTATGACATGTATTCCATATTACAATTGGTATCCCGTTATTTATTTTGGTGTGCTCTTACATTGTGACTAATGTTACAGCATAAATATTTATTCGTTTTCCATATCTTTTTCTGGGTTCATGGTGGGAGTCCTCGTGATGATCACTATTAAATGTTCGTCATCAATTTTAAGAACAAGCTCAAAACTCTTGCTTAACAGTTTGGACGTAAGGAAGAGCTACGAGAGCAACGCCTTCTATCATGCAACCTTAAAGAAGTTGATGGAATATGTGAAACCGTTTTGAAGGGGAATGAAAGCCACTCACATGATTCAATTCAATTGGAGGGTGTTTGATGCTCCCTGTTTACCCAACAACCACAATTGTGGCTTGTTCATGGAGCATTACGCCGGTGGTTTCCCACCGGACAAAGGGCGAATGGAATCGCATGAATGTTCTCAAAGCAGATAGAGCGTACTATGCTTATAGCTTGATTAGCGATATTACAAATTGAGAGTGTCGTTTCATGTTAAGGTCTGCTGCTGAAATTCCCCTAAAACGGAAGCCAGAACGTCCAAGGAAACACACTCAATAGGTGGTGTCGTATGCAGCTTCGTAAGATACTTTAGTGGGGTGGTTCGTTTTTTGTTGTTCTCTTTGTACTATGCAATAGTAGCATGAATTGTGATGTTAATGAACCACACAGCTAGTAACTATAGTATTTTATACCCGGTTATGATTGGTTAATTATTTGAACCACGCTACGACTAGAAAATATTTTCGACCCTGCTAAGTTCTTTCTTGTGCGTGACTTTGATCGATGGTAACCATGTTTCATTACATGCTTTATTATATGTAGTACAATTTATATCCTTGAAAATAAGCTAATTCATTTAAATAACCTACCATAATTCAATTAACTAACGTAACATAGTAATTACTTGGATCAATGTAACGACACGCTTATATAACCAAATATTTATTATATTGGAAAACTCAAAATAAAAAAAAATCACTCCGACAAAGAAGGAAAATATTCCAACCATTATTTTGGTAAAACCTTGTACCGAAATGTCCATTAATAATTTCCAAAAAATTCACATATAATATTTCCAACAATTACTGATAATATACGTGAGTGTTATTGGATGTATATGTACCAATAGATTAAGGAATTAATTATATTCTGTAAGATGTAAAATGAAATGTTAAGAGTGAATATATGACTTGTAATTATCAAATTATACAAAAGAGGGGGTAAAATATTTTATAAAATACAAAATATGTGTTTATCGTTTTGGCTATTACAAATACGATAGTTAAACCAAAAGGAAAGGTAAACAACAACATAAACCAAATAAAATGACTATGACCGTAAACATTAAAAAGTTCAAATGAAGTGAAATTAAAAACATAACACAACTACACCACCAACACAAACACTGTAATGAGAAAAACGTTCAAAAGGAATGGTTGAAAGACACAACTGATCCTACTGCGTTTGCAAGGTTGTATATCCTTATGAGCATTGGATAGATGCTAGTGCGCGTGAGTTCATACAAATTGTCTTTGAAATACGACTGCTACTTCCAATGGGATTTTGCTTATGTGAAAAAGTTCAACTAGTCCAAGCTTGTTATGGACACATTGCATGTAGAACTCGCACTTCAGGCACCACTACAGGATTCCATCCAAGCTAACGTTCATCAGTTGCCTCGTCATTGTCCTAAAAATCTGTGGATGAACTAAAAAAATAATACACAATAAAAACTGAAACATAAAATAAATGAGATAACATGCCAAATATGAAATCAAGTAGGATATAGATACATACTAGTGTGCTCAAGAAAGTATCAAGCAGAGGGAGTAGTTCACTTGTGGAAAATGACGTATCCTTTGAACCTTATGTCGATTTCAGAGAGGAAGTGATTAGTGAAGGCACTATAAGGGAAAGGATCCTCTGGGTAATCACCACTGGGTGCCGATTTTATCATATGGATGCACATGAGATTAGAGAGGCTAATCGCAATGCCTTTTACTGCACTGGCCATCATGAATACACCAAATCGCGTAATGGATGATGGATGGGCGCTCCTGGGAAGGAAGAAGAGGGTGAAGAACTCGTACGTTCCCAAAAAGTGATTTAATATTCGGAGATGGATCAAGATCCCCAATTAGAGTGGCGAGTTCGACAACAATATTAAAGTCTAGTAAGGAGGAGAGTTGGGACTCGTCAACAAGTTTTAAACCGTTGTTAGTCAACCCTATGACTCTGGAAAATGATTTTGGAGTAAACAAAACTCTATAACCATGGAGCATAGAGGTAAGGTCAGCACTTGTTGGCAGGTCCCTACTAATGTGAAGGAAGAAAGCTTTGACAATAAGAGGGTAGTGATTCAGATTAAATTGACGGTACCAATAAAAAAAACCCTCCACCCAAGATTTCGAACCAAATTAACAACCCTTAGAGGGAAATCTTCCACACTCGAGAACTTAATTACAGGAAGAGAAGGATGATAGAAGCCAGTAGTGAGAAACATACCTAGATTAGTGGTGTTTCAACATAGCTTGTTGGTGGTCCAAAGACCTTCGCTAATTTCAACTTGATGATCGTCTAACCCGGCAGATATTATTACCACAACAAAGCAAATTGATAAGGTGTAGGAATAAGAACTTTCGGTGAGTATGACACGAGGGGGTATTTATTGTATGGATAAACTGTCGAATGGTTAGGATTTGAAGAGACATGACTCGTGGCAAACTACGATTATTCGGAGATATAAAACCCATCAACATGTTTGTTGGATATATTCTGTCACAACCAGAAAATTCTAGATTGCGTCAGGCAGTCGGGATATACTATCCAATTAACTTTCAGTGGTCTACGCTACAGATGACAGGATTCAAATATTCTCTCACTACAATGCTAATAGTAGAAGTTCAATGACCAAACGTGATCATTGAAACTTGGAGGACCAAACCGACATTTTCCCAAGTCTGCTGCTTCCCAAGGATTTTGTCATCTATCGAAACGGATTTGATAATTGAAAATTTAGAAAAGCTTCCTAACCTTTATACAATTCTATCCTCCGCTAGAGCTCCGGAAACGACTTTGATGTTTATGGTACACGAGCTTCACGGGATCCATACCAAGATATGACGAGCTACTGATTGCATATAGCTAGATGTCGTGAACCTGCAGACCATCAAGAGTCGGCAGCGGCCACCTAAAGATTACCACTTGGAGGGACATCGTCCAAGGTCGATTATTATTATGTTTTTCTAATCGAAGAGTACTGCAATGGCTTCGGATCAAGGTTCCTTACCTTAGAGTCGAGATTGAGGGCTGGAAAGATCAGTTCGTCGACATCGAAAGCAGGGGAACATCGTCGAGGGTTCATCGTGTGACTGATACGTCTATGTGGACTTATGAGGCAACGACGTCTACTGGAGACTGAGATTAGGATTAATTATGGTTAGACTTGAGATTAGACTTAGGGTGGACACAGTGCGGATCAAATCGCACCGTACAGTGGTAATATAAAAAACCACACCGTGAATGGATTTAAGACCGCACCGCAATCGCATTATAATCGCACCGCCTAAAGTATCGGTGGATTAACCTCACGCATCATTTTGCAATTTCGATGCGGCTTAAACCGATAAACTGCAAACATCATAATTCAAATAAATTAACAAACTAACGTCACCTATTTAAAGGCAATTCAAGTAAGGTTAAGGTTAAAATTAAATCAATTCAAGGTACAGAACCCAACCGAACTTGTTGGAGGTAAGCATCAGATAGTTGAAAACGTGGATTAGTTTAAACAAATGCTATGACGAGTTTAATGACAAGCCGGGCACAGTAGAAATGGAACACGAGTAGTCAGTCTTTCAGTCGATAGAAATGAAACCGTGAATCGTCAATACTCGATAGTGGTGGTGAAAATCGAGCCGTAAAGTTGTTGATTTCTCAATTCAAGTTTAGTTGAGCCATGGTAGACTTAAAAATGAAAAATTAACCAATAATGTTATGAAGGGTTTTCACATGCTGTTTTAAATCGCAAACCGTGATTTTAATCCGTGCCGCATCGTAAATAGTTAATTAAAAGAAAATTACATCGCGTATTAAACCACAATACGAGGCGATGCATGCAGTGTAAATAATTTATGGTTTAGTGCGGTGCGGGTAAAACGGTTTGGTGCCCTCTCCTAAATTAGAGAGCATTTAAATATTGGAACTAGGGTGCCTGAGTTCAGATCGAATGGCGGAGGTCACCGCCTGAAAAATTGGGATTCCCAGTCACCGCCACGTCAGGGAACAGGTCACCATCTATGTCGACATGTCTCTGAATGGCAGGTTCACCGCCACATAACCCATGCGACGTCACTCATTTAAGTGCTGAGTTTGAGAAAAAAAATTAAGATAAAGTTTCAGAAGCGAAGCACGAACCCCATATGATGTGATAACAAATCAAGCGGCTTAACCACTTCGCAACTGCTGGTTTCGTGACACAACTTCATGAAAAAATATTTAAATAACTTGCAGTTGGTTAGTTTATTTTTTTAATTTGAAAAAGGAACTAATGGGTCAACGATCTTGATAATTTTCTAATCGACTGTAACTAGCAGGTAAGTTAGCTGCTAACTTAATTGCAATAATAATAATCACCCTCATCACAGTCACAATGATAATCATAATAATATATAGAAATAATGATACTAATACTTGGAAAATATTCCTTCTCGACTTTCTTTAGGGTAATCTAGGAATTAAGAAGGAATATTTTCGTTCCTAGGTCCGGGGCGTAATAGGAAAATAGTGAATGGTGTGTGGTGGAAGTGCACCGTACTAAAATATATTGTCCAAAATGGAACAAAACCACACTAGGTAAACGGTGCACGATAGAAATGCACCGTAGCAAGGTGCACGGTGCATGGTGGAAGTGCAATGTAGTGCAAGGTGGATGGTGGAAGTGTGTTATACCACGGTGCACGGTCCATCGAGCATGGTGGAAGTGCATCATACCAAAGTGCACAGTGCAAGGTGCCTGGTGGAAATGCACCGTACCCATGTGCACTGACCATGGTCGAAGTGGGAGTACCAGGGCACACGGTGCATAGAGCATGGTAGAAGTGTACCATACCAAGGTGCGATGTGCATAATGGAACTGCACCGTACAAAGGTGCAAGGTGCATTATGCATGGTGGAAATGCATTGTATCAAGGTGCACTGTGCATGGTGGAAGTGCATCATAACAAGGTGTATAATGAAATGTGGATAATAGAAGTGTACTATACCAAGTTGCTTCATGCATAGTGGAAGTGCACCATCCCAAAGTGCAGAATAGCAAGATACATGGTGTATAGTAAAATTACACTATGCAAAGGTGCACTAGGTGCGTGGTCCATAGTAAACGGTGGAATTTGCATCATACCAAGGTGCACAACAGGGGTCAAACCAGGAATTTTGGTCAGGGCGGGCGCGATTTCTAAAGATATATAAAATAGTCAATAATGATAATAATAATAGGAATATACTACAAACGGAATGACAAAATAAAAAATTTGCCTACTTATAAGCTTGCAATGATCAAATAAGTAGATGTGTCTATTAAAATTATTATTTAGTTGATCATAAGCAATGAACCCATCCCCACTTAATGGAGAAAGTCCAATGTTACCACTATGCCACTCAAAAAATAATCATCAATGCAATTTACAAGTCCATATAAAATCCTAGTGGGACAACCGTTGCTTGGCCATATGATGAGTCTTCTTTGGGTAGTGCGGCATACCAAGGTGCAAGGTTGCACGGTGGATGTAAACCGTACAAATGTGCATATTATTTGGTGGATATGCACCGTACCAAGGTGCATGGTGCATGATGCTTCATGGAAGTACACTGTAGCACGGTGCATGGTAAAACTTAAAAATAACAAGGTGATGCATTATGCAATGTGGTAGAGAACTCTAGCAAGGTGCAGAATGCATGGTAGAAGTATACAATACCAAATTGCATGGTGAATGGTGGAAGAGCATCCTAAAAAGGTGCATGATGATTTGTGTATGTGCACCATACCAAGTTGAATGGTACATGATGCAAGTACACTATACAACGGTGCACGGTACATGGTAAAACAGGAAAATACTACGTTGCACGATGTAGTGTGCATAGTGGTAGTGCACCCTACCAAGGTGCATGATGCTTGGTAAAAGTGCATCGTACCACGGTGCATGGTGGAATTCAACTAAACCAATATGAATGGTGCTTGATGAATAGTTGAAATGCACAATACTAACGTGTGTGATGTATGGGGAGAGTGCACATTACCAAGGTGTATAGTGCATTGTTTATAATAGAAGTGAATCGTGTCAAGGTGCATGGTGCATCATGAAAATGCACCATACTAACATGCATGGTCCATTGTGCATGGTTGAAGTACACCATACCAAGGTGAACGGGGGAAGGAGGCAGTGCACCATACTAAGGTGCATGATGCATGGTGGAATTGACCGTACCATGATGCACGGTGTGTGGTGGAAGTGCACCGTACCATGGTGCACGATGCATGGTAAAAGTACACCGTACAAAGGTGTGTTTGCTTGGTGCATGGTAGAAGTGCACCGTATAAAGGTGCACTATGCATGATGGAAGAACATCATACCAAGGTGAATGGGGCAAGGTACATAGTGGAAGTTCACCGTACCAAGTTGCAAGGTAAATGGTGGAACTACACCAGGCCAATGTGCATGGTACGTGGTAGAAGTGAATCATATAAGGTGCACAGTGCTTGGTGGATGTGCATCGTACAAAGGTGCAGGGTGGAGGTTCACTATACCATGGTGCACGAGGCAGGGTAAAGGTGAAAATTACCAAGGTGGACAATGCATTATGCACCGTAGTAGTACACACTACCATGGTGCATGGTGGAATTGCATTGTGTGTGTGATGTATGGTGGAAGTGCAACATACAAAGCTGGATGGTGCATGGAAGAAGTGCACCATACCAAGGTCCATGATGCATGGTTGAAGTGCACCATACCAAGGTGCAAAGTGCATGGTGGAAGTGCATTGTACCATGGTGCATAATGCATTGTAAGTGCACCATACCAAGTTGAATGGTGGATGGTGGAAGTACTGAGACACCTTGATTTCTCAATAGTATAATGACTAAATTGGCCTACTAGGACTCGACTGAAAGGAATTTCGAAAAAAATCATCAAAATAAGTTGATCAACAACATAAAATCAACTTAACTACTTTATCAAATAGCTGGAACTGCTTGAACGTAAGAAACTTAAGAAAGAAAATCAAATCTCAGTATAACACTTCAATATGAATAACTGACATTAAGACCAAGTCCACCCCTCCACATCCCGAATCAGCTCCACTTTGCTCCTGCATCAACTTACAAACACCCTAGTGGGTGATTCAGGGTCAGTATTTTTTCGTGCTATAAACATAACACATAAGTTTTCTATCACAGCATTCCTAGAATCAAATTATTCAGACATCACCTTATTCATACATCACCTTATTTAAACATCACCTCATTCGAACATCACCTTATCCCTAAGGGCTAACATATTCATTTTCCTACTATGCAACCATTACTAAGGTTGCTAAACTTATAATAGCTCCAATCATATTACTCATCCAACATCTCGTCATAACGAATATTCATTTGGTGGGCTTAGGATAAACTATGAGTCTCTAATGAACCATTAGTTAGAGATGGGTCTTTAATGGTCCAAGACCATAACATCAATGGTTCAAGATTATAACATGACAACGTGACCTGAATCATGGCTTTAGCTAAAAGGGGTTCATATTACTAAATCATCGATTAATCACATGGACTTAGAGACATTCTTTCTATTTATCTAACCACAATGCATTCTGACTTTGTAATGTAGACCCACAATATGTGCCTCATAAAAGAACATAGGAAAGACAAGCATATATCATTGCATATAAGATAATTAATACTAACTGAGTAGGCATATTACACCAATTAGTCATCTTTATGAAATCCTATCACATGTGAACTTAACATGCCAAGTGTACATGGTAAAAGAACATTGGAACATAAGAAATTTTAAAATAACATTGGAACATAAGGAATACATCATTGCATGAACATTTATCATAACAAGTAGTTATCACATCCAAGAATCATTGGAACATATCACAACACATAAACACATGAGAGTCATTAATAACCTCTAGATATACATTTTACATAAGGTAGTCATCTTTATGTAATTCTAACATGAAAGAAAACTTGACATATCATAACAGGTGGTCATTATCACCAACCTCAACTTAGGTAACATGACAATACATGACATTAGTTCTTATACTTCGACTTGACCTTATCTAACGTATCTTGTTACTTGGAGTTGACATACTTGTACATGACCTTATCTAAGGTATCTTATCACTTAAACTTGCACTAGTGAAGCATGCCCCAACTCGACTAACTAGTCCAACCACCCAAACATGAACGTTAGAGTCCGAGAGTGAGTATCCATCGGACAGTAACATGAGGGGCAATATGTGGCCCAAAATGTGAGAAACATGGGGCAATATCGACCCAAACATGACATGAGATCATAACATGGCCGAGGGGTGTTTGGTGGTCTAGCTAGTGAGTTACATGTTTTGATACACCTATTACTTGTTTAGGTAACCTATATTTGTTCACTGCCCAATAAACATCAAACCATATCATATTCTAACCTTTAATTAATCTAGCCTTATCATAATTCAAGGGCATCACTTGCACATCATTAAGTAATAGCATAACATATTGATATGCCAATTTAAAGTAAAGCCATCATTGAAATAGTGTGCTCGACATGCACTCTGTTCGAAGAAAATAAAAAACCTCCCGTCCAGACATTATCCTCTTTTCCCTCACTTCTTCTACCCTTTCCCCTCGCGATTTCCTCCTCCTTCTTCCTCCCAAATTGTCGCCGCCCCAAAAACTGTCTTCTCTTCTTTCACAATCACCATCCACCACTCCTTTTCCTTCCTCCTCCCTTCCCTGCCTTCTCATCTCATCCTGCCATCACCATCTTCACCCTCTTCTCTTCTCGTTGCCCTTCCCACAACCACCTTTCACCCACAACCACACATCTCCACCCTCATCCAACCATCCTCCACCCACCCAACTCAGCCACTACCACACGCCAAATTTGCCTGTCGCCCTAACCTCTTGTTCCCTTCTTCCATCCTCGTCCTCTTCTCCTCTCTACCAAAAACCCACAACTCCTAAAATCCCAAATATAGCCAACCACCCAAAAACTCAATTGATCTTAATTTCCGACGATTCAAAGCATCCTAAAGGTCTTCCTCAACTTAGGGACTACGCAACTCCGTCCTCCAACCTCTAATTTCAAATTTTCCCAAATTTCGGTTAGTCCTCAGATTTTTGGGTCAAACTTTTCGAATTCCAGAATTTGGGCCGATTCGGTAGACTTATAGTGAACATTGTGATTGAATTTTTTCTATGAATGTCTTTGATGGTTATTGTGTGCTTGCACTTGTTGTTCGCTTGATTTTTCATTTGTTCAATATCGATAGAATTTTTAAGTTTTGCCAATTCTCGAAAATATGAAATTTTGAATTGTTGCTCATATCTAGGTGTTGCATATGATTGTTTGGTATCTTGCATATGCCCCCTGCCCTCCTTGTATAATCATACTCTTGTTGTTCATTGAAATTCTCTATTTTTCCAAATTATTGGATTGCCGACATTTTGTTAATTTCTATGAATTTTGTACTTGTTGGTAGTATTTGGGCCCCTTGTGACGCAATACCATATGCTTATAATTGCTACTTAATAAGCATTTTATTCTTGCCCTGAACTATGGACTTAGTTAAGATCCGTGACTTAGAGGCATTGGATGTTGTTGTTAACTACTATGATATATACACTGCCCACCTAGAGTTTAATGTAGATGTGTGCGTATTTTGGATTAATGTGGATGTTCTGTCCTTTGTTGAAGTTATTCCTTGAACTGTGCGTTGCCATGATTAGTTGCTTCATTCTATTTCGCGAGGACGCGAACGTTCTAAGTGTGTGTGTGGGGGGGGGGGGAATTGATTGCTTTGTGATATTGTTGATGTTAACCAAAATGCAATGTTTTTTTCAAAGGGTCTCTATTGATAGATTTTCAGGATTCATAGAGGAAAGACTAGCACAAAGGACCCGAATAAGACGACGCACCAGAAAGAGGCAGCGATAGAGCTCTACTTCAAAGCCTCCTTCCTGAGAGCCTTCTCCACCGCCATCTCCTGCTCCCGCTGCTACTACTCGCTGTCCACAATAAGCTGCAACCTCTTCTTCTACTGCTCCACGGGATTCACCAGCAGAGCCAACTTCAGCTGTAGCTTTAGCATTGCCACTCCCAGAATTGGTCCAAAAGATCTTTAACTTTCCAGAGGGGAGCGATTTTGACTGCCATTACGGAGTGTATCGGACTTGGGCAGTTACGTCAAAGGGCAGGGACGGCTTGTTGAGACGATACTGTGACCAGGCAGGTACTAGGCCTAGGTATAGGTCGATGACGTGGAGCTCCCGCATGCAACCAAGGAATACTACTCTACCTGGAAGATCGCGAGTTACACTTTTACTAGAGAGGCACGGAGTATCACAATTCGACACGGGGGTCGGAGTTTCGTCTTCTTGGTAGACGAGTTGGCCGACTTGGAGCTGCTGTAATTGACCACCATAGAGAGGGATCCAGCTCCGAATCTGAAGGAGTTTTGGAGGAAAATCTCAGTGCCAGGTGGCACTTTTTCTGCGCGCACGATTATGGCGAAGCTTATGAAGAAGTCGTTGCTGAGGAAAGAGTCTAGCAACCGGGGGGGGGGGGGGGGGGTAGTGAGTACCATAGACTTGTGGCTCTTCTACTGCCTCAAGAAAGAAGTGAAAGTGCACCTTGGCGATTTACTGGCCGGGTTGTTCAGACGTGTCCTCGAAACGAAATGTCTGGGAGATTTCTACGGAATGAGCTACATCGCACTACTGGTGTGACGACTTGGAATGTTAGACGCTTTCAGAGAGGACCTGTTGATTCAGCGAGGGTATCCCATCACTATTTATGGAGTTAAGGATCATGGAGTCCCCAATTTGCTAGCTTATTTCATTGATGCAGGAGCAGAGTTACCAGAGCAGAGGTACCGGAGCACGACACTCATAGAAGGCTCATGCATGATTTTCAGTAGCTAAGGGTCAGTGGATACAGGAGAGAGCGAGGACTTCCCGAGGACTTTCAGCGGTACGCCACTGAGAACAGAGATGCTTGGGGTTGTCACAATCGGCAAGCTAAGCAGTTTGAGCAGACTCAGGCCCAACACAGTTAGTGGATACAGCAGCAGCACTGGCAAAGTGACCACATGTCCTACTACCAGGACAACTACTAGCCTCCTCCGTCACCAGCATATCCGCCAGTGGCGAGAGTATGACCCATCACTCAGTTCCCGGGGTACCCATATCCTCTACCAAATCAGTAATTTCGAGATGTATTAGTGTCTCAGATTCATGTGTTTTATTTTTTTCTGTTTCAGACTTTGTGGTTTTTCTTTTTCTTAATTTTTCTTTTGGGATGTATAACTAATGATAACACATGTTACATCTATCACTAGTACGTGTGCTTCTGTTATGGTTGGCACGTTTAAAAATGGTTCTTCTATCACATCTCAACACCAAACTCGATTTCATCAACTCAATTCGGTATCAACTTTTCTATTATCTTATCTGACCTCTTCTCATGTTGTGGTTTTCTTGAATGAATAAGGGTGCTAGATCATTCACTTGTGCTTTAATTAAATCCTTGTCGCTCAACATTTGAAATTCCCTCTTAAACTTGAAAACTTTTAGGATGTCTTGGATGGATATTTAGCCTAGTATTGCAACTTGAGAGTCAATAGGATGCACGATAGATCATTTTGGGACCGCCTCCCATTTTTCTTGAAATGTGTTTAGCAAATATTTATGCACTTAGTTACTCGATCTTGATGCCTACAGATTTTTTCAACAATTAATTTCCTTATCGAGTTTTTTCTAGTTGTTTAAAGTTATATTAGACTAGATGGTTCGAATAAGATGCAAAAAAGGCCAATGTACCAAAATTGTTCTGGGGATTCGGTTGCAATTCAACACACATGGCGACCTTGAGTCTGCCGCCTGTAAGCTCGTCCCTTCATGCATCTCTTCTCACCTCTTCATAGTTGTGGGTCCGAGTTTTTCGGGTGAACTCGGTCTATGTGGATGAGAGCCTTAGGCTGACATGGGTCGCAACTATCCCACTTGGAAAGATATCCCCATAAGCTATACAAATTTTTGAAAAATGGGTTTACAAGTATTGAGTAACCCAAAGTATTTAGCATATCATGTATAGAAAAATTGTAAAACAACCGGGGAGTGCTCTGAATTTGATACATTGTTGAAGTAAGCACTCCCTTGCTTAGGACAGGAAAAATATCTGGCATGGACCATATGTTTTGAGCATAAGTGTTAGGGGGATGTCTTTTGTCGATAGGTGTTGAGTGGTACTAACTATAGCATAAGTTTATTCTTTATTTTGATTAGACGACTCAGTAAATGTAACTGTGTGGTTTGGTGATCTAAAGTGTATTCTTCTCATGGTGAAGTATTCTTAGCATGTTATTCTTGTTTCACTATGTTTGGAGTTTGTTTAGAGTGCAACAAGTAGAGTTGCTTGAGGACAAATAATGTTTGAGTGTGGGGATCTAATAGTGGTAGGATTGGAAGCGAATATCTTACCCTATATGCTTGCTTTATGAGTGAATACTAGCTTGTTTGTGCTTCAATCCCGTATGATTTTGTGTTTCGACGTTGTATGTCTAAACCTGTTCACTTTGACCATTTCAGTCCATTTGATGTGTTTCTTTGTAATATTTGTTATCCACATATACGTTATAGACATGTGGTCTGGCTATGAGACTATGGACGCGAAATAGAGAATAGTTGGAGCTCGAATAGATGGATGATGCAATATTGGTGAAGAAGAAGGTATTGTCGAATAAGAGATGCACTCCATGCATCAGTGCATGCCGTGCAGGCCCTAAAACCTTATTTGGCCTCGTAGCGAAAGCGGGTGCACGAGGTGCACACATGCATGATGTGCACCACCTTATTCCAGCAATTGCCATATAAAAATGAGCGGTTTCTGGAAAGATTCAACAACTCTTCACAACGAATTCCTCCAATTTTTCCTCGAGTTCTCTTTGCAAAAACACCATATTTCCATCCCTGGAAGTCCGATTGAAGATCATAAGGAGTAAAAGCAAAGATTGGAGAGATATAAATTCATTATCTCTTCATCAAGATGGTGGTTGGGTGTTTTTCTAATTTTTATTCTTCTTGTGATATGAGTAGCAATCCTTAGATTTTTTGAGGGGATGTATAAATTGAACCATGATACTATCCCTAAAAGTATAGGATCGGGGAATTATTGGATTTTTGGATTTGAAGGAAAGATTTCTTTAATTGTTGATTTTTCAACCTTGTTCTTGTTACGACATGAATGAGGTAGATCGACTCTAGAATTCATATGATTAACAATTTAAGATAGAAAGAAGTTATCGATAGAGTAAGCCAATAGCTCGATTCTACCTTTCGTGTTTCTACTGGTTTTAACGGTTATTCATCGGGTAATTGGTGGGTGCTTGGGTTTGCACCTAATGGACCAAGTTGGGTGTACTTATCAGTAGCTTAGGTGTTGATGGACCAAGTTATCACTAATTCAAAGAGCGCACCTTATTACTTTGTAGAACTTCTCAGTGTTCATTACTAGCTAGCCTAGTTGAGGTCATTCTAACCTTGACTAGGAAGTTAGTAGTTGTGCATGATCATGCTGCGGATTCATACGAGTGATAAGAGGAGTTATATTATTCAATCCTATTCCAACATTTTCCCGATCCGACTACTAATAGGAAGTTGAGCTTGGTAAATCATCCCTTCCAAGAACTTGGCTTCTCCTAGTTCTTAGTTTAAATTTTTGTATTAATTGAATTAGTAGTATAATCGGAAACCAATCTCAATTTTTTTAAGTCTAGACCGTGTAGCTAAGTTTGAGTAGAAGCATAGTGAGAGGAACGTTTGGACACAAACGACACTTGCGTTGTCGAGATAACTTAATTGGAAGACATGTTTAGCAGATCCATGGATTGACCAACAACAATGCTAGTAGATCAACTAACAAATAGAGATGTCACTGATCTTACTCCTAAAGCTGCTTTGCAACACTTTGCTTCATGTGCAAGAAAATCCTGAAGTTGGGCGAGGAACACAATTCAGCAAGTAAATGTAATACCCTTTGATAATGCAAATAATATTGCTTTAAGAGCACATGTTAAGGCGTTAGAAAAAAAGTTAAATGATTTCACTTTGAAACTTGCTAACCCACTGCTTCTTTTGTTTATATTTGTGCTTGGTGTGGTGTTTGTGATAGCTAGGGAGAATGTGATCATTTCCTCACCAACAAATCCATGACGATGGAAGAAGTGGATTTTGTGTGACAAGGCTACCCTTTTGGTCAGTAGGGATACTAGGATTTAGAGTGAAGAATGCCGAAGGTCGACAGTATAACGTCATATACCCTGAAGGACATTTTGACGTCTATAAGCCTAGAGTGGAGGATTACAATGTTAACAACAACACCACTCGTCAAGGCCAAAACTCGCACCAACAAGAAAGTTTGAGAAATAACTACCAAGTAAACTAGGATTTCTAATCAAGTGATCTCACTAGCAACAACAACATAATTAGGCCCTTGTTGGCGAAATCAAGGAAGACATCATCCAAATGATGAAGACCATGCATGTATCAATTAGCTAATCAAAATACTATTTTTCAGGATCAGCAAGCTATCATACAAAGGATGGACGCATCTTACACATCCTTGACACAGAAGGTCGATTCAAGGCCTTATGGAAAGCTTTCAGGAAACACCGAGCAAAACTCTAACAACAATCAACGTCCAGGAAAGGGGCAAATGGGTGCAAATTCGTATACACTAAGGAGCGGGAATACTATTCAGAGAAATCCCAAATCTATTCAAGAACCAGAGATGGTGCCAGATGAGATTGCATACTAACATTCTAGAGGAAGAGAAGGAAACATGGGTGGCAACTGCTAACCCACCTCCTTAAGTTTGAAAGCCTACCAACACCTTTCACGCTAGAGGAAATTAAGAAGCCTGCTCAGATTCCATATCCATTGGCGCTGAAGAAGCAAAGCTTTCAAAAGAGTTTGAGAGATTAGTAGAGACCATCAAGAAGCAAGTGGCTACATTAACCTTCCTGGAAGCTTTCAACAAGATTCCAGCATACGCAATGTTCTTGAAGGATGTGCTCAACAAGAAGATAAATCTCAGCAGTGCCATATAGGGTTCGTTCTATGAAGAATGAGCAGTGATAAGGCTAGAATTTGTAGCAATTATCTCCTTATATGCATGCTTTTTTAATGATTATTAGTTAGTTCGAGCTTTATTCTCGTGTGATTTCCTATTTTGGCATTATGTGCCTAGACCCATTCATTTGGACCATTTCGGTCTAGTTGATGGGTTTCTTTGTAGTATTTGGTATCCACATGTACTATAGAGATAGGTGGTCTTGTTATGAAGCTATGAACATGAAGTACAGCACGGTTGGAGCTCGAACGGAAGATCGAGAAATGAAATGAAGCATTAGAGGGGCTACACAGCGTGCATTGCTTTAAAATCTCAGCCCTAAAGCAAGGGAACGACGTGCACACATACATGTTGTTTCTCCCATTCAACTACGCACCCTCCTGGAAAACAAGAGGTCCATGGCGTGCACCCTCCAGTTTCAGCAGCTTCCTATAAAAGTGCAAAGTTTCAGGAAAAGAACATTCTTCCCCTACTTTGTTTTTCCTCGACTTTCCCCGAGTTTTCTCTGTAAAAACAAGCACCAAACCTCCACTAAAAGCTCCATTGAAGATCCAAAGGAGTTCCTATCAAGGATTGAAGCTAGGATTGAAGATAGAAGACCAAAAGTAATGATTGAAAGAAGAACAAGCCGCTATCTCTCTGACAAGATGATGGTTAGGTTTTCTTTTGATTTGTTTTCTTCTAGCATTATGAGTAGCTAAATCCGTAGAGATTCTTGGTTGAGATGTAGGATTTGAGCCATGATACCTGTCTTGAATGTTTAAGAACGATGATTGCGGATAATTGGGTTGTAATGAATGATTGCCTTGTTTGTTTTGTTTTTAACGTAATTCTTGTTATGGCTAGAATTAGGTCAAATTTATGGAATCCTTTGTTCATGATAGACTTAGGAATTCGTAAGATTAATATTCAAGGATAGAATTAAGTTATCGGTGGGTAAGCCGATAACCTAATTGGCGGGAGCTCTGGTTTAAACGTTTGTCATCTTGTAATTGGCGGGAGCTCTGGTTTGCACCCAATGGACCAAGTTGAGTGTAGTTATCAGTAGCTTAGGTGTTGATGGACCAAGTTAATGCTATTTCCAATTACTCGTGATTTCTTTGAATTCCTGAAGAACACCTTATCACTTAGTAGAACTTCTCGGTGTTCATTACCGGCTAGCCAAATTAAGGTTATTTCTACCTTAGTTGGGAAGCTAGTAGTGGTAATCCGCGTGCATGATGGGGCCGCAGATTCATACCAGTGATAGGAGGATTCGTTTTATTCAATTGAAGTCCACATTCGTTCATTGTGAATGCATTTAAGAAGTTGAGCTTTATGACTCATATCTTCGAAG
Source organism: Linum usitatissimum (assembly GCA_030674075.2). NCBI lineage: Eukaryota > Viridiplantae > Streptophyta > Magnoliopsida > Malpighiales > Linaceae > Linum > Linum usitatissimum. The sequence goes on along the minus strand of JAUJYP020000131.1, from coordinate 625,332 downwards.
AACTCGATTAGAGTAGTTAAAATCCAAAACCAATTATTTCAGTCTATACGGTGGTGACGAGTTTGAGTAGAGACATAACGAGAGGGCGCTTTGGACACAAACGACACTTGAGTTGTCAGAATAATTTCACAGTTAGTTCGGTGATCAAGTGTTTTGTCCCGTTGCCGGGGACTTCTCTCGTTCCTTCGAAAGGACTTAGCCAGCGCCGATTTAGGCATTCGACTCCATTTTAGTTTTTGTTTTCCCATCTTTTTGTTGTTTGTTTGGGTTCCACGTTGGTGTGTTGTTTTTGGATGTGTAGGAGTTTATGTACAGTTTATGAGATAGTCTAGCCAAATCCACGAGCGACGACTTCAAAATCGGCAAAGTAATCTCACACCACCTCGACTTGTGCTCTCTCCTCAATATCAACCCATCCTCAACTTAGAAATTGTGCTACCAGTACCTTCACCACTCTCAGCGGCCTCCTCATCACCAACGGTTTCTTCACAGTCTAATTCTTCAAGAGAAGAAGAATATTTCGAATAACCAATCATAATGGGAGACGCTGCACGTACGCTTGGGGACTATGCTAAGCCCACGCTTGGAGGCACTGGCTCGAGCATAGTCCCTCCACTAGTTGATAACTGGAATTTCGAGGTGAAGACCCCATATGTTCATATGGTGCAGCAAAGACCATACTCAGTCAATGATCATGAGTGCGCGAGTCAGCATCTGAGACACTTCACCGAAATTACAGAGCTCATGACGTTCAATGGGGTCCATGAAGAGGTGGTTCCCATGAGGATCTTCTCCTTCTCGCTCCAAGGGAAGGCCAAAGCTTGGTTGGAAAATCAACCAATTAACTCATTCCGAACATGGGATGCTTTGGCTAAAGCATTCCTAGAAGAGTTCTTCCCGCCCTACAAGACAGATGCAATCAGGTCTACAATCATTAACTTTCATCAGAGATATGGAGAGCTCTATCACGAGACTTGGGACTGTTTCCAAGCCTTGTTGTTCTCCTACCCCGATCACAACATGGAGGAGTGGCCTCTAGCAGACTTTTTCACGTGTGCTCTTAACTATGTGAACACATGCATGATCAACCAAGTAGCAGATGGTCATCTGAAGTCACTTACTCCTATGAGGTGTCTGCCGCTATTCAGGGAAATGGTTGTCAAGACTAAGAGTTGGGCGCGCCAACAAGCACCGAGGAGCTTACAAGCACCAATTGCCCCACCATCACCAAGCACGCCTCTGTAAGCCCTCAGCGACAACTCCGACCAATCCCTCGAGCTTCTCCACTCCAAGGTTGATGCATTGGTGCATCAGATGAACAACATGGCCATACCCAAGGCACCAGTTAAAGAGGCCGCACCACCTCCCAAACCTCAACCACGCAAGGCAGTGATGGCGTACTACTACGAGGGTTGTGGACATGAAGGACATGATGTTTCATCATGTCAATTTCTTTCAGAGGAAGCTGCTCTGGAAGAAGATGTGGATAATTTCGAGCAGGTGGATTATGTCCACGAGAATCAGAATTAGCAGGTTGAGTACAATTCAGGTGGTTACCAAAATAACTTTCGACCCAACCAAGGTGGATACTACAACTATCCACGGAACAATCAAGGCTACAAAAACTATCAATAAGGTCTAGAATCTCAAGGTCAAGTTCCTAATCAACCACAAGCAGTTCTTCAAAGACCTCCAGGGCAATCGAATTCGGGGTACAACCTAGGCTTCGAGCAGGTGAATTATGTCCATGAGAATCAGAATAGCAGGTTGGGTACAATTCAGGTGGTTACCAAAATAACTTCCGACCCAACCAAGGTGGATACTACAACTATCAACGGAACAATCAAGGCTACAAAAACTATCAATAAGGTCTGGAACCTCAAGGTCAAGTTCCTAATCAACCACAAGCAGTTCTTCAAAGACCTCCAGGGCAATCAAATTCGGGGTACAACCTAGGCTTCCAAGGAAATTAAGGTTACCACCGGGAAAATCAGAGGGGCTATCCACCCCAAGGAAAACAACATGGTTTTACTCAGTAGGGTTATCAAGCCCCTCGAGCACCTCCTCCTAGATTCCCACAAGCAGCTGCACCTCAAGTGGACCATCATCTTGATCAGCACCTCCAATGAACAACAATGCCTTGCTACTCCAACTCGTTCAGAACCAACAACCTTTCATTCAGAACCAACAAACTTCCATCAACAACTTGGAAGCTCAGATAGGATGCCTCCTCTCCATTCGACAACTGGGTACCTTACCTGGAAATATGGAGGAGAATCCAAACGGTGGATTTGCGGAACTGAAGGCTATCACCACTTATGAGGAAATTAATGAGGAAGAGGCAGAGAAAAAGGATGCAGTGAATGACATTGAAGATGAAGTCAAAGGGGATGAAGAAAACCTGTTACAAACTCCTCTGCATCATGGGGTATCAAAAGTTTCAAAGGAGGTCAAAGTTTCAACAAAGAAAAGAGCTACTTCTAGCTCAAAACCGGTGTTGGAACCTTATAAGCCTAAGGCCCCATATCCCAACCGGTTAGATGAGGATATCCGGGCCAAGAGTTTTGAAAAATTCGTGCAAAGGCTCAAGGGAGTGCAATTCACACTTCCTTTTATTGATGCCATTGTAAAGATGCCAATGTACGCAAGGTTCATGAAGGAGATTTTCACTAACAAGCTGAAGGTGACGGAAGCTGCAAATGTTACCCTCAATGTGCAATGTTCAGCCATCATCTCCACATACATCCCTACACAGTTTAAGGATCCATGTAGTTTCCATATCCCTTGTAGGATTAATGAATTTGATGTTGAAAATGGCTTAGCAGGCTTAGGTGCTAGTATAAACGTGATGCCATACTCATTTTATAAAAAGCTAGGACTGGACAAACTTAAGCCAACTCGAATGAGACTCCAACTGGCAGATAAGTCGACTAACTTCCCCAAGGGAATTGTGGAAGATGTTTATGTGAAAATTGGAAATTTTGTGTTTCTGGTCGATTTCGTGGTAGTTAATACCGGGTTTAACGACATTTCCTTAATCTGAGGTAGACCCTTTCTTAACACTGCTAAAGAAATTATATATATGTTTGAGGGAACACTCACCTTGCATGTTGGCAAGGAGGAGAATACCTTTAAGTTAACCCCGAACATGAAGTATTCTGATGTGCACGATGATGTTGATTATGACCATGCTGATTCTAAAAATGTGCAAGCTATGGCTTTGGTCATTCAAGTTAATGACTTGTTCGATCTGGATGCCTTGGATTCATCCTTGAGTAATAAATTGCCGCAGGAGTTACCCAACAAACAGGTATGTGCAGTAGTTACTCCGCATGATGTGGGGGTTTCTACCTTGAAGAAGATATCCGATGAAGCACGACCTGACTTCGAGTTCCAACCACTGCAAATGCGTGAGCTTGAGGAGCTCCGATGCCTTGCCTACGATGACTCTATAATATGCAAGGAGAAGACAAAGAGGGACCATGATCCCCGCTTGAGGTCAATCAACAAATTCAAGGAAGGCAACATTGTTCTCCTCTTCAACTTGAGGCTCAAGATGTTTCCCATGAAACTCAAGTCCTGGAGGAGTGGTCCATTCACCGTCACCAAGGTCTTCCCTTATGGGATCATTGACGTAAAAACATCACCCTCCTCTAAACCTTTCAAAGTGAATGGTCACCGTTTGAAACTATACCGAGTTGGTGACACCGTTGGTGTTGTCGATGAGGTCGCTTGTTTCCCACTTTGAACTTTTAATGGGAGGACGTCTAGCTAAAGAAAAAAAAGAAGCGCTCTTGGGAGGCACCTGCTACGCATCCATTGTTAGAATAGAGAATAAAAACTCAAAGATTGCTTTTTGTGTGTCTTCTCGTATATCTTTTGTGTATGTCTTGTGATTGAGTCAAATTTCGAGTCCGTTGATAGTGTCCTTTATGATAGTTGTTGCCAAATGAATGTTAGGGAGTTGTGCTTATTCAATGGTTGTGTTTGATGAGTGTTTTCGAAGGTTGAATTAAAATGTTGTTGTAAGTCTAGTGTGCACGCCATGCACCCATGGAAGTTTTGCATCGCTAGATTGTTTCGAAATCTTCGTAGCAAAAAGGTATGCATGCCATGCACCCTTATTCTGAAAACTCATCTTCCCAGAGTTTGTTTCCCTACCTTCCACATTAGTTATTTTGCAAGGACACAAAAATTATATGTGTGGGGGGTTTCGTTTTGATTGATTGGTTAACTTTTATGCTTCAATGGGACCCTTGTTAACGGATGATAACACTTATTCATCTATCACTAGTATGTTGTTTTGTGTTTTTGTTATGGTTGGCAGGTCTCAATAATGGTTCTTCTATCGCAGCTCACCACCAAACTCCATTTCATAAAGCTCAATTCGGTATCACCTTACCTCTTTTCTAAATGTGACTTCTTGTGAGGATAATGTTGTGGTTTATGGGATGAATTAGGATGCTAGTATTTCACTTGATTGCTTTGATTGAATCCTTGTCTTTCAACATTTGAAATTCCCTCTTAAACTTGAAAACTTTTGATGATGTGGATGCATGTTTAGAGTAGTATTGCTACTTGAGGGTGAATAGGATGCATGATAGATCATTTTTGGGCCGCCTCTCATTTTTCTTGAAATGAGTTTAGAAAAGATTTATGCACTTGGTTACTCGATCTTGATGTCTACCGACTTGTGAACAATTAATTCCTCTATCGAGTCGCTCTAGTTGTTTAAAGTCATATGTGACTAGATGGTCTGAATAAGGTGCAAAAGAGGCCAATGTGCTGAAATTGTCATGGGGGTTCGGTTGCGATTCAACACACTGGCGACTTTGAGTCTGTCGCCTGTAAGCTAGGGGAGTGCTCCGATTTGAATACGTTCTTAAAAGTAAGTACTCCCTCCCTTAGGATGGGAAAAATAACCGGCCAGGACCATCTGTTTTGAGCATAGGTGATAAGGGAAATGTTTTTATCGGTGTGTGTCGAGTGGCACTAACTATATGCATAGGTTTGTTCTTTATTTGGGTTAGAGTACTCGGTACACGTAACTGTGTGGTTTGGTGATCTAAAGTGTATTCTTGGCATCGTGAAGTAGGCTTGAACTGCTAGCATGTTGTTTCCTTTTCACCATGTTTAGAGTTTGCTTGAGGACAAGCAAGATTTAAGTGTGGGGGGATTTGATAAGGCCAGAATTTGTAGCAATTATCTATCCTTATATGCATGCTTTTTGAGTGATTATTAGTTTGTTCGAGCTTCATTCTCTTGTGATTTCATGTTTTGGCATTATGTGCCTAGACCCGTTCATTTTGACCGTTTCTGTCCGTTTAATGTGTTTCTTTATAGTATTTGTTGTCCACATGTACTGTAGAGATAGATGGTCTTGTTATGAAGCTATGAACGTAAAGTAGTGCATGGTTGGAGCTCGAACGAAAGATCAAGCTTCAGAGGAGCTGCACGCCGTGCATATATGCACGTTGTGCACCCCTAGGATGCTTCAAAATCTCGGCCCTAAAGCAGGGGAATGACGTGCACACATGCATGCCGCTCCCCCCATTTAACTACACAAAATTTTGGAAAAAAGGAGGTGCATGGCGTGCACCTTCCAGTTTCAGCAGCTTCCTATAAAAGGGCAGATTTTGAGGAAAGAGAGCATTCTACCCCGACTTCGTTTTGCCTTGAATTTTCCCGAGTGTTCTCTACAAAAACCAGCACCAAACCTCCTATAGAAGCTCCATTGAAGATCCAAAGGAGTTCCTATCAAGGATTGAAGCTAGGATTGAAGATAGAAGACCGAAAGCAACGATTGAAAGAACAACAAGTAGCTATCTCTCCGACAAGATGATGGTTAGGGTTTCTTTTGATTTGTTTTCTTCTAGCATTATGAGTAGCTAAATCCATAGAGATTCTTGGTTTAGATGTAGGATTTGAGCCATGATACCTGTCTTTAATGTTTAAGAACGACGATTGCGGATAATTGGATTGTAATGAATGATTGCCTTGTTTGTTTGGTTTTAAAACTAATTCTTGTTACGACTAGAATTAGGTCAAGTTTATGGAATCCTTAGTTCATGATAGACTTAGGAATTCGTAAGATTAACATTCAAGGATAGAATTAAGTTATCGATGGGGTAAGCCGATAACCTAATCCTTTCTTTTGTGTTTCTTCCAGTTTTAAACGTTTGTCATCTTGTAATTGGCGGGCGCTCTGGTTTGCACCCAATGGACCAAGTTGGGTGTAGTTATCAGTAGCTTAGGTGTTGATGGATCAAGTGAACGCTATTTCCAATTACTCTTGATTTCTTTGAATTCCGGAAGAACACCTTATCACTTGGTAGAACTTCTCGATGTTCATTACCGGCTAGCCTGATTAAGTTTATTTCTACCTTAGTTGGGAAGCTAGTAGTGGTAATCCGCCTGCATAATCGGGCCACAGATTCATACGAGTGATAGGAGGATTCGTTTTATTCAATTCAAGTCCACATTCGTTCATTGTGAATGCATTTACGAAGTTGAGCTTGATGACTCATCTCTTCCAAGAACTGTTAGTTTAATTTAGTCATTAGAGTAGTTAAAATCCAAAAGCAATTATTTCAGTCTAAACCGTGGTGACGAGTTTGAGTAGAGGCATAACAAGAGGAACCTTCAGACACAAACGACACTTCAGATGTGGGAATAACTTCACAGCTATTTCGGCAATCACGCAACCATCCAAGTCGGACCGACAAAGCAAAATGACCCAGGGAGATTATTTTACCATGCATGATAAAGATTGTTAAAGTTAGTCAGAGTCTTGTTGATCTAGGTGCTAGTATAAATGTTATGCCCCATAGCTTATATGAGAAACTAGATATAGGTGAACTTAGAGAAACTAAGATGATTCTTCAACTTATAGATAGTTCTTTGGTCAAACCCAGAGGAGTAATAGAGGATGTTCCAATTTGTGTAGGAACTGTTGAATTTCCTACTGATTTTGTTGTTCTAGTTACCCATGAGATGATTGCAATATTTTGTTAGGACATCCATTCTTAGCTAGTACTAAAGTTAAGATAGATGTTTGCAAAAAGGTGTCAGACTTTGAAAATCCAAAAGGATGAGGTCACTTTTCATTTAAAAGATGGCATGAAATACTCTAAGGCTCAGGATGATGATAATATTTATTAGGATTACCCATATGCATCTGAAATGTTTGAGCTGTCTCATATGCTTGTTAGAGATATTTGTGCTATTACAGGTATATATGGACAATGGATGGACGATATGTAGTAGTGGGCACAAGCGAAAACCCTTGAGCAGCTAGACTCATACTCTGGTTCACCACCACTGTTGTAACTCTCGAAGATCCTAAAAATAAGTACTTCATACGAGAAGCATCCAGAGTTGGAACTGAAGCTGCTACTTGAGCACCTTGAATATGCATTTCTCCGTGAGGATTAGAAACTGGCAGTCATCATCAGCTCGAACCTCAAACCGCAGCAAAAGGAGTAGCTTCTAGCCCTCTTGAGAAAGAATTAACATGCGATAGCGTGGAAGCTTGCTAACATCAAGGGAATCAACCCTTCATTATACACTCAAAAGATAAACTTGGACTAATGTCAAGCCTGTCGCACAACCGTAGCGCCAACTGAATCCAGCTATGAAGGAACTTCTGAAGAAAGAGTCACTTAAACTCCTTGATAGAAGTACTATTTATCCAATTTATAATAGTCATTGCGTTAGTCCTACGTAGGTTGTGCTTAAGAAGGGAAGTTCAAAGCCGTGCCTAACAACAAAGGAGAGCTCCTACCTACTTGAACTGTCACAGATGGAGAGTGTGCATAAATTACAGGCCCCTCAACGACACTACAAATAAGGACTACATTCCACTATCTCATTAATCAAATTCTAGAACGCCTCGCAGAACATGAGTACTAATACTTCTTAAATGGGATGTCAGGATACTTTTAGATCCCAATCGAGATAGAGGACCACAAGAAACACATTCACATGGCCCTCCGACATATTTTCATATAGGCATGTCCCCTCTGGTCTATGCAATGCACCCGTGAGTTATCAAAGGTGTATGACTGCGATATTTGGGCACTTACTAGAAGATGTTGTCGAGGTTTTCATGGATGACTTATACGTCTATGGAGATTTTTTCTCCATATATCTAGCCGACTTAGAGAAGGTTCTAGCAAGGTGTGAAGAAACTAACTTAGCTCTAAATTGGGAGAACTGCCACTTCATAGTGGAAAAGGGGATCGTGCTAGGCCATAGGGTCTTCAAATCAGGAATCCAGGTAGATCAAGCTAAGCTCAAAACCATCTCTCAACTTCCACCCTAAGTGAAAGTTAAGACTTTTCCTAGCTTCTTAAGACATGTTGACTTTTATCTTTGATTTATTAAGCAGTTCCCTAAGATAACATTTCTTATGACTAGGTTGTTTGAGAAAGATGTGCCATTTATTTTCGATGATAACTATCTACAAGCATTCAGTTTCCTCAAAAAATAAGTTGACGACTACATCGATATTGGTCTCCCCGGATTGGGAGGCCACATTTTATCTAATGTGTGATGCTAGTGATTTCTCAGTGGGAGGAGTGCTAGTATAGCAAAGAGAGAAAAGGTTCCATCCCATGTACTTCACAATCAAGATAGTTAATTATGCATAGAGAAATTACACAACTACTTAGAAGGAGCGCTTGTGATTGTCTATGCATTTGACAAGTTCAGATCCTACTTAGTGTTGTCCCATACTACTATTTTCACTGACCATTCTCCTCTTAAGTAATTTCTATCCAAACAGGATGCGAAACCAAAATTGATTCGATGGGCCTCCTCCAGGTCAATTCGCTGAAGTAGAGATAAATGAGCCCTTCCTGGATGAACAGCTATTCCTCTTGGAAGAAACAGAGGAAATCTTGGATTAGCACCCCAAGAAATGACCATGGTGCCGAGATAGACAATCATTTACAGCAACAGAAACTGTTCTCCGATGCCAAACACTACATTTGGAATGATTCCTAGCTCAAACGGAGTAATCAGACCATGTGTTACCGTTTACGAGTCACTCAACATCATGCTCTCTTGCCACACCAGTCGCGCTTGGGGACATCATAGTGGAAATCACACTGCTCGTAAGATTTTGGATGTGGGTTTCAACTGAAGGACGATTTGGAAGGATTGTAGCAGATACGTGAAGTACTGTGATGCATGCCAACGTACAGGTAAAATTTTGAATAAGAATGAAATGCCTTTGACTCTCTCCATGCCTGTAGAAGCTTTTGATTTGTAAGGTATTAATTTTATGGGCCCTTTCCCACAATCCCATGGTAACAAGTATATTCTTATTGCTGTGAATTATGTGTCAAAGTGGGCAGAGGCGCAACGCTGCCTTCTAACGATGCTAGGACAATGGGAAAGTTCATGCAATGCCTAGTCATGCATTTCAGTGTCACTCACGCTATCATTACTGATAGGGCCACTCACTTCCAGGGTAAATTCGATTGAGTTTGCCAAAAATTTAGCGTACCTCATCCATTGACCATTGCTTACCATCCAGAGGCAAGCGGTCTAGTGGAGATGACAAATTGCGAGCTGAAGCAGATTCTTAATAGGCAGTCGATCAGTCTTGTTAAGACTTGCCGATTCTGTTCGAAGAACCTCTACAACTCCCGCCTCCAGCTGTTCTCAGGAAAATTACAATCAAGATGGTTGGGACCATATAAAGTCACACAATCATTTCCCTGCCGAACCGTGAAAATCACACATCCGAACCAAGGAACATTCAAGGTCAAAGCTTATTGTCTCAACCAATATCTCAGTCCCAAGCCTACTGATGGAGTCCAAGTTCATTACTTCAATGATGCTAAATAGAAGGCAAGGTATCTTCTAGCTCAAATAAGTTAAAGAAACAACGCTTCATGGGAGGCAGCCCTTGTCTAGAGTAAGTACTTTGTTCATTTTATTTGAGTGAAATTGCATGTTTAGGTGTTAGATCGAGTCTAGAACATGATGTTTGAACGCCATCCCTGTCTCGGTAATCATTTTGAAGTGTTTTTGTGTTTGGAATTCTTGTTGAACATTTTTCAGCGTTTGTCAAAGATTGCGCACTAAAATTTCAAAACATTGCGCAATACCTATTGCACAATCTTTGACAGTTTATTGCGGAGTGGAAGACATAATTCCCTATATTTTGATCTTCCATTGTCCAATGTCTTCTAAAAAAATTCAAAATGTCATTGTGTAATCTTTGAGAGTCCAATTGGCAATCTAAGAAAAAAAATCATTCTGAAGACAGACCCACCGCGATTTTGAACTTACTTTCCAAACCTCACCAACTACTGCCAACTCCTTTTAAACCTCCCCCACCGCTGTCGTGAAAAATTCTAGCCTCCCATTGCCACCGCACCTTCACGGGTTTCTTGTTGCCGGAAAGCCCTCCTCTGGTCCCCCCTTCAGTTTTCATCGACTTTGAGTGAGTTAAGAGCTAGTTTGGAGCGAATTTTTCCCGATTTCATAACAAAACCGAAATTTGTTGTTAGTGCTCTTGTGCTCTCTTGCAATCATGGTGAATATAAGGTATTACTTCTAAATAACCCTCTCTAGTTTTCTTATTGATTACATTTCTCCGATTTTTCAGATTGTTGAATTCATGATTTGGGTTGAAGAACCCTAATTTTTTAATCTGGGGTTTTGAAAAATTGATGATACTAGAATGAAATTGGGTAGGATAGGATGCTAGTGATGTGATTTACCCTTTGAAATAGCTTGATTAAGTGGATGGACTCTTGAAGTTTGCTTGATATTTTTAGATTAGTTAGAGCATTTTATGCTTGAGCTTGTCTTGCATTTGTGTTTGACATGGTGGATAGTATATTTGACAAGATTCTAGGATTGTTGGACAAGATTCTTTGACCGTTTACCTACATCCACTCTTAGCTCTTGCTCCTCCCGTTATTATATGTCATTTTAGGCAAAAGATAAGTGTGGGGTGGGTTGTTGTATCATCTCCCTCCTGTCAAGTGGTTAAATTGTGTTGTAGATTTTTTGTTCGTCGTAGTGTTTCGTCTAGTTGAGTCGAAGCGACATCCTCTAAGAATGAGTCACAAGCTAGCGCCCACATGGAAGTTCACAATAAGCCAGAGATGGCAAACTGTGCTAGTGAGGTAGTTCTGGATCACTACGACCCTGCTGTCCAGGATATCCACATCTTCATACGACGTTCTCGCAAATGAGGAATGGGCTCTCTTTTGGAAGCGCTTCTCCAACCGTGAGCCAGCTCCCACCATTTCCTTTGATCTTTAAGGTATTCAGGGCATGAGCCACCTTTGGGGGGATCAAATTGAGGGGCGTCTCAATCTTGTAGGGATACTAGGACTTATCACTCTGTCCGGGCTGCCGATGCTCACCCCTCTCCAGGTGTTCTTGAGCTTCTTCAAGTATGAGACTCATAAGAGTACGCAACATAGGAAGTGCGTCTCCTACTCCTTGGGAGGCCAGCATTTCAACGAGACATTATATGAGTTCGCTATGGCTCTAGGGTTCACTAGACCATTCAACACAATCTCCTAAAATTATAGAGACACTCATCATGTCCTTAATCAAATCGAAACCGAGATTTAAGATACATAGAAGAGACTAAACAATGATCTAGAAGGAACATGGGTTGGAGCTTCCTTCCACTTCACGCAAGACTTGAACACTATGTTCACTTTTTCCATCTTGCTTGGCATGAGAATCTCTCTTGGCACAATCTGGCTGCTCGAAGGATGAGATGAAATTTTCTGTGCCATGAGGCTTCGAAAGACACTTTATCAGGGGTCTGTAGTCATACAATTGTTTCAATAGCGAGTACCCGGTTGACAAAGTATCTTCCGGTAGGGGAATTTGTGCTTCGCATTATGGAGTCTAAAGGCCTTTAGGGAAATTGGGAGGATTCGACCGACTTGGAGTCCTATTCGGCTCTCATACTGGTTGGTCCTATTATTCTTCAAGCCCGCAGCTACGCTGATCTTTCCAAGACGAGACTCACTCGCACTTTGAAGCCCGTCAAGGATGCTTCAACAGCCCCTTCTCGCCATAGAGGTGCACAACAGCCACTTGCACAATGCCATGGTTGAGCGAGAGCTGGAATGAAGGAGGAGGTTGAGGCTTCACATCACCCAGATTAGGAGGGGCCAGCTGCAAAGACAAGCAACTGTCTTCCACAAGTTGTCCATGATGAGCATCGGATTACCACCACCTCACCCACCACCACCATAGGGATACCAGCCACTGCCAATAGAGTTTGCTGACATGATGAGGCCAGTTCAGTAGTGGCAGATCAGTTTTGGGGAGGGTAATCTTCCATTGCAAGACCAACAGACAGCTTGGGAGACATCTTTCGATTTGCATTCATCACCCTCATTTAAGCAACACTTCATGCATAAGTTTATAGCTTTGGGTAAAAGTTCACGATATTTTGCGCATTTCTAGCTTCTATCTTGATTATGTGTCTCAGACCCGTTTAGGGTTCTTTTGATGTCTTTTTGGAGCGTTTTCCAAGATTTCAGGTACACGATGATATCGGAGCACTATTCGACGCGATACATACGTGCATAAATGAGCTAGGATGATTCGAAGAATCAAGGAGTTGAGAAGAATTCAAGTAGTGGAATTAGTCTTAGATCGCGTAATAACTTGTCTTGTTTTGCGCAATGCATTACGCAATGTAGGATCGTTTTTGGTGCATAATGGAACTCCATCATCACAGGGTCCACTGTGCATAGAGGAAGGGTAACATATCAAGATGGATGGATCATCGCACATAGTAGAAGTACACCATACCAAGTTGCACGGTGCAAGGTGGAAGTGCATTATATTAAGGTGCATGTTGCATAGTGCATGGTGAAAGTGCACCATACCAATGTGCATGATGCTTGGTGGAAGTGTACCATCTGATGCTACATGATGCATGGTAGAAGTACACCATACCAAGGTACATAGTACGTGGTGGAAGTGCATCGTATCAAGGTGAACTGTGAAACCCGCCCCTAGAAGACTCGGTCACCGTATCAAGGTGAACTGTGAAACCTGCCCCTAGAAGACTCGGTTGAACCATACGGTTTGGCCATGCATACAACTGGTGAGTTCCATTTGAAACAACGCATGAAGTTTATTCCATTCAAGACGAACTAACTTATGAAATACTCCTTGTAAAAACGTAACGTAACGAAACGACATCATAAAACAGAGCATTAAAGGCTCAACAACATCCCATAACCAACTTAGTATAACATTTCAAAACAGAGGGGAAAAAAATCCAATCACATAAGGTAACTAAAAACATGCTTAAATCCTCAAATCAAAAGGGGTAGTATAATTCTCCATTGTACCTCTCTCTACACTCCCTGAGCCACTCGGTCGAGGTGTCTGGGCTTCTCGTGTAGACTTCTTAGGCGGCATTGACTCCTCAGGATCCATAGTTTTACATACATAGAAGATAGGGACTGGTGTCAAACCCCACCCTAACAGACCCGGTCGAACCACTAGTTCAACCAAGGAATCCTACTCGGGTTCCAACCTGAACTAAACCCAACCTGTGACTACTAACGAATGTAAAAATATGAATTAAATACTGAATATGAAACCATTTATTAAACCTTTTAATACCGACAGAGAGGGATTCTAAATCCTCAAATACATGCTGAAACAAGACAAGTGGAGATTCAACTCATATATAATATGATATCAAAACTTAGACCACCTCTTTCTCCTTACCATCAGGTCCGGTACCTACGACTGAAATACATAAATACAATAGGGAAACAAACAAATAATGGGGAAACTATACTCGCGTAGAATCGAGATTGAAATTGAGGATGGAACATAGAAGTCATCCTAATCACTACTCTAATAAATCCTCATCTTTGGGTTCTTAAGACTATCAATGCTATTCATGTTCGCCCATATGTTGAGGGCTTTCTATTTTCAAATGACATTTAAGATTTTGAGATTTCATTTTTGTTGAATTTGACTTTTATCATAAATAAACGTTCCTTTGTCCGCTCGGGGTATTTTAGTCATTTAATCATCTATAGAGTTTAGGCGTTACGAAATTCGCATTGGGTTTGACTGAGCATCAGCAAAACTCTGGAACTTAAGAAACCTTGATTAGCTAGGTGCTTGCGAGTAGCAATTTCAATAGGGGCACACCGCCAAACAAATTGCTTGATTTGCGGTTGAATTTCCATCGCCCAGAGACGCCTCCATACATCATCAACTGCAAGATTATGAAGGGAGCCCAGTTGATCAGTTGCCAATCTATATGTCGAACGCACCATGTAAAGCCTATTGCTATTAAATGTCAAGTTGTTAGAGTACGCCAAGTTAGGTTGTAGCGGCTGCATTGATAAGATCAAATCAACATCCCTAGCACAAAAGTGTCGGCAAGTCGTTAATCAAATGCATTAGTTCCATACTAAGAGTTGTTTTGACAAAGTAATTTGACTAATCTTGCAACCAAGGTTCAACAAATACTTTGATGGATGATCCATCCCCAATATTTCAATAACAACCCGAGAAAATGATCCTTGGGAGGAAAAAATACTCTGCCAAACATAACTCAGCTGGTAACCCAGCTTCGTGTTAAGAAGGTTGATATGATTCCCCAAGAGCGTCAGGTTAAAAGCCTTGAAGATTCTAGAAACCATAATATCAAGTTTGGTAAGAAAATTTTAAGTCTAGGGCGGAAATTCAAAAATAGTTCTAACAAAATTTGAAATAGTTTCCAACAATTTTAACTATTCGATCAAATAATGTCTCATAAAAGTAATGGCGAACATCACACAATAACAATCTAATAAGAGTACAATATGATAAAATGTTTGGACAAGTAATAACAAATAAAGATTGTATCTCGTTGGATACTTCTAGTAATAAACTTTTATTCGCTCATTCCAAACATTCTAAGCGAGTTGCAAACTTCATATACACAAACACTATAACAATCAAACAATAATACACATACACAAAGTTGCTACTTGCTCAATATCACAGTAGAATGAATATGATTGCATGATTATGAAAACTGAAAACGTCAACAGTATCATGATAGCATTAGCATAATTATGTTTATGAAAACGTCAGCAGTACCATGAAAATAACTATATAATGAACAAAACCATGATTGCGTCAACTATAGCAACATTCATCGAAGCATGAATTAGTTTTATTTTATTCGGTTAGTTAGCTTTTATTGTGGTTAACTAACTAGTGTGCGGTTTAACCGTTAACCAAAAATACACAAATATTGTTGTTCAAAACCGAACCACTAATCGAGTTTGCGGTTCGTGGTCAAGCAAAAACCACTAAATATGGTTCGTTTTGCGGTTAAAACCACCAACCGCAAACCAATTTCCACACCACCAAGAGCGTCAGGTTAAAAGTATGGAAGTTGTAGAATCTGATACCATTGGATTGCTTGCAAATGTAGAAGTTGTTCCACCTCGTCCAAGGTATGTCACTCATGCCAGTTCTTTTATAACCCCACCATAAATTGTTGAGGGTCGTTCCAACTCATTTGTCAATGTTGAAATCTTCTTCCCTTTATATTGATTCAGCTTTTGCCAAATACAATCTTTCAAAAAGTGAAAGACTTCCTTCTTCTTCCTTCCAATCAAACTTTGCATCCCTATATAGCTTCCCCCACAAAGTTTTTGATTCGCCTCGAGAATGTCGCTTATGCAAATTTACAACTTCCGATCAGTAAGGCGGCTAAAGAACAAACTCGATTTGTCAAAGTTGATGAGTTGCCTAGATGCGACATAAACATAAAAAATGTGCCAGATACAACGAGAAGTCATAATGGAAGCCTGCATAAAATAGTAGCTATCATCTGGGAAGTGGAGATTAGAGACTTGTGAGGCTTTACGATAGACCCAAGTTCCTTGGATGCATGCGCTTATGAGAAGTGTCCAGGGGAAGAAGCGTCGATAAACCTGCACTATTATTGAAGAAGAAAGGATAAAGAGAAAACCCTTGTCGGACCTGCAAAGGAGTGATTTCGTCTCCCAACTCATTATTAACCAACGCCCATTAATTCAACAAGCGAATACACATCATCATTCACAAAATCCATTTTTCATGGAAACCTAAAACTTTCATAATATGAGTCGATTCAAATGGATTAAAAGTGTACGAGTTATCCACTTTTAAAGCTGAACGATAAAATAATGTTTAATGTTATCTTAACGATGCAATGTCGTTACAATTCCTATGTCCTTCTCACCGTACTCTTACTCAACCTATTTTTCCATGGTTTAGAAGGTGATAAGTTTCAAAGGGGTTCAATCTTGATTACACTATGAAAAACTAACAATCAATAACAACTAAGAAAGCAAAACTACAGTGAATAACAAAAGTCAACCAAATGAGAAACGATGCTACTAAATCAAGATTAGTCAATTCTCAAATTCCTTTTGAAAAGTTGGATTGAACTCAATTTGGATTATGATAGGTAAGTAAAATTATATGCATTTCCCGTTCTAAGCCTTAGTGTGATCAAACATAATTCATTACCAATAGTTCATGCAATTTCGTGCAGTCACATACAAATGAATCAACAAAAGAGCATGCATGATGTTCGATGAAATGCTAAAGTAATAAATTTGGATACAAACACCTAAGAAGGATAATAACATGGTCATATAAATGTCCAAACACTCAATATTATAACTTGATCGATCAAGTACGAATTGACATGCACGCCAATTGTTCGATAAAATATCTCAAGACCAATGGACATCCACGCCAAATATACCATTCATTCTTATTCCAAGACATTCATCTTTGGTTTATCAAGCAAGATCATGTATCAATATATGAAACCCTCTCCTATAAGACCCGATCGAACCACCCGGTTCGACCCATGCATATGATTCACAAGTTCCACTTACAACATCACATAGCATTTAAGGAAATCAACATACTAAAACTAAGTCCTAAAATACTCTTTAATACTCATAAAGAAATGACAACGGAAAACAATAAAGAATCAACGGATGAACACCATCTCAAAATCAATCAACATAAAATCAAAGCATAAACATCTTGAAATAAGGGGGAATATCCATCGTGATAGACAACAGTAAACAACTGAAAATCCTCAAAACAAAGGGGCAAAATGGTCCTCCATGACCCCTCTTTCTGTGACTCCGTAAGCCACTCGGCCGAGGTGTCGGGGATGCACATGTCGATCTCTTAGCCAGCATTTTCTCATGTAGTTCCAAATTTTCCCATACAAAGGAATGGGCTTAGTGATAAGTAATGTGTGGCTAACCAGTCTTGGGTAGAGTGGAGATTGAAACCATGGATAGAACATAGGACTTCATCTAGTCACTACTCTAGTAAGTTGACCCAATGGTCCCTATAGGTACAACCTAACATCAGCCACTCTTAACATCATGCAGTTGGGGTCGTGGTGGATCAGCCCATGAAACTAGCATGTGACTCCGTATGAGAAGCATCTATAGTCATACTCTACACGTCCTGAATGTGTTACATGAATTACTTAGGGAATTGCATAATCCAGGGGTGGGTTACCGACACAATATAATCATGAACTAGTCTAGCTAGTCCTATCTTGTCCTATCATGAACCGTGGATCACACGTCACAGTTCATCCATTAAGAGCTTAAAGCCCAAATCATGTTACATCATTTGTAAAGTAGACCGCATGCTATTACACAGCTCAGAGCCCTCGCTCAACATCGTGTTACGTCACATTGGGAAAATCCTTCCAAAGGATTCCCCAACCATCCTACTACAGTTCTATTCTTAAATGAAGAAAGTAATCCTAAACCTTCACCTCTAGTTACGCTTTATGTAGACTCCGAAGTTGATGCTACATTCCTGAAACTCAAAGATATCTCGAATGACCTGAAGAGATTAGTCAAAGGATTGAATCCCTAAAACCACAATTGTTAGGATTCCTAGGTAGGTTTTCTTAACTCTATGATTGAGAGGAAAGAAGGAGATCGATTACCTTCGAATGATTCTCCTAGCATCTCTAACCCTCTAGCAATGATCAAAGATCGATCAACTTCACCTTTTCCCCTTGATTTATTTTCTCTTTCTCCTGAGATGACAACATCATTCCTCAGGAACTTTTAGGTTTTGGAGTTTTGTGCTTTCTGAGTTACTAGGTCGCGGAATGGCTTTTATAATAAGTCCAAGACACCCATGATCTACTTACAACCATGAATGTGGTTCACCCATGATCATGCATGTGATCTACTTATGGTCACGACCGTGATGAGTTTGAGGTCACGCCCATGACGTACTACTGACCATTATCATGATTGCCTTTGCAACCACAACCCTGATAGACCTATGGTCATGCATGTGATCCTCCAGTCACCAGACCACTTTCCAGAACTCATCCTAACTCGAGAATTGATAGTCAACCAGAAATTGGGGTGTCACACAATATCCCAACATTAATTTAAAGCAAGCCATAACAACCAATTGAATTAAGCACACGTCGGAGAACAAGCTCAAATACCCATTATCATCCAAATCTTATCCAACCCTATAGTTTAGTAAGTTATCGTTACATTAACATCATCAATAGTCTAGCACCATACTAAATCTATCCTACCATGGAAAATCATGCCAACAAAAGATAAGAGTAGACATACACCATTCTTACAATCCTATGAGGAGAACTCCTAGGTCACAATCTTGGGTGTTCACTCTTCAAGCAAGCTTCGTCCAATCCATCCTTGCTATATGGGATTTGAGTTATTCTTCAAGAGTTGTATTTTGGGTTCGTAACAAGAAAGAAAGATTGAGAGAAAAATGAACTATGGTCTCTAGGTTCGAAGTGGTATATCTTTCTCTCCCCTATTTGTCCATATATAGAGATTGGGATTTTGGAGGTACCACAAAACATGTAGGTCTACACATCATATGGCTTGGCTGCACCGTGGCTCCTCTGCACTCGGTCCACATGGTGTGTGACTCACATATCGTGTGGGTCTTCAGTCCGGCATGGTCTTGAATTTGTATATTTTTCATAACTCCCTCGTCCAACCTCCGATTGAGATCCGGTTTGTACTGTTCGAATCGTAATTGCATTGACTATTCATATGTTCTCTATGGGAAGGACACTAAATGATTGTCCAAAATGGTCCATTTGAGATAAGAGCCTCCATTATTTAGTATCCTTCCCATAACCTAGATCACAACTCTCTGGAAAATCAGCTAGCAGTAGCAATAGTGATGGCGAACCTGGAAAATCATGGATGAAGGATGATCGACCTTGTGGTGGACAGCTTGGCGGCACGGAGATCGAATGGTTTAGGCATTGAAGTTCATAGCCGTGGGAGTTTTGATGGTGGTTACAACATCTAGAATCGAGAAAGAGAAATGGCACTCATTTGCGGCACCCTTGAAGGAGAAGAGCTTCATTGATGGAGTCGGTGGCACGTCCATGAGTTCTAAATGGTGGGGGACAAGTTGTTCGAGGGATAAGGACGTCAATGGACTAGTGGCAAGGAAAAATCCACTTTTCCAACAAGTTGGGAGCTCGTCGAATTCTGGACACGGGATTTCCGGCGGCGACCTAGGCTCGCCGGAGAAAAAGGTTGAAGCAAATAACCATAATGTAATTAAAGGAACTTAAGTGACCAGTTTGCATTTCGAATAAATTTGTAGAGATTCAAATAAACAGTCCTTTTGGTAGAATTGGGTGACTGGTTTGCAGCTCTCTGATTGTTAGGAATGAAGCTACAAAGGAACTTGACTTGGAGGACTAAGCTAGATATTTGGAAGAATGGGCACCCAAATCACGGTTATGTGCCTGACAGTTTCAGCAATTTACCAAATGAGTAATTGGAGTTGAAGTCTTAATTCCAATAAGCTAGTGGTTAATGGTATGATCCAATAACCAAGATGTCTTAGGTTTGAGACTCTCTTTCGCTTTCATTTTCTTTCTTCTCCCCTTGCTTCACTTAACAAAACGATGAAGTTTTGGGACTGCCAGACAAGCAGTGCTCATGCGGACCGGGAAACCAATTAGAAGCTGTCGCGTGCCCGGTATGCTGACTTCACGCCGCCAGCTCAGAATCTTCATCAGATTGGGAACAGTATCTTAGCGATCTCCGCCCTCCCTTCTACCACGATTCTTCATCAATCTTCACTATTTAAACCCCTCTTAAATTCTAGGATGGAACACTTGTGTCTCAGCTACCTATAGTAGCCGTTTGGCCTCTTCAACCTCCAAAAATTGACCTCCATTTTCTCCCCCTCTGTTTCCGGTGAGCCACGATACCGAGGCTACAACGACTTGTAGCTCCTCCTAGGTACGCTCTCGTGCCTCCTTTCTAGTTCAATGTATCCCCCCTTCTTATTCTGCAACTAAGGCCCCCATTTTCTTCTCAGTTCAGTGGATTTTGGCCGGTTAACCTTTCAACGACGATGAAACTCAGATGGAAGACCCTTAAACTCACAAACATCTAGGTAAGGCTCATCCGATCCATTCCTTGCTTTCCTCTTCCTTCATTTGAGCTTTCCAGAAGCTTAACTAGTTCTGCCGGAGTTGTCATCGTCACCTCCTCGACTTGGGTTTTCAGAGCAAACCAAGGTCTCCAAATGATCTCCTCCAAATGAACTCATGTGAGGAGTGTTTCCCCTAAGTTAATTTGGGGTTTCACAAAGTTATGAGGTGGGATTGGACTCACCTGAGTTGACCTCCGATCACCGAAATATGGATTTCTGGTTTTTGGTTTGTCGGGGAAGACGACGGGAAAACATTCCATGACGGTGCCTGAAGTTCTAGTGATTGCAGTTCTGTCACCAGACTTCTTGGGGCTAGTCATTTAACTCTCAGAAATTGCTAGCGTAAAACTGTACTTTAAATTGTTGACAGATTGGATAAAAACTGCCTATTACGACAATTTGACCCAAAATGTATATATAAGCTATTTAAGTGCTAAAGGTTAAGCCTAATTCATTTGGGTATGCTATTAAAGGATCATATGGATCGATAATGAACTTTTAAACTCGTAAATGGACTATGGAATGGTTTCTTTTGTTATAAGTAATTGATAGTAAAAAGTACTCAGGATTCTAAGACCCTAATTCTGCCTTATCACTTTAACCTTTAAGATAAAGTTTGAATACTAAAAGTCATCGTCTAGATCCTCTTATTTCCAATCAAGTCGTAGTCTAATACCTAAATTCTCGCAATCATGTTCTTAGAGCCATGTCCGCTTTTGAATTTAGTTCTCGGGCTTCCATGTTGGACCCTTGCCACTTTACTTTTCCAAGTGAATGGTTTAAGGGGGTAAATTCTTATGTTGCTTTGTTTCGGAATGTGCCTAGAGTTAACTGCTTACCTACTTACGTGCTCTATGTGTAGCTATGTGTTTCATAGTAAATAATCATCATTATTATATTTATGTTGATACCATGTGTCATGTTTCCATGATTACCTTCCTGATAAGTTATGTTACTAGTAAATCCTCATGGTTGCTATATTCATGTTGATGCCATGTGTCATGTTTCCATGATTACCTTCGTGATATGTTATGTTACTAGTAAATCCTTATCTTTACCGTATTCATGTTGATAACTTGTATTATGTTTCCGATTATTATCATGTTATATTATCAATCACATAAAAACAAGTAAGATTATGATAGGCGATATAATAACACGTCTCTCTCTAACTAGACCGTCGCCTTGTCATGTTACCTTCATGTTTCATGTTTCGGTTGGATGATGCCCGTCATGTTTATGGTTCGATGGATACGTACTCTTGTACTCTCACGTTCACACTTTAGGCGGTTTGGCTAGTTAGTAGAGTTAATGGGGGGCCCTAGATGCCATGTCAAGTAAATCATGTTATGTAAATTATGTTAAGTGAATCATGTCAACTGTAATCAGGTATGTAATCTCTAGTAATGTTATTATTTGGATCGTCATCCTAATATGAATATGTACTCAAGAATTAAAAGCTTATGTAAAACACTAATATT
The DNA here is from genome assembly GCA_030674075.2 of Linum usitatissimum. Classification (NCBI taxonomy): domain Eukaryota; kingdom Viridiplantae; phylum Streptophyta; class Magnoliopsida; order Malpighiales; family Linaceae; genus Linum; species Linum usitatissimum. The sequence continues at coordinate 603,331 of JAUJYP020000131.1, read as the reverse complement.
TAAGCATGTAACACTGACCCAAAACCACTCACTAGGTGATACTAAAGACACTAGCGTGGAGACTGCCTGCAAGAACTATAGTGGATGTTAAGGATGTCACGGGACTCAGAGTGAGCGGTTTTGAGGATGGAATACCATGTTTACTTTCTTTGGAGTTTGTAGTACTTGAGAAACTGTTTTCTTTTTGATGTTTTCGGACTCGATTTCAGATTTTTGGGTTGCCCACTTGTTAGGGCCGGTTTATTTTGGATTTATGATTTGGTTTCGGAAAACTATCTGCCTTTCTAGTTTGACTATATTTGAGTCTTATGTCTGCCCAACGGCAGTTTGGTATCTGAATAAATGCAACAGTTTGTGATAAGTTTATGTCATGTCACTCGGCTTGCATAATGAGATGGGTTGGTTTAAAGGGTTAATATCTTGTCATTATAGTAGTTTAGGTTAGATTGTAATTAATTTATGCATTAATTTTATGACATGATTCAATGATTAAGGGTATGTATATGTCATGTTACTACTTTGATATTGTGCAAGTTGTGCGTCCTATATATTGACAAGGCTAGACTAGCTATAATATTAGCACTATGATAAGGTTAGACTAACGTTAATGATTGATGACATGTCAATTTACCACATTTATCTCCCTCATTTAAGCAACATTTCATGCTTAATTCTGTAACTTCGGGTAGAAGTTTAACGTGTTAGTACATTTATAACTTCTATCTCGATTTAGTGTCTCGAACCCATTTGAGGTCAATTTGATGTCGTTTTAGAGTGTTTTTTTTATAGATTTCGGGTACTTTACAACATCAAGTCATTACTCATAAGTTATATAGTATGCATAGATGGGCTAGGACGAGTGGGAGGATCACGAAAGCTTCAAGAGCAGACTTTTTGTCACACTATGCACCTAAAACTGTGTATAATTATTGGTAGCAATTTTGACCACATCTTGACTAATGTTTCACTCGGTTTGACCGACTTTTGACTCCCTTGTGGGATGGGTTGTAAGAAATAAGAGATTCGTATTGTTCTCTCAAACAAACCGTTTCAGTCCGTTCAGCTTGTTTTCTCATGTTTCATGGACATCTCAAGTATTATTAGAAAGAGGATGTCGATACAAAGTCAAAGAGACCAATTAGAGATCAAACAGAGGTTGAAAATGTGAGATACGGGAAACTGAAGAAATTGGGACCGGTTTAGAAGTTGACCAAACCAAGTTGAATTCTCAAAGGTAGCACTATAGAAACCATTTTGGAGGAGGGAGACAATAATTCACACTTATGTCATAACAATTGTTCCCACCTGACTCCTCTATCAATTTTCCCCCAATTAAAAGCCCTAGAAGATCAATTGAAGACCTAGAAGAAGCATTGGAGCAAGAGAAAACCAAGGATTGGAATTAGAGTGCTATAGCTTGGAGGAAGGATCTTACCCTCATCATCTTCTTCATACTAGCTGATTGATGGTGATTGTATCCCTTTCCTTTGTTTTAGTGTCATGATGATTGTCTAAACTCTATAGTTGTTAGATTTGGGTGGTATGATGTGCTAGGGTGTAGGGTTTAGGGTTTACGGATGAAGCGTTATGAAAGTCACTCAATTGTGTGACACGATTGAGGGATGAAGCGTTGAGGTGTAAATAGTGACTTAGCACCCCTTTCTAAGTATTTGTAGTGCTCTTATGTTAATTTGATCACCTAGGCATTTAGTCGAGCACTTTGTGTTCATTACTAGGTAGCTTGTTTTCCAAGTGAACAAGTAATGGTAGTCCATATGCATATCGTGCTATGGATTCCTACGAATGCCTAGAGGAGAATCAAACCATAACTACTGTCCAAAGTATCCAATATACTTAGTGAACCAGATTTGAGAACAAAATAACACCCTAAGTCTAGCAACCTCCTTCTCCTTATAGCAATTTTTTTAGCTTAATTAGCTTGGTTGAATTTTTTTGAATTTCATTAGTGAATGTTTAGTGCATTTGTTGATAACCTAGAGAACTATACTTTTGAACAATTGGTAGTTTGAACTGTATTCTAAGAAGTTGAGTAGAGGTTAGTGAGCGATCCTTGTGGATACGACACTAGAAAGCTAGGAATTGGGATTACTCCGTTTCCCAAGCGGTCACTAAGTCATGCCAGTTACGGCACATAGTGTGACGGCCGACAGAAACAAGGATGTATGTTCCTATTTAAAGGCCTTTCCTCCCTCATTTGAAGCAGGTTCTTTTTGGATGAAATTCATAGCAAAACTAAGATATTTTAGACCAACAAGAAGGAAATACTTCAAGGAGCTCGGATCGGATAAAGTAATCAAGATTGGCGAATCTCGTTCTTCGAAGATCTTCGGTGAAATTAGGTTTTTCAAGATTTTTCTTATAACCCTAGTTTTAATGTCTTCCTACTTTGAATATGATTTGTTATTCAAGATTATGAGTAGCTAAAATCCCGTGCATAGATTAGATTAACCCTATGTACTTCCTTATGAAAGAATGATTCGGGCCTGCCTATGCCCACCATGATTTTTTGGGCCTGCTTTGTCCACCATGATTTAATAAGTTCTATTTATGTCATTAATAGTTATAAGAACTATGATACTACGATTCATAATATACCTAAATTAATTGACTTTAGTTTCAATTGATGATGACGATTACTTGATGAACATTACTTATTGATGATTACTTGTTGATTAATTCTTATTAATGATTACTTGTTTTGCTAAGTTATATAAGATAAGGTTACATAAAGAGGATTAGTTTATGTAATATGTCTACTTAGTAAGTATTCGTAATTTTATAATATGATGTGTTCTTATTCAAGTATGTTCAGTTATGATGCTCATATGATGTGCCTATTTGATTAAGCTAGAATATTATGTGATTAGATCTAGTGAACAACAAGAACTATTCTAAGTCTAGCTAGATAAATAATAGATGATCTGGTAATACGTGCCTCTCTAGCTAGACCCCTGATCCATGTTGTCGACATACGATCTTCGACCTCTGATCCATGGTAGTATATAGGCTGAACGTTTCGGTACTTCAGATGTATCGATACTCCGCCTATATAGCATCTTACGAGGCGTTTACTGGATAACACATATACGACAACTCATTTTTCTTAAATGTCTATTCTAATCCTTTTAATTTAAAATATATCAAAATATGACTATATAGTGCACCAAAAACGTTTCCTGTATATAGCAAAGAAACACCAAAAACAGGTAATAATTGGTTTGTAAATCATGAACAAGAAAAGTTTTGATTCACAATTATCATTATGAATCTAGACATAGTAAGTGAACCAACTAAATCATAGACGCTTACC